>VYXH01008508.1:20376-32381 GCA_013397275.1 Burhinus bistriatus | reverse complement strand
TTTTTTTTTGTCCTGAAAATAGGGATACTTGAAAAGCTTTGTGTATCTGCACTGAGCAAGAGATAAGCACAGGTCGAGTAAGTCGCTCACTTTAATAACACACAATTTATGCAAGTGAATGCAAGATCACGCAGCTGCTCAGCAGTATTCCTACAGGGAAGCCAACATGCGGATGTGGATTGAAGGATTACTGAATGTGTTTTGTGGTGTGACAGAGTGCTTGTGGAATATTAAGACAAACTAATCATAGGGGTAGTCATGAGAGGTTGTTACTATCATTTTAGTGTGCCCAATCCTGGAACATGCTATGGTTCAGCATGTTCAAATAATCATTCTGTAAGAAGGCTGCTGACAAATTTGAAAGGTTTCTGAAAAGAGCTAGGAGAACATTACGCCTTGAAATACTTTTCTAATGTAAGATTAAAGCAGTTGGCTTGTAAAAAAACAGAAAAGTTTAGAGATGTCTTTAGACACCTTCATGATGGAAAAAAGATTGTGAAGTGAAGGTAATTTTTTAAATAAGTAGAGGTAGTAAATTAGCAAGACTGGACCGTGATAAAAGATGAATTCAGAACAGTAAAAAAAAATCATACTTTGAAGCAATAAAAAGACACAAACAACTAAAGAGGGAGCAGAACCGATCGCCATTTAAAATCTTTAAATCTAGGACAACTATACATTCTGGGTTTGATCCAGAAGCCGCTGGGTAAAATTTGATGAGCCGTGAGACTCAGAATTTCAAATCAACGGTAGCTCCAGTGTTAAAACCTGTGAATCTATAAACTCACAATGTTTTGTCATGATATTTTCAGCTACCAAGTTGAAGTTATTTACATTCTTAGAAAAGCAATAAGTTGACCTTACAAATACTGAATTGGCTTCCAAGCTGACAGAGGTGAAAACCATGTATATCATAGTGGTAAGGAATAAAGATCTCACGTATGTAGTCTTTACCACACTTGTATCACCAGTTTGAACATTCCAGCATTTTAAGAGGGTGTTGTGATGGAATATGACATCACTGTAGTTTTAGATCCTGGTTTTACTGAGACATGCTTGATTATGTTAATTAGTCTGGCTTTCTCAGTACACAGGGTTCCACAGGATGTAATTCATTCAAGTGTGAAACCCCAGAGGCTTTGACCTATTATTAAACACAAAACCAGAAATAGAACAAATTTTTTTCAATAAACACGATCCTGAAATAGAAAGACCAACTTTAAAATATGGGAGTAACGTCACTAAACAGAAAAATGCAGTTGTTCGGTACACCTCAATAAGCAACAAATGGCTTATTTCTGTATTTCAGTCTCTGAAAATAAAGTGGAGAGACTGTATAAGAGCATTTGCCCATTTTCTCTGCAAGAAATAGAGGTGCTTACCACAAGGCTGTAACAGAACATTCTTCAAAATGTATTACTTCAAAAGCAAGTCTTGGGGTAACTAAAATGAATAGGCTTTTTAGTCTGATTTGTTTAACTGTTGACTGTTGCATTTAATTTCTGGATGCATACAAAGAAATCATTTCTACTTCATGGTTAATTAAATTATCAGTCTTTTAACAAACTGAGATATGACCAACAGATTGCATGCATTTTTCCACAGACAATTTTTCTTCTCAAGCACTTTCTATCTTAAGCTTTAATTCTCTCCATTCAGATGGAGTTCCTCAGTTCCAGTGGCAACTGATACTCTTCTATCCATCACGTTCTTCAGATCTGTGCTAAACTGTATGAGAAGTTAACCTCTGGGGCGCCGGGTTATAGTTAGTAGCAGAAGATAAAATGCAGATAAACAGCCTATATTTTACTCTCAGTGCCGGAGCTCATCCAATGTTAACAAGAGTGGTGTGTTTCAGAGTAATAACATATCACATGCACATATCAAGCAGAATTTGGGAAATATATTGATACAGGGAGAACAGATTGGAAACTTCAGTGAAAAACCTGCAGTCTTGTAAATAACAGGTATATACATAAAAATACCAGCCTGAAAATGTCTAATGTCAAAAGACAACATTTTTATTCAATATTAGTATTATATAAATATAATACGAATATTAAATATAACATATTTTATTAAATATTAATCTTTACGTTTACAAAATATGTGTGTTTGTATTCCCTTTATACAAAGACAACTAAGCGAGGATATAAATACAGGCTAAATTTGTCACCACTGAAAAGAAGTGCTGAGGCGTAGCTGGTATGTTTATATTCACTACAGTGTCTTGACTGCCTTGGAGCAAAATCTGGTCTCGTCTTTTTGTGCTTATAAACAGAATTTCTGTTAGATAATGGGAGTCAATGGGAAGTTAGTGTTTGCTCTCCGTTTTACAAAAAAGAACAGAACAAACGGTGGTCTGAACAAGGGACAGAAATGTCTGTAACCGTTGTGCACAGAGTGGAATGAAAAGCAGAAAGATTTTCAAATTAATTTCATACTTTGTTGTTAGCTCCAGTTGTTAATCAAGGCTTCAATCCGTTAAACACCGTTTCGCTCAAAGCAGGTGAGCTGTTCTGCTGGCGTCAGCGGCCCTGCGAGTGTTCTGCTGGCTCAAGCCTCAAGGGAGACTCTTCCTGCTCGTTAGTGAGGGCTCCTCTTTTTTTTTTTTAAATTTAATTACTCCTTGTAATCATAGCAGAACAATGCTTAAATATCCAAGTAGCCTGCCATTTTCTCAGTGTGAAACTTTTAAGTTTCTTCCATTTTTTTGAGTGTGTACTCTTTTTTTTTTTTTTTCTTTGCCCAGGAGATAGTTTTGCGTACAAAAAGGTAACTTTGAGAAACAACTTGTACCTGTATAAATTAACTCCCATGGATTTTGATGCTGGAAATGTGACTGCTTGCATGTGTAAAACATAGTATGGGTTTAAAACCATTTTAATGATACAGCTGAAAATGTGTAGGTCTTGTAATGAGTGGAATTATTCTGAGGACACCTCAGTGTCTTACATTTTACGCTGTATTGATGTATGTGCTCAGAGGCAGGGGTTTAGATAGGACATTTTCAAACTCTGCTGGTGTTGGACTACCTTTGTTTCTATTGGAGCATTTTAAATTAAAATTTTAAAAAAACCCCTTCAAATAAGCGCTTCTCAGTGCCCACGAGCAGATGCAGCAAAGTGACTGACAGCGGGTGTATGTGAAATGGAAGGAATCAAACCTGGGAGCCCAGATTTTCTTATCCTGCCACATTTCACACCGGTTTTCTCATTCATCTTGCAGAGTAGCAGGTTCTGGAAGCTAAGAAACACAGGTATCAAATTAGGGAGAGAGTGAATCCTAAAGACGTGACCAAAGTGGAGAATCTCCCACGAACTGCTGTCCCTCTCTCGCTATGGTCTGTTTTGTGCTGACTGTACACGCTACATCTAGCCTAAGGACGGAGAAAGGACGTAAATCTAATAAGAAGATGATGAGCTATGTAAACTGTCAATGACTTTTTGAAATCCTGTATGACTTCAGTAACTCGCAGGAGATCCGTTATAACGATCTGGGAAGTGATTCCAAACTGTAAGCCCTGGGGTGGCTTAGGTTGGGAGCAGTCTGTTACTGCTACTCGAAACTGGTTTTCAGAGCTGTGACTGAAAACCAAATTATTTTTGTCTACTTTTTTCCTCAGTAGCTCTTCTTAAACACGCTTTGACATCTATTGACCTATTTCAGCTAATTAATTTGCTGGAAAATGTATTATTTTGGTGATGATTAATTATGTAACTTTGGTTTTATACATATTACTTTTTATATGGAATGAGTGCTTGATGATATGTTTTGACTCCTTTATAAGGGTTTGGATGACTGGATCATTGGCACTGAGGTGTAATTACCCATTTCTCTGACCTTCCCTCTTCAGCAGTCTGCTTGAGAATCCTGCACTTGGAAGCTCTTTCGAGAAGTATAGCAAATAAACGTTATCCCTGAAACTAGATAGCACAAAGTGAAACTACCCCTTATTGCTCTCTACAGCAAGTGACCTATTAGACATTTCCATTTGGGCAGAATATGGGTTATAATAATTTCGAAAAATGGACATAGTGTGTAAAGTGAAAATTTACAAGCAGAATGTTTTGCTATAACTCACCCTAATGTACATTCCTTTTACAGCAAGGAACTTAATACCTCACGATTTTGGAAAATGTGTTCATGTGAGCAATCCTGCCGAGGTACATTGTGAGCTGTCTTCATTAAAAGCGCTGGTAGGTTTTCACAAGGGAACTTTAGAGTACTGGTGAGAACTTCCTCAAAGGAACGCGAATGCATCTCCCTCAGACTTGCTGCAGAATGTGTTTTGAGAAAAAAGCCTGAAAGAATAGCAAGCCAAATTTGGGCTTAAGACCCAGTTTCAGCCTGAATGTTGTTCCTCAACGTTTGTAAAACCAGCCCTTAATCTCGTAATTCATTAGATCCTGGTAAACCATAAAGTACCTCATAGCTCACAAGATTTTGAATATATCCATATTCTAAGACAGAGACAAGTACTTTCAGTTTACTGATCCTTGTTAACATCTTCCTTTTCTTTTTGTTGAAGTCAACTGGGCTTTAACATCCTAATTTCTATAGAAAGGCAACAGTGGTTTTTGATCTGAACCTACGGTTATCAGGGAGGACTTAAAGCGTCAAAGTCAATTGTGCGTGATATTTCAAAATTACATATGTAATAGCAAGCAACTTCACGTAAATAATTTTCAACATTGGCATCAGGTCTTGAAGATAAAGGATTAAAACAGTATTAGCAAAAGACTGAAAATTTTCCATTACAAAGCACATGTTAGCAACTTCCCTTTTAGCAGTAATTTTAGTATTGTCTTATAGTGGCATAGTTTACTGGTGGAATTTATTATCATTATATACTATTAATTATTAATTTTACTATTAATTGCTAAACCTGATTAAAAAAACCCTAGAAAAGTAACAGATGTCAATGATTAGTCATGGTTATGGCTATTCTATCTTATTTTCACTTTGTGCTTATCCTAGTTTCCACTTCACTGTTTTCAACAGAGTGCTTTCAGTAGGCTTGACCACGAAGGGGAACCCACTGTCTGGGACAGAGAGGAGGACCGCCCTATGAAGTCTGCTGTCAAAATGGCCTGAGCAGCAACATACCGAAAGAAGTGTTTGATATTACTTACGATTCTGCCTGAGGCAGTGTAGTCATCCATAAAGATACTCGAGCCAGCTTAAAACAATTTGGCAATGCCAATACCCGCGCTATGGCGGTGCTCTGCCTCGGCCTCGTGAGTCATGTTGGGAAGGCGGTGGGAAGGGAACAGGACACACATACACACCTGCCTGCGTAGCATCAATTCCTCTGCTTAATGAGATCCTTTGTTTCTTCAGGGCGGTGGTATTTCTGGGTGTATTGTGAAGCTGGGCAGAGGTCTGGAAGTTGACTTTTGTGACATTAGGTTTAGTCGACAGCTATTTTGGGTAATTGCACCATGAAAAGTCATCCACAGTTTGACAACTGTAAGTTACGTTGTAAAAATATCTAACCCTTTTCCTGCTGCAGCTCCTAGAGGGATAGTATCTCACTGCTTTGATGATTGGAAACTTTTTTCTAATTTACTCCTGGCAAGTTTAAATTTGCATACAGTGTTCTGTTTATTTGGTTGGCTTTTGTGTTTGTGGATTTTTTTTGGACAGTATTATTCTTTTCCTTCTTTTGCGTTTACCTCAGGAACTGCATTTACCAAATGAACCGAGCTCTTGCAGTCTCCTGAGTAGCTTTTCTCACCTTTTTTTCCAGTCTGAATTTCTTTTTCTCAAAACTAAATGATACGAATAAAATGCAATATTCTGCCTAAGGTCAGTTCAGGACTTTATAGGATGGTCCTAGTACTTTCCTAAAAAAACAACTTTTCCAAAATTCTGGATATATGCAGTATTGTTTTGGAACCAAATCAAAGAAAATAAACAAAAATATCCCTGTTCATAGGTTTTGGACCATCTTGTTACGTTTTATTTTAGATGTCTTGCCTATTTTAGATGTCTTGTCCTTCATTTATGTTCTTCAGAGCTCGTGAAATCTACTGGGTTCAATGGCTTTTAAGTTAAAACAATTTACCAGTAATTTCATCACATTCTGGAATGTCCTGTAGTGACCCTTTACACTCATGTCAGGGGCCTGAGTGCACTATTGGCCATTAATGACCTTGACACAGCCTCACCGGGAGCCTCCAGCCACGCTCAGCATCAGGAAGGACATAAGGTTGCTATCACTTTTTCCGTTATTTCCATCTTTTACTTAATAACTTCGTTAACCGGCTTTAAGTGCCGGCGCCTTTCTTACTGAGATCCCAAAAGAACCAGCACCTCCTCAGTGCAAACCAACCCTACACGTGGGCCCAGGAGCCCCGTTTAAGCTGAGGACTGGGCCTTCGCTCCCAGCTTGAGCTAGGTTGTAGGAGTGCCAGTCTCCAGTCCTCTCTCTCGCTGCTCCTGGCTGGACCTGGGTCGTAGCCTTTCCTTCAGCCCCCTCGTTGGCCCACCTCCTGCTGCCCCTTGACTCAGGAACGCTGTATATGGCTCACTGGACCCATGTCCGTGCTTTGATGCTTTACAAAAAAATAAAAAATGCTAGCGATGGCAATGCTCGGAGAATATGGTCTCCATTGGCTTATTCCTCTCATGTCAGCTTCAATGGTATAGATTTGTGCCTAGTTTTCAAACTAGAAGTATTAAACCACTTGATATGCCTGACTGGATTTAAATCTTTTTTGCAGTACTAATACATATTTATTAATGCAGAAATGTATAGTACAAAAATATGTGATTTATGTACGTTATTCTTCTGACTTGAATGCTGACATGCTGCTCATACAGGCACCATACACAGCCACAATCTATTGATGACAAATGCTACTTTTTTAAAAAACTTTAATAAATGTCATGCCAAAGTATAAACAAAATTTAAGATGTTTGTACAAGATGTTTAAAATTCATAAACATCCTAGAGAAAAAAAATTATGTCTCCTATAAAAGAAGAGTTTTGAGAAATACTTCTGATAATAAAATATTGCAACCCCCCGACTTCTCGGGTGGGGAAAAGGGGGGAAAAAAGCATCTCTAGGTTAGTTCGTCCCAACTGCAGCCCCCACCACTCTGCTGTAATCCACACTCCAGGCGGAGGCTAATGCAAGGACAGGCAGAATCAGACACTCAGCAAGTGAATTTAATTATTCAATTAAGCTCTTAACAAGGTAAATAAAGAAGCTGGACTCAGCTACTGCTCCTTTCTTTATATTCGGAAGAACAGATCAAACGTGTTCTTTTGCTGTCCTAACCTGCTGAGGAAGTACAGCTCCCCGGAAAGGTAATTAAAAGAGCTTTATGGTGGGTTTTTTAAGATTTTTTTTTTTCATGTTTTATGATGAAATATTTTCTGTCATTGGGCTTGTATTTGTTCTTTGGGCATATGGTTCTTTGAAGTTGTTTTAGGATGAGGTAGCTTTCTTTATATGTTCTGTTTTTGTCTTATGAGTACCTCTTGAGTACAGGGACCCAACATACGTAGTGATGTTTTTTAACATAGGGAAGCTTAATAAGCTTGACACCTTGCTATTTCTTTGCAATATGTTTTTCTGACAAAGTCTAGGGATGCCTTGAAAGCTTGAAAAATCCCCCTGTGGTTTTGGATGCTAGGGGACTGGTTCAGCTCTTTTGTAGCTGCATCTGTGTATTTCTTGAGAAGGAGTTCGGAGAGAGTCTCTGCTTTCCTGTCACCTTTTCTTTCTGTTCCAGTTTCCAGCGTGGAGCTTGTGGTGCAGAGGCAAAGGGGCAGTGCTGCGGGGAGGGGAGGCTGTGCTGGCCAGGTTCAGCTGACCACTGGTATGAACGAGGCACAGGTGACTAGTGGAATTCCCACACTGCCATTATTTCCCTGCTTGCTGGTTTCTTTCTATTAATTCTCAGCTTGCTCTACCTCCCAAATTAAGCTTTTACTGTCTTACGCCTGACTTGGTGTTTGTAGTATCTGCAAGTCACATCTGTGAAAAGGATTGTGTTTAATTTTCTGATTTGTTGTTTTGTTTTTTTTCCTGAAGTAAACCTGATAATCTTTGTTTTTTCTCTTATCTAATGCTTTCTACCTAAATGCTTCCAGTTAGTGCTGTTCATTACTAAAATACAGATGCGGTGAGAGGAAATACATATTGAAAAGTGCTTGTGATATGACTGTTCGCTAGTGTTAGTATCGCATTTCCGAAGTCTTTATTGGTTTTATTCCTGTACTTCTGAATTATTTCTAGGAGTTGTTTGCTATCGCTTGCCTTTCTTCTTTTACCCAAATGGAGAGCGTTTAGATTACTCCACTTCCAATCGGAGTGCAAATAGACGTGGAAGTAGGGATAAGCATAGGTTCAAGCAGCACTGCTGACGGAACTGAGGAGACCAAACAGGAGCGTGGTACCAGCGTGCCAGACCTCTCCTGTGAGCAGGCGTAACGTGGTCTGAAATCCGGCTGTGCAACTAAAACACTGGGCCACGTATACATACGTACGTGCATATTTCTGCCGAACAGTAGCTTGATAGTGGAGGAAGAGTGTTTTGATAATTGACCACAGGGTTTCTTTAGAAGCTGTGCTATTCTCTTGCCCTTACTGGGGCAGCTTGTTTTATACTGGGAGGGTCTAGGAAAGCTTTGAGAGATACAGTGCTACGCAGTTTCTCCTGCTCTGTTGATTTACTTAATGCAACCATTTGGTAGTCCTTTGAATGATTTTTTTTTTTTCTAGCCTCACTATTCTTGGAGGGAGAAGGTGTTCAGTGCATCATTCAATTATACCTTAAAGGGCTATAACTTGAAAAAAAAAATCACATAAGCCTTGAGAGCTTAAACTTTCAGTAATGCTAAAGCTGTGTAAGGGACTTGCACAAGGACTTCTCTAATAATAGAAAATGGGAACAAATGAGATTCACCTGCTTCTCCAGGTGACTTGTTTCACTCGTGTTATAGAGCAAGTCTACCCACCTTCTGAGGCTCGCTCCTCTAGGACTGGCTCACAGGCTGTGGGGCAGTTCTTCAGCAAGTGTGCATAAAATAAATGCGTATAGGACATCGTTTTGAGAATATTAAACCCTAGATTGCAAATAGGTAATGTTTTAAATTGGTTGAGCATATATTTTAAAAGTCTTATACAAAAATATGGGTTTGAAGTTCAGTTCAGTGCCCAAATGATCATTTACGTGCACGGTGAATCTACTGATGAGAAACTATATAGCTGGATAGAATTAAAACCCAATAGCTGTCTTAGAGCTGTGATGATTGTCACCCTGCCCTGATCTGTGACCCTGATCCCTGTGCAATGCTGCCTCCAAGTACCCATAGCCAATATCTAATCTTTGGCTCGGTCGGATACACGCTTCTTTGGAGTCCTTTAAGAGGAAGGGCAGAGGAAAACTCTTGTACTTGCCCATTTAGTGCCTTACTGTTGTGTCTTGCAATGTAACAGCCACGTGGTTTTGTAGCTGGATTTTATTTTCTTTTTAACACCAAATACATCAGTGTCATAGTGAAGGTGTTTATTCGGTAGTGGTTCCCTATCAGATACTGACTACAAAGTAGCTTTTATTAAATATATTTTGTTCCCTTCTCAAAGATGTGACTTCGTAAGTAGGAGTTTTATGGGTTAGAGATTAGGTCTTTAAAAACCAAGATAATAATACCTTTTTTTGCCTTAAAAAACACAAATTTAAAGGATAACTGTTGCTTCTACAGCTTGTATGTACTTGTATAGAGAGCGTTAGAGAAATGGAATAGTTTTTCCTTTCCAAATGCACTGTAACTAAAAGCTTTTGCCTTGGAGGTGCTCATGTCACTTCTATACTATCATTCACTGTTATACGAAATAGACAATTTTATTATTTAACTATACATAGTCCCTGTTGAGCAGTCAGTATTTCCTATATGTATGTGCTGATCACGCATGTGATGCGTCTCACCTATAAAGCATCTAGAAACAACTGAATCGTGTTAAATTGTCTCTTAGGATTTTTTTTGAAGTGAATAAAAAATTCTTGCTTTCGTTTTGGCTTATCTTCAGTACCTCTCCTCTGACTATTTTGTTCCTGGATGATCCAATTACAGAAAATCTGAACTCTATGCTCCCAGAAGCTTCGAGAGCCGGAGGTCAGAGTGACCCCACAGCGTTGACAGGAGGGGGCTGGAGCGACCACCCTGCTCCGGGTTGCAGTCAAGGTGTAGGCGGAGGAGGGCTGTGACAGACAGCTTGTGCTACCTAGCTGTAGGTGTCGTTTTGTTTCTTTTCTGTTTTATTCACGGTTACCTGGCCTGACTCCATTTTTTTGACATACTTGTAACATTAATTCAAAGACTTTTCAGAAGCAGAAAATGACAGTGAACTGTAAAAACATGTTCTCTTTTAGTAAAGTGTATATTTCACATATTTAGAGTTAATATTCTTGGCTACATCTTCAGTTCAACATAACAAATTTTACTTCAGTTAAAGATATAAAGCTGGTGTGGAACTTAAGACTATTTCATTTGTTAATAAAGTAAGCGTATGAACTAACTTGGATAAGGGATGCCAGAAAATGGCAAATACCTTATGGAAAATTTACAGAAATGCATTCCCTCACTTGTAGTAAACATTAAATAGTACAAAATCAGAGCAGAACTGAGCTTTTTAGTTCAAAGTTTAATTTTAGGCTTTTTTTCTTAAGGTGAAGAACTGCAGTGCCTTCGTAAAGGTTTTACTTTACTACATAAAACTAAGTTGAGGACTTATTGATGTAACCACTTCAAGAGGATAGCTGCTGAGAGATGGAGGAGCACCCTCACTCCCAGACTCCCACTCACTCAGGTCATGCATGTGCTTGTACTCGGAAATTATCCGCTTTGCTACAGGGCTACGAAGATGATCAGGGGGCTGGAACATCTTTCTTTTGAGGAAAGGCTGAGGGACTTGGGTCTTTTTAGTCTGGAGAAGAGAAGACTGAGAGGGGATCTCATCAATGCTTACAAATACTTCAAGGGAGGGTGCCGGGAGGATGGGACCAGTCTTTTTTCAGTGGTGCCAGTGATAGGACAAGAGGTAATGGGCACCAACTTGACCATAGGAAGTTCCATCTAAACATGAGGAGGAACTTCTTTCCTTTGAGAGTGGCAGAGCACTGGAAGAGGCTGCCCAGAGAGGTGGTGGAGTCTCTGACCCTGGAGACGTTCGTAACCCGCCTGGACGCCGTCCTGTGCAACCTGCTCTAGGTGACCCTGCTCTGGCAGGGGGTTTGGACTTGATGATCTCCAGAGGTTGCTGCCAACCTCTGTGAGTAAGCAAGTCTGTGAGTCTGGTTGCAAAGCACAGGCATGTGAGAGACATAGTCCCTGGGGTGCCACCCCGTGGCAATGTGCCCTGCTCTCTTGGCAAGCTGGCGTACGCTCATTTGGAGTGGTAGTTCAGAGGATGTTTTTTCATGGCATGGTTATAACAGTGAGACTCTGTGCTGTCACTTTTATTCTTCAGCTAATGAATAGGAAACTAACATGTTCCTAATTTTTGTAAGTTTGTGGACTACAACATCCTTGAGGATGCTCTAGGACATGAAGATAAGGGGGTTGGTGGAAGTCTGGAGTTCTTGTAGCATCAACATACCTAATTACTTCAGGATGATAAATCTTCTTTCTGCATCTACAAATCAGAACATGTGATGGGGAGCTCCACATGTGTTGGCAGGATGGCGGGTGCCCATATATCTCATGCTTTTAGCATTATTGGAGTTTGGAATTGATAAATGCAAGCTATGACTGAGACACCTGAGGAATGGGAAATCGTGATCTGTTTGTATAGCTTATGTATACTTTTGGGTGGCCTTCACAAATGTATTCTAAAAAGATGGAAAACTCTCTTCTGATTTTCAGCCCCCTTTTTTGCAGATAAGGGGGAAAATAGTTGAACAGTTATTGTTTCTATTTAGGAAGTATGTTGGGGATGGGAATGTATTTTACTGCAAATGGGGTTTATGTAAGGTTTTAAAAAACAGAA
>VYXH01008508.1:0-20195 GCA_013397275.1 Burhinus bistriatus | reverse complement strand
AAGCAACCAACCCCAAAACAAATCACACCAACAACGAAAACCGAATACCCTGACACCCCCAAAAAACCCAAAAATCTAACCAAACAAAAAAACAGACAAAAAAGTTTTGCATCTTTTGCTAATATAGGTATGGTTATAGAATAGAGGATTTACATCAATAAGGAAAACTAACTTATACGTGCAATATCTAACTGTCAAACATACTGCTTCTGAATTTTTTGGTGTGTAAAATGTTATTTGGTTGACTTAAAGAAAGATGTATATTCTAGATATTCTGTACTTCCCCCCACCCGTGATATATTTTGCATGTCCACACGCACCTCAAAGAACTGCATTTTGGAACAGAGGGAGATGGTACTTAAGAAGTCGCAACTGCTGACTCTGATGAAGCTGTATTTAGTTACTCCCCATCTGGGATGTTCAAATCTCCTGAAGGAAAAAGAAAAAGTGCATTTTATCATTTGACTTGCCTTTTATGCAGTCAGGGTTACTTCAGCCACTTCTTCCTCTCTGTGAGAAGACTGACTATATGTCCTGGGCTCAGTCTCAGGGAGAACGTTTTAATGCTTAACCATTTCTCTTAATCAGACTTCTTGCCTTATTTAGTAATATTTGTGTTATTTGCTTGTCAAGCTAGAGTAACTTCTTCCTTTTACAGACTAGACAAGCTCTAACGTGCATCATCTGATGTGTCCAGCTTGATCTCGGACAATAATTCAAAGTGTGCGTATTTAAACATCTCATTGGTGGTGGCATTTGTCTAGGAGAGTCGAGTCTGTGCGCTGCTCGCCGGTGCGGTCTGCAGCACGGTTCAGCAGTCTGCTTTGGTCGGCTTATGGTTCTCCTGTGCGATGGGAACCTGGAATAACTCATAGCTTCAGGTGACTGGGGGGCGTTGCTGGGAGAGGTAACCCCTAGGAGTAGGAAATGGGAAGAGGAAAACACGATTGAGATTCTGCCGCTCTTCTGCACTCCGTAGGTTGACCAAACTGTGTTTTGCCTTTTCAGAACAGAGGAGGGACGGAAGATCTCCTCTCTCTCATCCTGACTGTATTGGCTGGGAGGCAGGAAATAAAAGGAATCTATAGTTTATATAAACTGCAGCAAAAATAGAAGAGTTCTAGCGAAATAGCGGTAGAACAGCTACTCTACGTGTTTTTTCTGGGGGCAGAGGGGTGTGAGGTGGTTTTGCTGACTTAAGCAGCTTGCTTCACTGAACAATGTCTCGGTTCTGTTTATAAACTAACTGCAATCTCATTTGGAGTATCAAGTTTCTTGGTTCTGAATGATGTTCCTGGTACGTTTTTGCACCTCGGTTTTTTCCTAGGAGAGGCAGAACATGAAGCAAGTCTATTTTGTTCAGATATAGACATAAAGGTTCAGATTCAATTGAAATTATCAGAAGCATGGGGAATTGGGTACTGTTAGTATGCCTTTTAATGCTGAGGTTCCAGTTTGAACCCTGCACAATTCTCGAGATACTGGAGGAATTAATGAGATCAATTTATCATCACTGCTTCAATTATATATAGGTGATATTTCCGTTCTTCATTCCCAGTAAGGGTGCTTCTTGCTGAAAATGTCATCAAATTACAGGACCATTTCTTGAAAAAAAAAAAAAAATGTATGTCAGCCCAGGAGATGAGAGAGACAAATGAGAAATATGCCTGTAGTTCTACTGGGTGTGAGATCCTGGAACAGATGAGACCCTGATGGATCAAGTTCAAATCCATTCATAATTGGTGACAGGGAGCTGTTGTCTGTACGCAGAAATGATGTTGAAGAGTGATTCATACTTTCAGTCTGGAGATGTAAATGTGCAGAGCTCAAATAGTCTCTGGGTGGTGAGTAATCCTTTAGTGGATTTTTGTGACCTGTTCCTTGGAATAAAAGAAGTTGGATGAAAACTTGCAATACAAATGTAAGTAGCCTTGCATTACAAATGTAGTGTGTCAGTTCACCAATTAGGATGTCTAGCAATATCAGGTCTATTGCCAAGGGAACAGGAATGCAGTAACGGCGAAAAGTAAATTAAGCTGGTGTGCATTTCCTGGGCCTCAGTAGGGTTAGAATCCAGTCTTCAGGAATACAGATCGAAACTGATGCTGTCGACAGTTCTGTTCTTGTCTCTGTGGCGCTGCTTCATACCACTCTTAGGGAAACAGAATGAAATACAAAAGTCAGCAAAGGAGTTGGTTCTTAGTTCTCAGAAGAACCTAAGTGTCTCCAGGTGCTCTCTAATCTGGAGAACGTGTATAGCTATTTTCAAAATCTGTTATATAGTGTTACTATTATATTTTTTTTTCTTTCCAAAGTCTAAAATGGGAGTAAAAAATTTTTCTTTCTTATTTGGTTCTTGGCATAGCTGAATGACCGAATACAGATGTGAGATCCACCCAGCCTGTTGAATACAACCCCAATGATGGATGTAAAGACGAAATCACATCTGTGAGACATGAGTAATATATAAGACTTTCAAGTAGACCTGACCTGCTGGAAATATTACTCGTTTTTCATGAATGTCAAGATACTTCAGCTAGAGAAAGGTCCAAAATATTTTTGATGTATAGAAACCTCTTGGCAAAGATATCTCATTCAACAAAGGCTTTTAAGAATGGCTGAACTGTTGATGCTTTTTAAGACCTTGTCGGCAGATAAGGCAACAAAATGCGTTTCGGAAAAAGACGACCTCTACCTCTACTTAGTTTGAACAGCATTCAGCAGCAATAGTAACGGACAAATTTTGACATAGTTCAGGAGCTCTGTTTGCACAAATAAAAACAGCTATGTGTTGTACTCGTAAAGAAGTGGTAATACAAATTACATAGAAAACAAATGTAAACTAATTCATACTGGATTCTTGAAAGCGTCTCAGTTCTTTCCTTCCTCAGGGATTAGTAAATTGTTTACTTGTTTTACAGTCTGTTTCAGTATCTCACAAAGGTTAGCAGTGACTAGAGTAAACTCTAATGTTGCTAAAGCATGTGGATATCACAAAAAAATGTTTAAAAATAAGATTTTTCTGTTTTCCATATATCTGAGCAACGTCCATTGAGAATGCGGGCTTCAAATATGATGATTATTTTTCTTTCAATATTAAAACATCAGGCAAAGTATTTTTGTTATAATGCTGTAGTGGGTGCAGAAAGAGGAGGAAGGCTTTAGAAATGTATTTGGACTTATCCTGGCAGTTATACTTTTGCTGTTATGTTTTATTTAAATGATTGTATTTAAAATTGATGAAAGGTGAGATCAGGCAGTGTGCTTTGAAGAAAAAAAAACAAACCTTATAATTCAGTATAACCAGCATGACCCTTGTTTCACAGTGCTCTTTCTTAAAGGTAGTACATTTTGGCTTATTACTTCAGAAAAGTGTTTCCTAATTATCATGCATGCCTAGATACCTGTGGGAGCCTGCTTTGAATACGTGAAGCCTGTTAGATGAAACAAATGTAAAATGGAACAAGTGTTGGGTTATTAGAATTAATAACAAAGCTGCTTACTGGCTGTTGGGGATAGTTAGCCATAATATCCTTCATGGGAAGGATGCACGTGTGTTGTGGTTTAACCCCAGCTGGCAACTAAGCACCGCGCAGCCACTCACTCCCCCGCAGAGGGATGGGGGAGAGGATCGGAAGGGTAAAAGTGAGAAAACTCAGGGGCTGAGATAAAGGCAGTTTAATAGGTAAAGTAAAAGCCACGTTTGCAAGCAAAGCAAACCAAGGAATTAATTCACTACCTGTGGGCAGGCGGGTGTTCAGCCACCTCCAGGAAAGCTGGGCTCCATCACACCTAATGGTGACTTGGGAAGAGAAACTCTCTCACTCTGAAAATCCCCGCCTTCCTCCTTCTTCCCCAGCTTTATATACTGAGCGTGATGTCCCATGGCATGGAATGTCCCTGTGGTCAGTTGGGATCAGCTGTCCTCACTGTCTCCTCCCACCTTCTTGTGCCCCCTAGCCTATTGTGGGTGGGGTGAGGAGCAGAGAAGACCTTGACTCTGCTCAGCAATGACTAAACCATCCCTGTGTTATCAACGCTGTTTTTGGCACAAATGCAAAACATAACCCCATGCTAGCTACTATGAAGCAAATTAACTCCATCCCAGCCAAAGCCAGCACAACATGTGACATCCTGAAGTTAAAAACAGTGCAGGTGTCTTGCGAAGTTGTCAGGTGGAACATAATTCTCCCTTGGAAACCATGAGACATTTGGAACCTGGCATTACAGTGAACCAGATTTTTCCAGCCACAAGAAAGGCAAAAATTAGTTCTTTGAAACATTTTTCTCTGAAAATAAGTTATTTAAATAGAGCTTATCTCAACAGAAGTGGGAGTGCAGTACGAAAGATGGCGCGATGTCTCCCAGTTCTTTTATCAGCATAGCACTAAAAAGGGTTTTTAAGATACAGCTATTGTATGTAAATGTGTCAAACTGCGGATGTAATTCTTTTTTTTCTTAAAAAACCCCAAACCAACCACTATTATTTATTGGAAGAAGGCAAATGGGTAGAGTTTCATAATGCTGTGAATATCCTAGCATAAAACACAAGGATACTGGGAGCAACCTCTCCAGAGATGTGGTAGAGTCCCCATGACTGAAGGTTTTCAAGATGTGATTGGACAGGTGCTAGATAATCTCATCGAGGTTCCCTTTCCTATGAAAGGGTAGACCAGATGATCTGTCAAGGTCCCTTCCAACCTGAGCTAATCCGATTCCTATGAAATAAACAGTCTTCACAAGACTGTTGTTGTATTGGAGCTCACGCTGACCGTTTTTGTGTGTTGATGCTTCTTGTCAGTGACTTCTGATGGGTTTGTGTTTACTGCTGTGCAGCTGCAGCTAGAGGAGTTTCTCCGTGTCTTAAGAGGATAGTTTTGAAATATGATTTTTCTTTTTTACTGGCAACTTGTCAAAGTCGACCCTAATTTATGACCAGTAGTGATTGAAATACCTTATCTGCGATCAATTGTTTTCCAGACAGTGAAATAAACTACAAACTGCCCGTGATGTGTTGGGTCTGTTTATGGAAAAGCTTGTCCTCTTTCCCTTAGCTGACTAGCTCTAAGACGTGCCATTCTGCCAGGGCAATGGTGACTAGACCTCCTTGCCAGTTCACAAAAATAACTGAGACCCAGAAAACTTTACTTGAGAGGAAGTGAGTCCAGATAAAGCTTGAGAGTGACCTTCCAAAGTGGCCTGTGAATTGAAAAAATACTTAATAACGAGGCACTCTACGGGACTCAGGTTAGCTGTCAGTGCCAGATGATTTTCCAGATATTTTTGCATCTCTCTATGAAAATCAATTTATGCGGTGTTGTTCTTGCACCAAACTACCGAGGACTCTAAATAGGCGTGAAGCAAGCGTCCCTGCATTCGCCAAAGTGAACCGACCAGGAAAATAACTTGCTGTTTCTGCAGTTTTTCCTCACCAAAGGTGCTACTTTTTTTCCAGTGAAAAACTGAAGGAGTAATGACTTCTTTTCAGCTTTCTGTATTGGGGGGTGTGTGTGTGTATATATGTCTATATATATATATATACACACTTCTGTTAAACATGAAGATGGTCTGTTGAGGAAACTTATAAGTATTTATACATGCTTCTAATTAAATGTTGAGAAGGAAGAGACATGAATTGGTTTTGCATAAATGTAACCTAGTCCCCTACTTAGCTTTGCGTGGCATCCAGTAGATGAAAAGCCTAATGGGAAAGTTAAATAGCAGCTGAAAGCTGCTGAGTGTGCTTTATTTATTTAATCTAGGAAAACTGCTCTTTGATGGACTGAGTTCTTCTTTTCTTTGATGTCACCACCTCACAAAAGCGATTTGTCACTGTACCCAAAAATCTGCCAGATCCACAAATCTTCTGTGCCCAAAGAGAAAACAATGCTGCAATTTTTAATGGCTTATGAGATCTGTGAAGAGAACTCCCAGTACAATTACATTGGGGTTTCAGCTGAGGAGTAGAGGGAGGAAAATGCGAGCAAAAGCCCAAGTGCCTTCACTGTGGTTTGGGGGGTTTTTGTGTGTGTGTGTTGCGTGGGTTTTTTTAAGGATAATGTACATGTGTGTTAATGCAGTGTTTCACCAAGCCCTTGGAGATACATCTTCAAAGCCTGTAAAAATTCATGTGTACTGAATCCTCGCGCACTCAGGAGCTTGTGCACGTTGGAGATTGTAAGCGTTTATCTGTTGTTATTGCTAATTCTAACAGAGTTTTGACATACGGTGTCACACTGGAGGTCACTAGCATCATGTTGCCAAACTGCCCATTTCCAAGTAGTATGTAACAAGGAAAGCTGTTAATGTGCTATGAATTTGTAAAACCCCTTTAAAAGGGATGTCTAAAAGGGTGTTATCTGAAATGATTTCTCTAATGTGTCCAGCGGGATGCCCAGTTGAGGGCGTAGGCTAAACGGCATCTACGTTGCCTGAGCACAAAGAGAAGCTTTGGAGCAGTTCACGTGGATGAAGCCACAGCTTCCCACCAGCAGACAAATGGTTTCAGACTTGCAAAATGACCAAGACTGGCAGATCTTCACCTGCTGCGGGCAGTACTGCAGCCTCCGGTTCTGAGACTGTAACAGAAATGAAGCGAATTCTCAACGGAATAGCGGAAATCTCTGCTTTCCTGCCTCCAGGATAGGAGAGCTGGACTGCAGTCTTATGTGGGCAAAACACAACTAATTCCCAGGGCTGGGAAGTATAATGAAAATAATTTGGAGGGATTCAGCGTTATGGGAAGTGGCTCTGCTTGTAACAGTTTAGTGACTGTGCGGTGAAGTACTGGGTTGGTTTATAACAGTGTCCTTTGAGTTCCTGTGTTTCTGCTCCCGTAAGAAGAAATCTCTTTGCACTTGCTAACATAATACACACTGGCAAGCTTTTATTGGGCTAAACATGAAAAATGGAAACTGGCTGACCACTGTGTCAAGAATTACTTAATAACTGCATATATGCACATATATATGTGCATCTTCAATAGTGGTACAGTAATTATGTTAAGCAGCAACTATTATATCAAAGATAGATATAAAAGAGCTGTGGGTTTTGGTTTTTTTTTCAGGAAAATGAATCAAAATACTTTCAATAAGATCTTTTTTCTAACGTTGGTTTTATTGATTTTACATGAGATTTCTTTGCTCATGTTTTGTGGTATGTGTTATAAAAACTTAGGGTCATCTGTCATTCTGTAGAGATAAATATGTACATAAAACAAATTATGGGAAAACAGTACACACCAGGCTAGAAATACTAAGAAGTTGACTTCCCATGGTTTATTTCAATAGGGAAAATAATCCCAAATCCAGATACTGGACTGTTATTTGATCATATTTAAAACTTATGATTGACTCTTAGAATCCCAGAAAGGACCTCTGGACGTTGTCAGGTCCCCCGCCCCTGCTCAAGCAGGACCATGTTGAGTAGGTTGCCTAGGGCCATATCTGGATGGTTTTTGAATATCATCTCCAAGGATGAAGACTCCACCACTTCTCTGGGCAAAAACTGTAGCAAACCGATGCCTGTTAGGTGTTCCTCGACGGAACTGGTGCTGGAAGGCATGCAGTTGTGGAGATGACTTCTGTGAGTTGTGTAGAAAAGCATTTTATTAAGGGTTCTAGCTGTGCTGTAACAACTTCTGACTTGTACCGAATCAAAGAGGATTTTTTATTTCTTCCTATGCTGTTTTCTTAACTTGGCTCTGCCTTACAGTATATTGTAGAAGAGTTGCCGGGGGTAGTACCCCTTTTACTGGCTATCTGAGCAATAAAACAAGAGGGGAAGTTGTCTCTCAAGATTTAAACTGCCTCAATTTACCTTTTAATACACAAACCATTGACTTCAAGTTGTAAGATATTCATAAATTTTTTTTAAAAATCACTATGTGATGTTTTCATGTACTAAATCTTAATGTAATCCACTTATACACGATCAAATAGCTTCTGAAAATATCAAGTTCTTCTTAAGTCCTACTCCTTCCCCTCCTCTGGCAAATACAGAAAAATATGTGGTGAAAACAGACACATCCAAGAAATAAAAAAAAAAAAATTGAACATCAAACTAAGGACTGAAATATTTACTTAGAAGCCTGTCCAAAGAGGAGAACTGCCTCCAAGAGATAACTCAAATATATATAATCTTTTTTTGAAGCTAAGATGAATACATTCTTTAAATTCATTAAGTTTTCTGTTGCAATGAGCAGCTTCCCAAACAAACTTTAGCAAAAAGTTATTTGGTAACCTTTAAACTTGATTCCATGCACTTAAACTTTTTTTATTCTTTTTTCTTTTAAGGAATTCCCCTGGAAAACTGACTTTGGATATAGAGTATCTAAGATGCACAGAAAAATGTTTCCTTTATAGTTTTTGTTTTTGTAGAGTTGCACTTCATATTTTGTTGCATTCACATTTTAATCTTGCGCATTCGGGAAAGTAACAGACTTGTAAACAGCAGCAGGAATCTTAAATGGATACGGAGATATTCTGTGTAATAAAGGAAGCTGTAACGGCTGTTTTAGTTGCAAACAACATTCTCTTAATCTTCTTTTGTAAACTTGTCTCTTAGTAGAGTGAACAATACAGGATTTTCCCAGGTGTCAATCCAGTGCCAATATTGTGTCTCCAATCCTGGGCCAGACCTTCAAGATTTGAGCGTAGTAACTTCGGTTTTGAAGTCGAAATACCAAGTTCATGACCATATCTATGCGTCACAAAAATGTGTGACCCTGGGGTACGAGGTAAAATCCTCACCTGTGAGTTCTGGACACCCTGCGGAGGTGGACAGACTGCTGACTAGGTGTAACAAGGGTAGTGTTGAGTTCAAGTCCTGTGGATGTGTGCCTGTAATTCCTGCACAGGCAGATGATGCTTTGAAGGTAGAGCTGTCATAGCACGACGTGTCGTAAAACGAGCCGTGGGACAGCACGTTTATCCCTTTGTTCAACAGATGCTCTTCTGGCTGAGCTCTGTCGCTCCACAGGACAGCAAGGGGCCGGATTGATTACAATTATTTACAAATAATCCTAAATTTCTGTCAGGCTTTACAGGCTTTTTAGTGTGTGTAAGCATCATAACAGCATGCACATCTAAGGTGAAACTTCAGCCTTAATTGTCAACGAATATCAAATACACTTTGGAATATCCATTAGGATTCTCTTCCTCTATCAGGCCCAGTTATTTTTCTCTGCTTTTCCAGTACAAATGTTACTGATAATAAAACTGACACGCATTACAAGGCATCTCTGGGAACGTTGTTTATCTCTAAACAATGTTTTTTTGTTGGAATGCGATATTAGTTGGTATTGAACTTACCACAGAGAGGCCACAAAAAAAAAAAAATTCATGTATAAATGTGTTATAGAAGGTATTAATAATTTTGATGGCTTTATGGTATTCTAAGACAGTAAATGAAGCCTGAGTTTAGAAATATTACAGAAAAATGTATGGGTTCTGACAGATTTGTCAAATTTGTTCTCTAAGGTGCACATGTGGTAAGGCTGTTGGGGTGGGGGGGGGGTGGGTAGGATTTGCTACTCGTGACTCCCCACCCCGCTGGGAAGTTCGTTTGTGGTACAGATGGCTCTTTCCACACTGGTAGTTCTGTGACTATGGGATTGCCATTGAAAGCAAACTTTAAACAAAAACTGAGGCAAATATTGTGAGCGCTTTCAGACCACTAAGAGGTCTGAAATACAGGGACAGTGATTCCTGAGCTTACTGCGTTGGTGTTCATTGAGTATCTCTATATTATCACATGCTATATTAATCTGTGAACAATTTAATTATGAAAAGAAGCTAAGAATGTGAATTTTCTCTCTTTAAATATTTGCTGATATGATTCAATAACAGTATGACAAGTCCTAAAAAGCAGCATAGCAGAATATCTGTGAAAGCTCCAGTTTGAGGACCGTTGGAGGCAGAAGAATAACTTGACACCATTTTTTATTGAACAATCAGGGTTTCTATGTGGCAATAAAGTTTATTCTGCCAGGCTCTGCAGGTTCTGGGTATAATTCACTCCATGGACCCGGTCAACTAAATGAGCCAGACGCCGAATATACGGTGTAGGAGTATGTCGACTATCCAGCGTCTACCCATGTACCATGAGGTAGAATGCTTCCTTGGAACTGATGTAACCACAGAGTTGTAGAAAACCTAAATGTGCTCGATCTGTTTCATAGCAAGAGCTAGTGAAACATTAAACCAGTGTTAATTATCCCAAATTTTCTTTAGGTTTTGGGCTGTCATGCGTTACGTTACTACCTAAATATGACCAGCTGCGAGAAGCAGAGAGCTGGACTGTGATCCTTATAGGTCCCTTCCAACTTGAGGTATTTTATGGTTCTATGAACTGCAGATGTAACCGTTCCTGATTAGGTAATGAGAAGTCTCAAATTTGGGGTTTTATAATTCTAGACTTGAATCTGGTTTACTTCCAAACTGTAACATTAAAATTTTCATTTACCAGGGGGGCTTTGTTAAATGAAAATTGAGAGGATTCAATAGTTTTAAGATAGAAATTGAAGCTTCCAGCAGTTTCTTGAAGACAAATATCTTTCAGAAACTTGCACTCTTAAGTCTTACCAAGAAAGCTATTGATGCCTATCTTTGGCAAATGTTTTGCAAAATCTTTCTTGTAACAGAAAGGTCTTCCAAAGTATCAGAGCATGCTAGTGCATCTCTAGAGATGTTAATTTTAAAATAAGCGGGCTTAGCTGCTAGTTAGTCTCAGATGTGAGACTGGAACTCTTGAAAAGCAAGAGAGCGTCGAAGGTCTCTAGTCCCAAATATTAGCTGAGTTCTGGAAGAAAGTCCTTTTGATACAATACCTGGCCTACTTCTTTTTCTTTCCCTCAGTGTAAATGGAACAGCTTCTCCTGTGTTTGCAAGATCTTAAGAAAATGATAAATACTTGAATATTCCTACACTACTTTTTATGCTTTGTTCTAGCTTATTTTTGTTTAGTTCTTTTAGCCGGTTGGTGTTTTCCCTACAACCTTCTGTCTACCCTACAGCACTTCTAGTAGCAGATCTGTTTTCATAAATCACTTTGAGAGAAGCCAACACTCATAAGGAAAATATATGTTGATTTCTGCACTGTCCTGACATCTAACGGAAAGTTAAAATAAAGGCCACAATAAAATTCCACTTCATACCGAGCTCGTTTTGTGTTCTGTGGATGCACAGGTTTTTTTTAGACTAGAATATCATTCTGATTTCAATGGGTTTTTTGCTTGTGAAATAAGATGGTAATGAAATGAAACACAACTAGGTTCCAGTCCTGAAATCCATTCTCACTTTTTCATAAAGGCAAAGCTTTCACTGACGTCAGTGACAGTTTTATCTGAGTCAGAATTGCAGAATTAGGCTGATAGTGTCTGGCTTAATGAATTTCAAAGAGATTTCATTTCATGACCAGACAGATCATTTTGGAGCGCCTCTCACATTGGAAATGCTTCTTGTAATCATGTTTTTGTTTTCTTTTTGTTTTCATGCTTCTTTAAAGCTTTTTTCCCCTGGGAGATGATACTCTAACAAATGAATAGTGTTTTAATTGAAAGGATAGTAATGAGATTACTGTAAGAGCATTTTAAAATCTTACTGAAAGATGTGTGGATTTTCTTGCGTGGTTTTTTTTTGGTAGTAGGACTGAAAACGTTTTGCTGCAATGTTCTTTCTTTGTACAAGCTTGTATTGCTGCTTGGCAGCTATGAGGCAAGGCTTATTTAGCTTAAAAAGAAAAAAAAAGAAACAAAAAACAAAACAAACAAACAAAACCAACAAAAAACCCAAACCAAAAAATGCCACACGCATTTGAATCTTCTCAATATTGGTTCACCATCAAGGAGATCAAACAAGGAGAAGTCAAAGAAGAAAGAAGAGGGAATTTCAGAGTCCATAGCAAACATGGAAAGAAGTGTCTGTGGAGGGGAGTTTGGGTTTTTCTCTTCCCCGTTTGCTTTGGCAACAGAACTTGCTCCCTGTTCAGCCTGGTATGCACTAGCCTGCAACTATTGCCATTTTTGGAAGTCATAAATGCAACCAGCCCTGAGCTTAAATCAGGCCTTAGCTTGTGGGAGTTGATAAAGGGAAAGTATTTATTTTTTAGTAGACCTGCCACGTAGAACTTGTTATGGTACTTGTTTGGATGGTTTGGGGATTTTGCTTTGTTTTTTTAAGCCCACAGGCAGTCTTTGTGTATGAAGTTCTTTACAAGGCTTTGCAAATGACCTTAACCTAAGGTTGCCTCTTGCTGAAGTGAAGCAACTCGATGTGGTTTTTCAGCCACAGGCTGTTTCATAGCTTATACTGCCTACTAGTATGCAACCTAGAGCTTGTCATGATGTTTAGACTTGAATTGTAATGACCAACCCTCCCTCTTGACCACACATAGAACTGTGTGAACACCACAATGGGCGCTTATCAAAAAATACAAATAAAATACCTGTGACTACATTTACATGTGCATAGGAAGGGAAAGATGCGAACTCCCTTTTTTCTTGCAGAAATGTTAAACACCGAAGGCTGGTATTAATTGAACTAACATTCCAGACTTCTGATTCACTGCCTTCTCAATGTGTCAGCAGAGTTTGTGTTGGCTTAGCAGGAGAAAATAGTCCAGTAAACTCATTTTGTCAGGGACTATTTATTTTTCCTGGTTTAATTTGGGCATAACATACTTAAAAGCTCTGAGGTAGTGTATCTGTGAGTCTCTACTTCCAGATACGTGTGACTCAGGCAACCTGTCCAGAACTGAGCTAATATGCATATTTGAACATCTGCTTTTCACAGGTAAGGGTAAAAAATCAATGCTTGAAATTAAAAAAAAAAAAGAAAATATTCCAACTGTGGATGTTAATATCTACCTTGGCTATGGGAGTTCATACAAAAAAGTAGACAATGTTAGTTTTGGAATCAAAACCTGGTTTATATGCTCTAGAAGCAGATACAGACAGAGGTAATATTTTAGATGACCTTAAAATCCTATAAACTTACTGCTCTTCTGGGATAGTAATATGTCATGTTGGTACCTGACAGATTTAGAGCAGCAAGTGCACCTGCAAGGGATGTGACGTGGAACGCTCTTGGGCTTGGTTTGAAACACTGATATTTAGGATCTTCCAAACTGTTCTTTCTACAAATACATCATTTACAACAGCCTGGATGTTTAAGTGTCTCTGGATTTGTGAAGAGCTAAGTGGCTGTGCAATAGTTCTTGAAAACATTTCTGCAGTTTGTTCTTATACCGGTGGAAATCCTTGTCTTGCTAGACAACACGGCCATACAAAGACAGTGACGTTTCCTTCCCTCCACAGGCTTAGAAGGGAAAAAAGTCTAGCCCCTTGTCATTGCACACATCCCTGTTATTCCTATTGCATTTGTTTGACACAAGGATTTCCATCAGCATAATGGAAAATGGGATGGAATTTATACGAAAACCTGGAAGGGGGGAAGTATTTATAAATACTTTCTTTAAAGGCAGCTTTGTATCAGAGATAGCTGTGCGTACCGCTTTTCTGAAATTACTCCCCTTTCCAGGCTTCGAACAGATTTCACTTCCTTTGCAAACTCATAAATACTATGCTGGGTATGTAAATGTACTACATCGAGTACATCTGTATGTTACCTTCTTTCCCAAGACAATTCTGGTCAGATCTAGTTCTGTAAGATAGTGCTTTACCAAGACAAGAGGTGTTTCCAAAAATTGATTGAGGCATTACAAAATAACCATATTGGTATCGCTGAATGCAATAGAAATACTTGCACTTGCAGAGTAATGTGAATACGCGCTTTGGGAAATTGTTATTTTCGTCGACTGAGGGAGAACTGTTTATTGTGATCAAGTAGCTGGGATGCTGGTGGGATTGGTGCTCATGCAGAAGGGAACATGCGCGTATGTGTGTACTCACACACTCTCTTTAAAAAAACAAAACCCCAAACAACTGAGTACGTGATATCAATGTCTTAGTTCAGATGGGATGTTTGTTTATACCACTAACTTGAAACAGAATTCTGTCAGCCCTACAATTAAATGCATGCTGGCGAGATACTAGTAATTATCTTGCATTCTGAACAAAATGTCTTTTTTTATTTTCAAAAAAGTCTTTTAAAAAGATCATTTCAATACTTCCTGTTTCTTTTTAAACACGTTCATTTTAAAGAGGTGATTTACTTGTGATTTACTGGGTTTGTGAGGTGGTGATTTGTATGCTGTCCCCATGGGATGGAGATCGGGGGGGGGATGGCATTACAGCAGTGCCAGTCAGACGACCCAAAGGGAGCCTAAGCACAAAGTATTCTGGAAGCAGGTAAAGAGCAAATCATAGAATGATCTTGCAGACAGAAGAGTTCATGGAACACCTAAGCTTTCATGGTTCTAATGGAATGAAGAAGGGAACTGTGAAAAGAGAATCATACCTATTTTTTTTTGTCTGGGTGTTAGATCTATTACTGTGAATTACACAGATTATATTTCTAAACAAATTAACAAGCAAGTTCAGGGATACATGTTCCTGAAAGCAAAGTTTACTTTTCCAGTGGATGTGTGCAGGCAACTTTATTCATGCTGGAGCCCTTCATGCTGTCATTGCTTGCAGCAGTACTCGCGCTCCCATTCCTCCCAAATCAGTGGTATTCATTGCAATAATGAACCTTGTTCTTCAACAGGAAAGTAAAATCCAGAAATACAGTTAATAACCTATTATGTTAAATGATATTGTTCTTCTGTTAAATAGTAATAAAGAAGACAAAATATTTATTAATTAGTGTTGATCCCAACAGAGCTTCAAGTATGCTCTTTAAGAGCTGCAAATACTATAAAAACAGCTGGCAGGTCCTTGTCCCCATTGTTACACGGTTTCAGGGCACCAGTAACCCCTTGTGGCAGCAGCTTTCTGGCTAGAATACACATCGCCCATTGTTGATTCCTGACCCTGGAGATATTTGTGGAATAAACGTTTATACCCTATAGTAGAGGGGGGGGAAACTATGACTGTATCTGTATTTACTTTTATCCAGATTTGTCAAAATAATCTGAAGCGGCTGGCAGCAGCCCGGTGCACTTCGCTGTGGTGGGTTATTGAACGCAGCCTGTGTGTCAGTCTGACAATGTCATGTTCTCTCCGCGTTGCCTCTGACCTGGTTTGCTGCAAGGCTAGGTCAAATCTCGTACTAGGGAGTTCTATAGCTTGCTCCAGGGCAGATTAAAATTGGAAATGCTTGCCACCAGGTCTTTCTCCAACTAGTTGCTGAAGAGCTATATTTATAAAAAGAGAAGTGACTTCCATTTTAACTGGTATACAACTGGCTACTGAAATACAGCTTTTACTATTAATCAAAATCCACAACGGTTTTTCAGGGCTGCTACAAACTTCATGCGTAACCCTTCACAATCCTTCTGTAGTCTACAGTCCAACAGAATAAATGAAGATGACTGTCTATCTTCATAAAATATCACATAGCTAGCTCTTCATAAAACATCACGTCACATATGGAGTCTACTAAATCACTCATGTTTTGCACACAAGAAAAACAGATTTATTTTTTTTTCCTTACCCTGTGATGCTTTGGGAAACCTCACATAACCTCTAAATGATGCTTTATGGAGAGTTCTTCTTGAGCTTGATCTTGCTCCTGACAAAGTTTGAGCATGATACAATTTTAAGACAGAGAGCCCTGAATCTTAACATTGTGTAGGCAGTCGTGCTGAGCAGCAGTCATTCTCCAAAATTAGGTTCTTAAACTTATTTTCTGAAAGGTGCTTTTATGCAGAATTTGTGAAGACAATGGTTTATATGTGAAGAAGAATTAAACCTTCTGGCCAATAGTTGAGCTCAGATTTGCTTTTGCTGCATTTCAAGTATCATGTAATACCTTTTTGAATAAATGATGGGTTAAGTGAGTTTTCAACTGGCCGGACTTTGGTCCAGTATCCTGGATGTTAAATTGTTATATTTGTGGAGTGCACAAATATACAACATACAGAAAACAATTGATTGCTTTCAGTTTTAGCCCACTAGCCAAAAGGTAGGCTCAACAAGAAATATGGCCATGGGTCAGACTTAGTTAATTGTTGCAATGAGTCGTGGCTTAATCACATCTTAAGAGCTGATGGTAAATCAGTTGACGTGTAGTTCTCTGAAATTTTAAAACTTTATTATGAAAAATAATGCAACATCTATAGCAAAATGAAGTTTAAATACATTTTTATGTTCACACAATCAGTTCTGTCTCAGTCTTCCGAGTGCTCGGTGACTCGTGAACCATTTGAGAAGCTATCGGTTGGAAGTGCGAGCTTTTTAAGGCAGATTGCTCACGAGTGATCTTAATATTAGACAGGAGAAACAATCTCTGAACGTAGACTTTATAAGCAGGGAGGAAATAGCGTGCAGGCTAATATTTCTACCACTGGTATTATCTGGCAAATGTGCCTCATTAAAAATAGCTCAAATTAGAGCCGGAAACAAACAAGGAAAACCTTCCCCCCACTCCGCGCCCCAAAGCAGCTGAAGAAAAATAACTTAAGCTACTGCTCAAGTGCTGATTACAGCCATCAGAATTTATGATAAAGTTGATGGATGAATATTTGGCTTTCTAGACACCGCTGGGAGTTGAAGGCGGGAACGTCTGGGACAGCAATAAGTCAGATACTCTGACCTACATACCCGGCTCGCTAAGGAGGGGGAGACATGACGTCTCCTCTTTCCCCCGTGCAAGAGTCTGACCCTAAACCCTGGGGAACTGGTGGAAAAGGGACAAGATGAAGCAAGGGTGTAGGTAACCTGTGTTTAAAACAAAAAAATCATAAGATCAGATGTATGAAGTTTATTTTAATTCAAACTTGCTACTCTGCCTGTGTTCTTAGTATATACTTGAAAAGTTTTTCTCTGTTTTTCAGATAACCTCACCTAGTTCTGTAAACATTGATAAATCATGAAATAAATTTTGTGTTGTTACTAAAAGACACAAATGGAATTTTACACAACACAGATATATCCAAACTATGTAGAGTTTATAATGAGATATAAAAATCTTAATTTTTTTCAAGCATAGATGAAGTCAACACAATCACTCCAGAGTTTTGACGTGCAGTATTGTATAAAATACAGCAGCCTTTTACAACGCAATTGCAGAATCTGTCTTGTTTTATTGCCACTTGTACTACAATAATTCAGAGTGACTCAGTTTTATTTACTGTTCTCCTAAGTGATCTCTTAGTCGTAGTTGAAATGAATGTGATCGTCTGCCTTGTTTGTGCAGTATTTGTGTTTGCAAATGACAATGTTGAAATTGTTTTTATAAGCTTCCTGCTGGCTTTCACCAAATACAAGCGTAATTAGAGAGCTCATTGTTACCCACCCCAGTACTCGGTTGGGGTCTGGGGAGTGTAACAGGTCAGAGCCAGAAAGGATTTAGGGTCTGAAGTTCCTCTTCAGATCAAGCTTGTAACCTGTAAAATTCACCTACTTCTCTTGGCTTATATTTCTATCGGTAAAATTATCCAGTGGTCTGCAAATACTCAGAAAAGTTTAATCCCCACTGAGATGAGCAGCCCTGATTCTTGGTGTGGGCAGTGCTGTGGGCTTTTTTGCTTGTTTCGGTTTTTTTTAATGTGTGGGGTTTTTTTGTTTGTGGGTTTTCTTGGGTTTTACTGAGATGAGTTTCCTCCACCCAAGCCTTTGTCCCAGTGGTTACAGAAGTCACTTGGGATATAGAAATCTGTTTTTATTCTATCCTATTCTTAACTATTTGTTTGCTTCAACCTTCATTTCTTGATGTCAGTTGCTTAATTTTGCATAAGACTAACAGAAATGAGTACGACAAGAGTAAGGGAAACATTAGGTTTTCAAGACTATATGAAGAAGCTAGAATTTAATCAATTCTGCCTATCAATATTCTGGTTGGAGACACATAGGTGACAACTAGAAGATTACGATTGCAGGGGATGGGGGAATCTTCCAGCACTCTTCCATCATTCTTCTTCCTCCCCACCTCCTGTCTTACTCTTGCATGAAATATTCCGAAAATGATAGCTGTGTTGGGTGATGAAGGGAAAATACAAATGGAAATTTTTGATAGACTTGCCTGTTGGCAGGCATTTGGGGCACATTACTGGCTTTGAGTGAGACCCAACGTAAATCAGAGTGGGATTTGATTTGAGATTTCTCATAATCTCAAATATAACTGCAAGAATTCATATGTTAGATAAATTGGAAAGATTAATGGGTTTGGTTGCATCAGACAAGGTGAAAGAGTATGTTACTTAAGGGAAAGTAGAGCTAGATTTCGGTATCTGCAGTTTGGTGTAAGGCAAGGGTAACAACTGTTATACCAATAAAGGTGTGCTTGTGGGTAATTCTTATTTTTTTGTTTGGTTTTGTGTTTGATTTTTTTTTAATTGAGCTTGCTCAATTAGAAAAAAAAATTGCAATTTTATGGCAATACAATACATGTGTCATCCTAATGAAAAATATTTTTCAGCTGGCAGTAGGTATTGTACAGTTGTGTTGAAAAATATTGATGCAACTTAATTACCCAGCTCCTGTCTTAAAAAAAAGTCTTTTAGCTCCCAAGCTAGAAAAATACATTGGATTACAAAGCTTCCAGCAGTCTTTTGAAAAATATACTTTAAATGTAAAGCAATAAAGATTAGGTAAGGTTCGTATTTCCAGCATCAACTTACCTAAAGCATTTGCATCTCGTAGAGACTTGCATTATGACCTATTGTGTTAGTTGTCAGAGCCTTTCATGGAAAAGCTGAAATTTAACAATATAACGTGTTATTTGTTATGGCATAACTCTGCAGTTTGACACATGTCAAAAGCAGAGGAATTCAAAACTAGTGAGAGTTCTGTTAAATATGACTGATTATGAATCGAGTAATATGCAGATTGAAATGGTAAAACTGGAAAAAGTGCAAATCTTACACATAGTCCCTAATACCGGGTTTGTCTGTTATTTCAGAAGCTAGTAGGAGGAAAGAGAAGCGGACAAAAGACTGATTTCCTTCATTGCAGAGTGTTACACTGCAAATATATGTAAATATAATTATTTAGAAAATGTATACCCTAATGTAGTAACTAAAAACATTAAAATTAATGTGACAAACCGAAACATTTGTCTCATGTTTACATGGTTTGCTCTGAGTTTATATTTGGGTTTTGAAAGATAGCTACAAGTAGATCAACTTCATGGAACAGCGCTAATGAGAAATACAGCGCAACAAAAATCAAATATATTGTTTCCGTTCTCGCTTGTGGAGTAGGTTTCAGCATGAACAATTTGAGATTTAAAACTGAATTCTTATTAATCTTTTAAACTTGTTTTTGAGGGTTGGTATTTGAAAGAAATTAGAAGGTCTCATTTCCTAGCATAAAATTCATAAAAATAGTTAGATTACCTCCAAGAAAAATCTTGCACTTACAATGCAGAACAAAAGTGTATTTAATATCTGATGTAAACTACATGTGTGCATATTACGTATAAAAATAAGTATGTATGCAAGAGGAGAAGGAAAGGAATCTATATGTGTAAATAGCAGGTGTATTTTTTTCTCTTGCCAATGTTTCCACTTGGCAAAAATTCCTTGTAAGCTCTTCTGAAATCTCCTCCCCACAGATACTTTGGGACTTGTGTGACAGGCTGCCGAACGTTGTCTTTGGTGTAGGGTTTTTCTTTCCTTTTACCACGTCATTTCTCAACCTGTTGGTACTGGTTTTTACCACAGTTATGTCCTTTTTTGTGGATACGGAATCACCACCAGAGGGAATATTTTTAGGAACGGGGTGACCACATGTGACAGCGATATTAATAAGCTGAAATAACTCTTACGGGAGGCTCCACATCCCGGCAGCATGCGCTGGGTGATCCACCGCTTGCACATAGTGCTAGAGAGTTGGAATGTTAACCTCTGTTCAGAGGGAATACTAGGAACCAAAGCTTGTGTCTAGCTTAACTGAACTCCTGGGAAATTTTATTCTTATTAAATTTCTAAGTACCTCTATGTGGGTATTTGGAAACTTGATCTGGCTTCCATTTGGTCAGGCTCAGTCTTATGAACTGAGGGTGAGCTCACAAGGTTAGTGTCAGTGTGCACTAGCTAAAGTTTTTCTGAAGGGTTTTGGACTGTCTGACCTGTTAAGATCAATGTTTCCACCCTCCTTTCTCTGTGGAGTGTAGAGAGCTTTATGGTGAGTG
>VYXH01008506.1:15125-26028 GCA_013397275.1 Burhinus bistriatus | reverse complement strand
AGAGGGGCTGCCATGGACTGACCTCATCGCTGTCTACAGCTTCCTCAAGGGGGGCAGTGGAGCAGGAGGTGCTGATCTCCTCTCTCTGGTGACCAGCAATAGGACACAAGGGAATGGAATGAAGCTGCATCAGGACAAGTTCAGATAGGACGTTAGGAAAAGATTCTTCACTGAGGGGGTGGTTGGTCACTGGAACAGGCTCCCCAGGAAACTGGTCATGGCTCCAAGCCTGTTAGAGTTCAAGAAGTGTCTGGACAACGCTCTTGGGCATATGGTTCAGTTTTCGGTAGTCCTGCAAGGAGCAGGGAGTTGGACTCAATGATCCTTATGGGTCCCTTCCAACTGGAGACGTTCTATGATTCTATGACCGTAACCTCCATCCCCACCCCCTGTGCCGCTCGGGGGCAGATGGTTTAAAGGAGCAAAGCTGGGCCTGGGAAAGGTGAGGGTGGGAAAGTGTCATTTTAATTTTTTCTCTTTGTTTCTCACTACCTGAATCTATTTTAACTGGCAAAAAATGAAGGTAGTTTTCACCAAGTCAAGTCTGTTTTGCCTGTGATGGTACTTGGCAAATTATCTCCCCGTCTTTATCCTGCACTTTTTCATCCTCTTTTCTCCCCCTGTCTTGTTAAGGATGGGGAGTGTGGAAGCAGCAGAAGGGGTGTTGGCTGCTGGCCAAGGTTAGCACCCAGATAAGATTGACTTTAGGACACCTTTTGAGTCTCCCACCACAGTCTCACCTGGGAGCTGAGGAAGCCCCAGCTCAACAAACAGACGGGAAGATGAGCTGGAAAACCAGCTGGGTCGCTGGCTCACACGGCTGCAACCAACGCCTGAACGTCCAGCTACAGGCTGGCAAGGGAGGACCGCGGCGGCCAACACGGGCCTCCAAACACATTCATCAGCAACCAGGAAGACGACACAGACTGCACCCTCAGCAAACTGGCAGGTGGTAGTAAAGTGGAGGGGGGCAGAGAAGAAGAGGGGGCTGGCACAGTCAATGGCAGCACTTCTACCAACAGAGACAGACCATGATAAACCTGAGGACAGGGCCAAAAGAAACCTCATTGGATCTGAGAAGGAAAAACGCAAAGCTCTGCACCTAGGGCAGAAGAAATCCCATGCATCAGCACAGGCTGGGGAGAGCTGGCTGAGTGACAGCCCTGCTGCAAAGGGCCCAGGTGCTGGGGCAGAAGCCAGCTGGAACGGGAGCCAACGTCTCACTGCAGAGAAGGCAAACCGCAGAGAGGACCGCAGGTAAGGGATGTGATCCCTTCTCTGCCTGCCACTGGCAAGGCCACTCTGCAGACACCGGGTGCGCAGGTGAGGACCCTCACTCACTTCAAGGAGGATGCTGAGGAACCAAGGAGGGTCCAGCCCTGGGCTACCAAGGCAGTCGGGGCCTCAAGGGCATCACCCCACAGGGAGACACTGAGGGAGACCGGCCTGCTTTCTCTGGTAAAGAGAAGGCTAGGGACCATTTAAGAGCTGTCTACAGCTACCAAGATGGGAACTCCAAAGGCAGTTGAGACAAACTCAGCACTAGCAGACAGGATAAGAAACAGCAATGGCCACAAAAGGCAGCATGGAAAATTCATGTTGGACATGATGACAAACTTGTTCACCAGGAGGGTGGTGAAGCCCAGGAACAGGCTTCCCAGAGAGGTTGTGGAGTCTCTGTCCCTGTGGGTTTTCATGGCTTAGTAAGACAAAACCATGGCTGACCCCACCAAGTGCTAGTTAGAGCCCTGTTTTGAACATGTGGTTGGACCAGAGACCTCCAGAAGTCTCTTCTGTCCAGGACTTCAATGACAGCATGATTATAACAGCTGTAAAACAAAAATGTGCTGGACTAGTTTTGATAAGTAAGGAGAGTAATATAAGTCAGGAAGAATATTTGCAGGCACTGCAAAAGAGCTCCCATGCTTGGAATAAGGTGTTTGAAGTTTAAGTCCTCTTGAGGAAAAACTGCAATAAAGATAGAGTTGGTATAAAGAAAGTTGGTAAGATCATAAAGATAGATGACCTGGGGGATCACACCTTCTTTTTTTTTTTTGAACATTTATTTTGGGTTTTTTTCTGATTTTTAGAAAAAAAAAACCCTGCTGCTGTCTTTTCAAGAGAAGTAAAGCAGGGAATGCTCCTTGCAGCAAAGGTATAGCTGAGGAACTACTGCTATGTTCCTGCAATTGCTAGAGGGCTGGTGGACCTGGGATCCCTCACAGAGCTCCAACAGTCCTGTTCAGCTGTGTAGCAGCATCTTTTCCCCTTCCACTCCAAGTTTTTGGGGCTTGAATACAGGAGGAGTATTCAAAACTAAGCAGGAGCTGAGAGCTGCCATCTTAAATACAGGTATGAACGAACTCATCTTGTGCAGAGGGTTTCCATACTTCTAGAATTCAGGAGGAGTTGGAATCACTGCCTCCCTGGAGGCAAGTTACCACCAGCAAGAGTATCTGCAGGGTCCTGCCTCTGTTAGGGGTAACGGCTGAGCCTGAAAACCCAAGTTCCCTCAAATATTCCATTGGGAGGAACAGAAATGGGATGCTGGGACCATGACTGATAGCTGCTATGGATGCTTTAAGTGCGTAATGACTGGCAAGGCTGAAAGGAGGTCTCGGAGACCTGTGGTGTGTAGCTATGGTCTCAAGCATATGCTGCCGTCCATCCAGCCTCTCTGAAAAACTGTGATCACATCTGAGTGGCCGAGCTCAGAAAAGACAAATTCACTGTGGACTAGGTAAAAGGAAGGGCTTTTTGAAGGACCATGGGAATGGAGAGTCTATTTTATAATGTCCTGTTTCATAAAGAGTCTTGTTTAGTCTGGCAGAAGAGTGGCTGCAAGGGAACATGACTGCTTTCTATAAATACAGCAGGGAGGGAAACACTGGGGAGAACTATTTAAGTGAAAAGCCAATTCTGGTGCAAAAAACAAGTGGTATAAATTGGCTCAGAAAAAAATTAGTCCAGAAGATTTCCAACCAGCTGAATAGGGATGTCCTAAGGCTGCCTAATAGCTGCAGTGTGTTGAGGGGGGGCATCCAAACTGTTTTTCTGACAGAGTTTGACAGGTTTTGAACCAGATCATGTGGCTGTTTGTAATAGCAGACAATGGGACTCAGGCACCCAGGAAGCTGCTCTGCCTCTGGCCCTGCAGGGCTGGTGGGTCGGAGGGCAGAGGTGCTGCATCCCCCATGCTGTTCTGCCATCAGGGCAAAACTACACTGCTTTTTAAATTGCTTTAGTAAACACAGCCTAAATGTTTTCTTTTGTTTTCACAAATTTCTTGTTAATCTCAACACTGTTCTTCCTTCTTTGTTCCCCTGGTGTCCTGGGGAGATACTGTAGTCCAGCCAAAAGACCAACGCCTTCTGCTGTGTTTTATCCTCTATTTTTTCCAGCACCCTCTGACACTGCCTTTCAAGCAGCGTACCTGTTATTCCCTCTTCTCCTTTATTTTCATGCTCTCCCATCCATCTTACTCTTCCTCCTTATTTCTTTTCTTCTGCCCTGTGCTACACCTGCTGGATCTTCCCTATCATCCTGGATCTCTGACTTCAACTCCCAGCTCTTCTTCCACCACCATTCACTGCTTGCCTCCTGCGTGTTTCTGAGGAGGGTTTGATATTACTTACCTGCAAATCGATATTACATGGGAATCTATACCTAACAGATTCTGTGTGAAGTGTGTGCCTAACAAGAGTATCGTATGATGGCGAACATAAATTAAACAAGAGTAAATGTACATTGATATGAAGTGTGGCTTGAGGGACTACAACTGCTTATTTCTATGAATGGACCATCAAAGACTCCAGGAGATTGCAAAGCATGTTTTGGGGGACAGAGAAGCAGCACAGATAGGTTAAGGAGGACTTTTTGCTTGGGAATTTGCCTTCCTTTTTGAGGTGTTGGCCTTCTAGCTGAAAAGAAAGTCCTGGATCCCCAGTTCCTTACTACATGGCTCCTTCTATGTGTGACTGTTGTCTGGTGTGCAGAGTGTTTAAATTGGTTGCCAGAGTGCTCACTAAAGAGCAAAACACGTCCTGCTCTGAAAAATGTGTCATCTGAAAGTCAAGCAGAAAAGCATTGATGACTATATACCCTAAAGTGGACACTTAGGGTCTGGTCAACTGGATGCTCTCTAGGCTCTGCTGACTGGCTCTCCATTGACTCTAATGGGAATTTAGACACCCGGCTCAGAGGTAGGTGCCCACACACAGACACTTACATTTAACCAATTGATACGCACATATCAAGTGTCATCGGAGATGTCCCAGGGTATCTCAGATGTATTTACAGGACTGGCAGAAATTACACAGGATCTACAGTGGCCTTGGGACCTCCTGAAGCAGGAGCTGGAGGTTAGGCAGAGTCCTGTAGGACATTTTAAATGGCACTGAAGTTCTATGTGTGGGCAACCGAATCAAGCCTTGTGTGTCTCAATCTGGAGCTGGATCGCCCCTGAGTAGGCTTACAGCTAAAATAAAAATTTCCATGAGCAGCTGAAGAAACCAAATAAGCTGGTTTTGCAAGCTCCAGAGTTTCAGTGCAACACTTGCAACTCGATATTGCTTATCCACTAAGAACAACACAGACCTAGAAAAAAAGAAAACACTCATGTCTCCAAAGAGGAGCAAAAGCAAAGTCTGAGTGAAAAATTATGAAGGCAGGCGACTGTTAATTGATTTATATCACAGGATACAGTGGCTGAAGACTTTGATACTGTAAGTAAGAAAACAGTGTTAGAAATGGCCTAAACTGAAATAAGACCAACTGAATGAAAACAAAGTGTTCAGTAGCTCAGAGACGTGAGATTAACTTGGCTACTGATTCAATGGATCAAAAATTGCATTGATCTAATGCCTCTGACTTTCCACATTACGTCCAGAAAATGTAACCTAAGTACAGCTAGACTGGAAGATTGCTGCCTGACAAATGCTTTTTTTTTTTTCTCTTAATGGAAAATTTCAGCTCCATTTTTCCAGCGGTCCAAAACATCCTCTGCTTCCCACATTGTGAGACGACAACAATGCTCAGCTGTCTTTGGCCTGAGTTGTGGCACCATGCCAGGAAGTATCTCAAGTTGTGAAAAGTCTTAAATCAACACATTTTACCAGTGAAGAGTGAGGAAAAACAGTTTCTAAACCATATGAAATATTCATGTCTAGCATCTTGTGAGATACCATCTGGTTAGATCAAACCAAAGCAGAGCTGATAGTGGCATAGAAACAGACTGGGTAGAAAGTAGGATGATGTGACTTGAGGATTCATTGTTTCATGACCTACAAAAGACCACTGCAAAACCAGCAAGCATTACTTCAGGAACAATTAACTTTTCAAACAAAGAAAAATCCAGAAGAGAAATGTGGATACTTTGGGTCTGTTATTAGGAAAATCATAATGTACTTCAGATAAAATCATGCCTCTCATGAAGGTGTTGACAATTTAATTGCAATTTAGTATTTGCCTAAACATTAAAGTGTCAAAAAAAAATCACCAAACCCCAAAACTACCAAACAAACACTTCTACAGTCAGACGAATAACCAAAGGGCAAATTCTGCTGCAGACATTGTGATCTCCTAGCATTTTATATTTATATTCCTAGAAGTAATTATGTCCTTTTTCCCTAAAAGCCATTGTTCACAGGGCATAGTACTGGGACTTGGGACACCTGAGTTTTTCTCCTGCCAGAGCTACTTTTCTCAAATATGACCTTGAGACAAACATTTTGCCTCTGTTAGTGCTTCCCCTCCCACTTTCAGTCTCTTCCAGACAGAGACACTTTTACTGTGCCTTATACAATGGGGCCTCTAGGTGCTATTGCAATGTAAATAGTGGCAGCACAGGTGCAATTGCCAGTGGAATATGGGTTTTATTATCCGGTTACAAGGTCACCGTAGGGTGAAAGGATCGCTGCATAAAACATTACTGAGCCATCAGCCTATGGCTGCCTCCCAGTTAAATAATAATGTTCTTTCAAACGCAGGGAAAGTATTTGAGGCTCTCCCAACCTTGCCAAGTTTGCGGTGCCACGGAACATCAGTGGTAAAAGGGCCCCGCGCAGGTGAGTATGAACACGGAGATGCTTAAACTACTGGGGCCTTCCCCACACCGTCCCTGTTGTTTGCAATTTACCCATTCCTTTTCTCAAGGTTAATTAAGCTTCATGGCACCTTGGAGGATAAAGAAATACTGTACCCAGCTCCGCGGAGGGGAAAGATGAAGGAGGCAGAAATGAAGCGGCTGCCTTGGAATGGCAGAGCCGGAATCAGGACCAGGGCAATCTCCATTCCCTCGCCACGCTGCGTACCTTGTGATAAAACTAAAATGCTACCGCTTTAACAGCGGTGTCAGTCACACAGTATGGGCTCTGCACAGGCTTTGAAAACCAGGGAAGAGAGCATCAAATGTTCCAGCCCACTTAATTTGAAAGCTGCCTATAATAAACCCTTGGGAACATGTAAAACAGACAGGTCAAATTACATAGTTACACAAATATCACTGGATTTCTGGCATTTAGGAATAAAAGGCTTTGATCTGTTCAATTTAAAAGTGCCTCAAACATGCATACACTATGTTAAAATCTAACATCAAATGCTTTTCTTTTTGTATTTTCCAAAAGCTTAGCTAGAGACAATTTGTACACAGCATGACAAAACTTTGCCTTAATAGCGTAAATATCGATGCACAAGTAATTTGGCACAGTGTGCCATTGCGAAATACTTTATATTCAGTAAAATGACAGTTCTTATCTAGCTCTTATACACAGAAACCCTTAAAGAAACAATCTATCGCCCTGTAAAAGCCTCTCTCTATTCCTCGCTTTCCCATCTATCTTATTTATAGCTCTCTCCTTTGTGAAGCCCTCCAAGATCTAAGAGTGAAAAGTACTCATAAAAACTCTGTGTGAGCCGGGATTTGAAATCAGCAGCACTTATGGATGTTATGCATATGAAGGAAAGACTTCAGTGTAACGCTCCAGTATTCAAAATCAGCCCTACATCACAGTGTCCTTGTCAACAATTTCGCTGTAAACCTGCGCTCTCTCAAAATCTGTATAAATGCATCAAAACGCCTCTTAACCCTCTTCCCACTTATTTTCGGCAGGCGTTTCTCTGTGTCTATGAGCAAGGATCCTCTCTCCCTGTTTTCCCTCATTGCACAATTTGCTTTCCATGGGCCTCTTTGGCAGCTCCAGCCCTTTTGGAAAGCAGAGTTTATTCCTCCCCTCCTCTTTCAGCCTCGCACTGAGGAGGAGGTCGGTGGCAGGGACACCATGCTGCAGAATGTCAATGCCAGAAGTGGCCTTTCTCATGGAAATCAGGCGCAGGAGTCCGGCATTGTCTGTGCGAGAAGGAGAGACATTGCTTTTCTTTTTTTCCTCTCCCTTTCTGGGAGATTATATTTGAACTGATGAGCTCTGGCTCTCTCGTGCCTCGCGAGTGCCAGATCCTGCCTCAGGATTGATTTCTCCATCTCCTCCCTCACCTACATTGTTGCACCATCTCCTCTTTGTCATGTCCAATTACTCATTACGGGCTTATGTTGCCATTTTCAAGATTTTATGGATAAAAATGCCAAATAAGGGGATTTGACATGAATTTACTCAAGCCAAGGGCTGTATTTATCTATGCAATATGTGGTACACAAGCACTGATTACACTTGACTCTGTGGGAGAAAAGGAAGTATCGTCCCTACCGAACGAGAGGGCAACAGGAGATGTGCAGGAAGGAAACCCCTCCCCTGGGGACACATTGGTGTCATATCGATGTATCCCCGGCAGCATATTTAATTGATGCCCTTCCCGAGAGTTTGCTGTTCCAAGTATTCCTCCTGATGTGACTCAACAGGGATTTTGTGGGGGGAATCAGTAACATGGACACTGCGATTTTCCAGCATTACAAATATGAAGACCCAAGTCCTGCTGTCTTAATACGCAGCTCATGGTGGTTGAGAGTCACATGGGCCCCAGATGGTTGGCTGGTACATTAGTATAAGGTCACTCCTGGTTGCTGCTGAGTGGCCAAACTCATCCCCTTCGCAGCCCTGCCAGCTGGCCACAGTCAGGCTCATGGTTTGGAGACTGGAAGAAAAAAGAGACCCGTGAAAAAGCAAGCTCCAGCAGAGCTGGGACTGACCAGAACCGCTGTGCAAAGCCGGTAGATCCACACACGGGCTCCCCAGGATGGGCTGGTGTTACCCTCAGCAGGCAGGTCAGCACCTAACCCTGCGCACACCATGCTGCACCGGTGCGAGGGATGCCTTCCACCCGAACGCTCCTGCTCTGAGTATCACCAAAATTTGGGTGTTTTGCTGGCAGCCGGTAATACGACACTTAATCTAGTTGGGCTGATACGAAATAAGCCATGTCACAAATGCAGTGATAGTTAAAAAGCGTTCTTTAAAATAATTTCCTTATTAGAGCTCTGCCTTCAAATGAGCAAGACCCAGACCACGTATGACTTCACACTGCAGACCCTGGTCTTGCCGTGGTAGGATTTAAACCGGTTTGTTAATACTCTGGGAGAAAAGCATCATGCATTTCAAAGGCAGGGAAACTCTATCTGTGCCCTTGTACCCACCTTCAGGAAGGGTTTGTGGAATACATCTCAGTACGCATTTCTGAGGAATACTGGATTGTATTTCTGAATGAGTATTTCTGATTAAAAAATTGTTTGAAACTCTCATTTTGGAGCTATGGAGCACGTACAAAGTCCGCAGTGTGTTCTGCACGCAGTGTAATTGCTAATTGGTAGCGTTTTTAAATATCATGCCTGCTTACTTATCTCAACTTAGAGCCTGCAATACGTAACGAGCTCTTAATGCACACCCCTTTCGTGAAACAAGGTACAAACCCAAAGACCAGCCTCGAACGGAAGGTTGCATGCTGTGCGTGCGTAACCTTTTCACAGCTGACAAGTGTTTGAAACAAAGGATTTACACATAAAAAATTTATGCACACATTGTGTAGCGAGGCACTGAGATGTGCACCCTACCATATGTTATACATACTACGTATATGATATCTACGCCAAATATTTTGGGGAAAGTAGATCCAATTGCCCATATGCTCCCCAAACAATAGGAACGTGCTGTAAGTTGCGGACGGGGGGGAAGCAGCTTGATCCTTGGGGAATACTGAAGCACGGTGGGATAAGGAAGAACATTAGAGATGGAAAGGCGCAGGCAAACTATGACGGCACTAGCTTGGCTTGTGTGTGTAGAGAAAAGGCAGCGTTTAAATTCATGTGTTAAGATTTCCAAGATTTCCTTTCTCCCTCTGGGGAGAAGGGAAGGATTCATTCCCCTGAGGAATGTCAAAGAGCACGTCCTCCCTCTTTCACCCCTGTCTTTCCACTGGCCTTCAGTTTAACACACTCATCTGCCCCAGGCTCCACAGCAGCCATATGTTGCATTCATAGAATCGTTATAGGTTGGAAAAGACCTTTAAGATCATAAAGCCCAACCATTAATCTAGCACTGCCGGGTCCACCACTAAACCACGTCCCTCAGCGCCACATCTACACCTCTTTTAAATACCTCCAGGGATGGTGACTCAACCACTTCCCTGGGCAGCCTGGTCCAATGCTTGACCAGCCTTTTGACAAAGAAATGTTTCCTAATATCCAGTCTAAACCTCCCCTGGCACAACTTGAGGCCATTTCCTCTTGTCCTATCATTTGTTACTTGGGAGAAGAGACTGACCTCCACCTGGCTACAACCTCCTTTCACGTACTTGTAGAGAGCGATAAGGTCTCCCCTCAGCCTCCTTTTCTCCAGGCTGAACAACCCCAGTTCCCTCAGCCGCTCCTCATAAGGTTTGTGCTCTAGATCCTTCACCAGCTTTGTTGCCCTTCTCTGGACATGCTCCAGCACCTCAATGTCTTTCTTGCAGTGAGGGACCCAAAACTGAACACAGCGTTCGAGGTGGGACCTCACCAGTGCCGAATATTCTTCCCCCTCCTGCTCCACACCCCTCTACCTCTGCTCTCACTGCAACATCTCCCTCCCAAGAACTTGGGTGTCCCTCTGATGCGCTCCTGAATGCTCCACCAACCGCCCCTCCCTCCTACATCGCCAACAAACATTTCTGGGGCTTGGGGGGTGAAAGTGCTGAACTGCACGCTGGCGGCGGATGCAACACAGAACATGGTACAATGTGAATTATACGCACAGTTCACCATTCACACCTACATTGCATGTGGTCCATAAAGTTCATGTGCTCCATGCATCATGCAACATATACACTATGCACTATATATACTATGCATATGCTGTACCCATGCACCCCGCGCACCATATAGACCATGCACCACACACATGCACCTTGTACACCCTATGCACCATATAGACTATGCACAGCACATACTCATGCACCTCATGCACCATACATACCATGCACACCATGTACCCATGCACCCCACACATCATACACCCCCTGCACCATACAGACCATGTACACAGCATACCCACACACCCTGAGCACCATACATGCCATGCACGCCACATATCCATGCATCCTGCGCACCATACAGACCATGCAGACCACATACCCATGCACCATACAGACCACGCACACCATGTACTCATGCACCCTGCACACCATATAGACCATGCACACCACATAGCCATGCAACCTGCGCACCGTATACACCATGCACACACCACATACTCATGCACCCTGCACACCGTATAGACCATGCACACCACTAATGCACCCTGCACACCATCTAGACCATGCACAACATGCACCCACGCACCCTGAGCATCATACATACCATACACACCACATATCGATGCATCCTGCTCACCATATAGACCATGCACACCATGTACCCACGCACCATAGACCATGCACACCACGTGACCATGCACCCTACAGACCAACCACACCACATACC
>VYXH01008504.1:34093-55751 GCA_013397275.1 Burhinus bistriatus | reverse complement strand
GGCTGGGTGAGATGCTCTGCCTGCCAGCCCAGGCTCTGGCGTGCTCTGCCCCTCTGGTCCTTGTGTGTGTGATTCTGGTACCCAGACAATGCTCTGCAGAGCCAGCTGGTCCTGCGGAGAAATGCAAACACCTCCTCCCCCCTGTGCCTGAGGAAAGGAAAGGGGATACGGCACCAATAGCTCGTCCTTGGCTACTCTCATTAATAGGGAGGAAGGGGAGGAAACCAATGAGGATGAGCGGGAGGAGGGGTTTATTCAAATTGAGTTTCTTAAATCAAGCACTTTTCCACCCCCCTTCCTTTTTCTTTCCTCCTCCTACCTCCTTCTCCCTGTCACCTAAGCATCCTTTTTGCTGTCCCAGAGATTTTATTAGTTATTTAATTAGCGTGACAGGTTCGGCAAAACACGCTGATGGGAGGGAGGATGGCATCGCTGCTGGACGGGAGAGGGAGGAGTGGAAGGGAGGGTGAAGGGATGCAATTTCTCCCTGGGCTGCAGAAGACTTGATTGCAAAGAAAAACGATGAAGCGGCTGGAGTTGTCAGGGAGGGGAACTGAGGGGAAGTGGAGCAGGAATTTCACCTAAAACCAGCATTTTGCAGGCGGTGTTTGCAGATGGGCAGGTGGCCCGTGTCCAGGGCGAGCCCTCTGAACTTGTGGAAAGGATGTCCTCTCCTCCCGCAGCAGACAAGCACGCCCAGGAAGGGAAGCGACTGCCCAGGACCAGCAGCATCTGCACCATCCTGCGTTGCCTCAGATCTACACAGCAACAGGGTCCCTGCTACAGCAGTGCAGGAATGGCACCTGTAGCTGGAAAACCAGCAGAGTGGAGCTGTACGGAGGGCTGAGGCAGTTGATGAGAAGGGAAGGGATGTCCACCTGTTTCCTTTGACTTGTATCTGGAAAAGAGCAAAGGTGGCACACGTCCCCTGCAAGGTTGGTGCACAAAAGCATCTGGTCACTGCTGCCTTCTGGAGAGAGCAGCACTCAAGGGAAAGCTTTCCAGACCTGGAAAATGGTCTCCAAAGGAGTTTGAACATCTGTAGAAGGCCTAGAGGAGCCCTCTGCTAGGGCATCCCACGGAGACACTTGGCACCACGCTGCTTTTGCTGCTGCCACCCATACTGCCCTCAGGCCCCACAGATCCATGTCAAGAACTTGAGGTGCTGAATGTCCACGTCCTTATCCAAATTCTCTGAGACCTGCGCTGTAAGAGCAGCTGCCTGCTGATGAGGTTCTTCTAATCACCCTGAAATTTCACAACACCTGGGATATTGATACTGTTGCTCTTCCCACTGTGGAAGCCCTTTCCTCCGCTTTTTACCACTTCCCCTTCTTTTTCTGCATCTCCCATCTTCTGTTTCCCTCAGCAGGTGAATTCTTTTCAAATCCTTCTTGCTTTTACCCTGCTCCTAAATTAAACACAGGACAAAGAAGTCAATTTGGTGACAAAAGCAACTAAATCCATGGCCTGTCCAGTGTGAAAATCCCTGACCCAATTGCTTACTTGTCTGTTATAGTCCCTGTGGCTCTCAGTCCAGGAGCCTGAGGGGACATAGCTCCACAGCAGAAGCACTAGACCAGGCAGCCCTCCTCCCAGTCCCTTGGCACCGTAACAGCTCCATGGCTGCATAGATGCCTTCCCTCAAGAAAAGCATGCCCAGACACGTTGGGAATGCATTCACCTCTGGTTTTATTCCAGCATCATGGAGCAGTCCAAAGAATCGAGTTTTCAAAGCTTTCCTTTGCATGTTTTCCTCCAGTTATGCCGTCTTCTCTAGCCGCATCTCACAGCTTTCAGTAACCTCACTAAATACAAGGGGGAAAAAAGAAGACAAACAAAAGATGTAGCTGTTTACATTGTAGAGCTGAGCTAATCAGCCTGTGCACTTAACATAGACATTAAGGAGAGAGAGGCACGGTTAAGGTGTCATCCATTGCACCTCTTTTCTATGTCTACATAGTACAAAACACCTGACTAGATTTTCGTGAAGTATAAAGGGAGCCAAGGCTAACCAAATCAGATGTAGACACCTATTTTTTTAGTCAGTTGTATCTCAGCAAGTCTTATTTTTCTGCATCCTAAAAGGTAAGATGCAGGACAAAGAAACCTCCACCGCAAAACGTTTGTTCTTCCCATGAAAAAGCACCCATGTTCACTCTACAAATTTAAAGAACCTCTCCCCCCCCCAAAAAAAAAAAAAAAAAGAAAAGAACACCAAAAAAAGAAACAAAACTCCAGCTGTGCCCCTTCAAAACTTCAAGAATTTATGGCAGCCCTACCTGAAAAAACAGAAGCCCCACTATGAAATGTTGTCTTGGGTTGCTAAACATGGAAGAAGGCTCCCAGCTGTTCAATTACGATGTGCCGCTCCAACATCTGCTCCCTATCTTTCCCAGAAGAAGGGCAATGGGCCAAGAGAATCATCTTGTGGCCCACATCCAGCCGCAGTTGGACTGCCTTAGATGATCTCAGCTGATATTGGTATCAGGTTTCCTATTGAAGTAGTCAGGAGAGTCTGTCTAAGAACTTTGTTCTCCAGAGAAGACAGTTTTCTTTAGGAGGGAACAATTAAGCCATTTTCAGGCAAATGGTGTTTTGTTGTTATCCTCATGAACAGTCTATTAAATAGATCTTCATTATTTACAAGTGTGCATAAAGCATAGTAGTCATTATCTTGGCTAGCATTAGAGACTGACAAGGGCAGGAGAAGGCTTCCTGAGAGAAAAGTGTGAGTTACTGCTGAATGTCTTAGACAACCGTCCATCTGTCATCCTATATAGGGGCAAGACACTGGGAAGCTGGCTGTGAGAGTGTTCGCTGATACCGGCTTAAAGGTATTTTGTTTGAAAGTCTTTATCTTCTTCTTCTATTTTGACACCTCAGGTGTGATTTAGTTGACCAGACAGCTAGGTCTGAGCTGGCCAACTATCTCTCCCTTCATATGAAGGTCAGATCTTATCAGTGCACTCACTGGGAAATAAGGCACCATCCATTTCAGCCCAAGGACATACTGAAAGCAGCTCGGAGGAACAGTGTCCTACATGTTCCTCTTCCTCCCCACCGACGTTAGGCACGGGGGGAACACTAGCCCAGCTTGTCAACACCCACAAAGTAGACCTCTAAGTTGTAATGAGATGAATCTCTCTTTCACTACCAGGTTTGACAACCCAGTTGGTTTGTTCTCCTCTGCCAGGACAAGAACTACTTCCAGACAGTGCCACAACCTCCCACCCACACTGAGATCCCACCTGCCAGACCCTTTGGTGTGACGATAAGCTGTGCCAGGGATCAAAAAGAGACCCAGAGGAAAGGAAAGCTCTCCTGTGCTGCAGCTGAGATGCGACGTTGAGAACTACTTCATGCCAGATGGGACCCTCTGGTCTGCATATTCCTCAGTTACTTCCTACCAACCAGTAGATTTCTAACAGTCAGAAAGAGACACCTCCTACTTCCCGAGGACAAGATCTGGTGGAGGTAGAGTGGGAGAAAACAGCTATTTGTGCAGACAATGACAGTCATTTGTTCCCTTTCTAGCTATGGACATGAGCTGTACTGTTTTAAGACATTTCTACTAGTAGAACTGTGTCCACAGCCAGCGAGGCTGCAGGGTGCTGAATACCCTACCTGCTATCATTGACTGGGACACGCTTGGTGCATAGGCAAAGGTCCACACCACTATGTTAAAAGGCAGTAACTGAAAATGTGGACTTACAGAGCAGTAGGTATCCTGTTGTGGGCCTACTCTTACCTTCTAGTCACTATGAAGTAGCTTAGCCCACAGAGATGTGTACCTCAGGCTGCTGGAAGGTGGCACAGCAGCCAGCAGTAAGTGTTGTAAATTCCCTCCCAGCTCACTGGACAGGAGGTTGCTGACCTGGCTGTCCTCAAAGGGAGTTTAATTGAATCGTTAACATAGGAAGTTCCATTCAAACACAAGAAAAAACTTCTTTACGGTGAGGGTGACAGAGCACTGGCACAGGCTGCCCAGGCAGGTTGTGGAGTCCCCTTCTCCGGAGATTTTCGAGACCCGCCTGAACTCAGTCCTGAGTAATGTGCTCTAGGCATTCCTGTGTCAGCAGGGGAGTTGGACTAGATGATCTTTAGATGACCCTTCTAACTCTGAAAATTCCGTGAATCAACCCCCTCGATTCCTGCATCCAGCCTTTCTTTGCCTCCACCAGCTCTGTAATGAGGTTTGCAGGAGAACTGCACCTTCCCTCTTCAACTCCCCTCTCTTTCCTCACACCTGTTCTGCTGCAGAAGACACTATAGTTGACTACTCTGAAAAATGAGGGGGACACACACACACTCATTAAGCTTGGTTTGCAATGCATGCAGTTAACGCTTACCTGCCTCTGAGTCAGGCTTTTGCAAATACAGAAGTCACCTACCAGAAGCTGGGCATGACAGGAAGACATGCTCTGCTAGACAGCTTGCAGGCCAGTTATAAAGAAGGGCATGCTTAATCCAAATGGTGGTAGCCATACCTTACCTTGATCAGCCTCCGCAGATTGCCACATAACAAGGTATAACAACCCAGGGACAAAGATTGGGAGTCAGTTTGCAGGTTGACAGGTGAGTGTAGGTGTCTACGTGTGAGCTAGGTGGTATGCTCCCACTATAGTCAACAGAGATCTAGTCATTATAGTCAGTGAAGACTATGGATATGCTGAGCTCACCCTACCCTAGATACTTGCCTAACAGCATAGAATCATAGAATGGTTTAGGTTGGAAGGGACCTTAAAAATTATCTAGTTCCAACCCCCCTGCCATGGGCAGGGACACCTCCCACTAGACCTGGTTGCTCAAAGCCCCATCCAACCTGGCCTTGAACACCTCCAGGGATGGGGCAGCCACAACTTCCCTGGGCAACATGTGCCAGTGTCTCACCACCCTCACGGTCAAGAATTTCTTCCTAATATCTAATCTAAATCTCCCCTCTTCCAGTTTGAAGCCATTACCCCTTGTCCTATCACTACACTCCCTGATAAAAAGTCCCTTCTNTCACTACACTCCCTGATAAAAAGTCCCTTCTCATCTTTCCTGTAAGTCCCCTTTACGTAATGGAAGGCCGCTATAAGGTCTCCCTAGAGCCTTCTCTTCTCTAGGCTAATCAACCCCGACTCTCTCAGCCTTTCATATGGGAGGTTTTCCAGCTTCCTGATCATCCTTGTGGCCTCCTCTGGACCTGGTCAAGCAGGTCCATGTCTCTCTCATGCTGGGGGCCCCAGAGCTGGATGCAGTACTCCAAGTGAGGTCTCACGAGAGTGGAATAGAGGGGCAGAGTCACCTCCCTCGACCTGCTGGCCACGTTTCTTTTGATGCAGCCCTGGATGTGATTGGCTTTCTGGGCTGAGAGCACACATTGCTGGCTCGTATTCAGTTTTGCATCTACCAATAGCCCCAAGTGCTTCTCTGCAGGGCTACATGTGACCAACCAAACAGCTCCCTGGACTCTGTTGACTCTTTTAACATCTACAGTTCAGGTAACATTCAGGTAGCAATCAACTACCTAAAGAGAGGTGACCAGTGCCTTTTGAGATTCCCTAGAGGACCTGTTCTTGCACCAGCTACTGCTCCTCAAGACCATGGGTCTCCTGCAGCTCCTGTGCTGTATATGCTGGTTTCAAAGGAATGTTTTAGCTACACATGGTCTCCTAACAAAGTGTATAGTTCAGGTGACCAATGCAAGGCTCCAGAATCCTACCTTTCTTGAATTCAAGAGTACAGCTACCAATAAACTTGGAGTTATTTTCCTTATCTGACCTACCTCCTCTTTCTGGAGCCCCAGCCCCACGTGGCATGAGGGCAGAATTTGTTCTTTCCTCTTCTCAGGTAAAAAAGCCAAAGATACCCTCTGACAAAGTCTTGTGATTCATGATCAGCTGTTTAAAGAAATTACATTGTGTGAATCACCATTCCAGTGAAAGTTACATCCCCACTAAAGGGACTCAACCGAAGGGAACGTGTGTGAGCTTCTCTGATAAAGGGGAAAGTAATAACGAACAAGATACAACAGGAGGTCAGCAAGGGGATTAAATGTATGAAATGAATTACCTATAAGAACTGGCTAGATTAGCATTCTTCAGCTTTCAATAGAGACTACTGAGAGGGAAATGGTGGAGGTTTATAAAAAATGTTATTGAGAAGGTGAATAAGGAGAAAACGTCCACTGTCCTTCCTAATACAAGAATGAAAAGATGCCAAATAAAAGTCACAGAGGCCTGGTTCAAAATAACACAAAGTCTTCACCTAAAATCTTATATGACCTGATAGATGCTAGAAGCTTCCCAGGGTTCAGAGCAAATCCATGGAGGAAAAGTCCATAAAGGCAATTAAATACCAAGAGACCACTTCAGGCTCAGAAAGTCTCTGAAACATTTTTCCACAGGTGCTGGGAGATCATTTAGGGCACTTATACCTCAGTGCTTGTCTTTTGCTTTTATTTTTTCTAGGGACTTGCAAGGCTACGTGCTGATTTCTGGTCTAACTCAGTGCAGACATTCTTACATTTTCTGCTGTTGCATCTTGTCACTCAATCCGTTTGCCAAAATTGCTGATTTTTTGCATCTGGTCACGAGACTGTGATATATACAGCTCGCGCAGCTCACACAGATACATTGGCATCTGGGCAGCTGAGACATACTTCTTTCTGCCGACTGTGTTTGGAGGACAGTTACTTCTAACAGAAAGTTCAGGCACACATTCGCAAGGCAGTAACATCTTACCACTCATGAATATGAATAACCCGAAACTACCAAACGGTGATTTAGGGATTAGATATCTCTGTTCTTAGAGATTTAGATATCTAAAGCAAAAGTTTCATTTGACGTCTTTCAGAAATGTATGATGTTATTGACATCGTCACCTCAATGTACCTCAACATTCAACTTTTCAGCCCTAAGCTCTGTAATCAGGACAACAAATAATTGGGACAAATTATGACAAAAATATAATTTTAGAAAAAAAAAGTGCAGTTTTAAGGAGCTAAATTATTGTGTAATCGGGATGTGCTTGATGAATAATGAGAAAAAAAGAATGGAGAGGTTTCATTTCAGTACTTTCTAAATGGAATGTTTTGACAGTTTGGTCTCCATTTTGACATGTTTAGCAAAATACTTGAATCAATCTGGAAAGAAATTTTGTACTTTTTTTCAGACTGTGTGGGCAAAAAGATGCTTTGGACTGATATGACATGATAAATATATATTATATTAATTTATTTTATAAATATATCTATAAATATATGTTATATAATTTATTACATAAACTACTATTCTGATCTGAACTGAAAACTCCAGCATTCTTGTAGTTCTACTTATAACCTCTCTACTGCAATGTGGCCAAGATCCATCCTACGTCATTTTAGACACTTAGATGAATGAATTTTCTAGGACTTTCCTTGCTGTCTGGTCTCTGTTTCTAGAGATAAACCCCTCCCGTGATTATCAAGGTACTACTGAAACATCCCTGTCTGCTCACTGGCTATTAACACAGCTGACGGTGTCTACACTCTAAACGGCACTGAATTGACTTGGCTTGGGTTATATGGGACAAATGTGTAATATGGTTATCACATGAACAAAGCAGTACTTTCAGGTATAAGATATAAGTATTACTATTGAGGAGAAAATTATATGCAGAGGTACCATTTGTTAAAAAAAAAAAAAAAAAGTCTCACGTAATTAGACATGAACAAATAACCTGCAAGCAATATTTTTACTGGTGGGATTTCTGGCAGGTGAGCTATCCTCTTCTCAGACAGACACCTCTCTCCCAAGTGTTTCAATTCCTTGAACATAGTCCGTTACTATATCCATTTTTCTAATTCTGATCTCTAAAGCATTCTGTGAGTGGAAGGTACTCAGATGTCTATGTTCAGTCAATAAATTTTCTTAAGAAAACTTGGTTTGATTTTTAGTTGAATTTTGCAACAATTCTGTTCCTTAATTGTATAAACAAACACCCGTGTCTGTGGATTTAAGGTTCAATATCTATGCTAAACTGCAAAACAGTCTTGAAATTTGAGCCACCAAAAGTTCTGTAGAAACTTTGGTGAAAACAATAAAATTTGTTTGAGTTTGGAGCTTCTAATAAAAAAAAAACCATTCCTTAATTTAAACCCCACCTCATCCACTTCCCTAATGAGATTGGGCCAGTTTTGCTGATTTTTGAGTGAGGATTAAAGTGATAAGAAATACGAGTAGCCTAAATAAAAACAACCAGTTGTGGGTGCATCTTTGTTTTAGACAGTAAGAGCTGTATAGTCATGCAGATGTAAGCATAGTATGCGGGCGTTAGAAGGAACACTGCATCAGATGGTGGTAAAGGGGAAGGCAGACACGTCAAAATGAACCATCTCAGGAGATAGTGTCCACCTTCTACCGCTCAGCTCTATGGTGCTATCCAGGAGGAAGTTCTCACATGTCCTTGATGAAACATCTGGGAGTTTTTCTCCTCCCGAAACCTGGGTAAAACTGGAATTGGAAGAGATAGAAACAACGGTTACACTGTGTCTCCATACTAGGCACTCACTAGAGGAAATATATATTATCTTCCAACAAATATGCATTACTTCTTACAGAAAACAAAGCTGATGGTGACAACCTCCAATACAAGAAAAGTGGAGAAAGAATCTGCTGTTCAAACTGCACTTTAAGCCCAGGCTGGGGCTCTGGCTTTTGTCATGGTGAGCCTATGAACCTACTGTTGTTGTATCCAAAGTCATACACAAGTTTCACACAGAAGACGACAGCTGATAATACCACTGCTCAGTTGAGATGAGAGCCAGTCTACTGATTTCTCTTTATTTTCTTTGTTCCTGGAAGTCTGGTGCTCAGACCTGTTGTGTCCAAGAACAAATAATCACAGATTAATTAAGTTTTCTCCCTTTTAGGTAGGCGGGGAAGAAGATGCACTGGGTATTGCTAGCTGTCCTGGTTTGAGGTAAAACAGGACCAATTTTCTTCAGTAACTTTACTTTTAGCTAGGCCTCTTCTAACTGCTGAAATTAACAGCATGTTGTGTAGAAACTGTTCACTCTCAGAGTGATCAGATCCACATTTATAGTTGATGCCAAGGAACGGGATGCAGAGAGGCCCTTCCTTATCCTTATTGCTATCACAACCAAGGGCAGCCAACTTTGTTACTTGCCGCATTGGAGGGTGGGAAGCAGAAAAGCGTAGAGGGGTCACACTTGCGGGGAGGAGCGGACGGGACAGGTGACCCAAAACTGACCCACAGGGTATTCCATCCCATCTGCCTCATGCTCAGTATAAAAGCTGAGGGATCAAAGGGTCAGCCTTCTTTCTTCAATGGCCGGCGTCTAAGGAGGACTCTGTCTGTCTCTGCGTCTGCCTTTGATCCCGATCCTGAATCCAGATCCGGAATCCAGTTCCAATCCATCACTGAGTCCAGCCTGGGACTTCCCCAGCGCCTGCTGGTGACGTGATTGTCATCCTGGGAGCTTGGTACGGTTTTGTATATATTTCATTATTTTCTTTATATTATTTTATTATTAATATTTCATTAAAGTAGTTTAGTTCCTTCTAAACTCTTAAGTCCCTCTTTTTCTCTCTCTCTCTTGCCTCCCTTTGGGAGTGGAGCAAGAGAGAGCGAGCATCTGTCGTTCCACTGGATTGGGCCAATCTGGCCCAAACTTCGACATTAGCTCTGGTCAGCAATGGAAAGCAGCAGCAAAGTGGTGAGAAACTCTTAGGGACAGCTGATGTCCTGCTTAAGCACATCACAGAACAAATAAGGCAGGCAGGGTTGCATCATGAGAAGTTCTGTGTGGAAACTGGGGAGGGATCACCATGTCTATCAAGGCTCTTGTTAGGGTCACTGTTCTGAGAACACTTACTCGAGTATGTCCTTCATTTTGTTGTCATGAGCCTTCCCATGAATTTAGCTTGCTCAGAGCTACGCACAATTCATAAGTGTCAGCAGGAGGTTTAGAAAGAGAAAATTGCAATTTTCAGTGAAATTTCTTGTCTTCTTGGCTTGTTTTGTTTGTTGGGGAGGTGGTTGCAGGAGGAGTGGCAGGATAACATGATGAGAGGCTTGTCTTTAAGTACCACCATCAGTGAATTATTTTGGAAATTAATTCAATTTCCAAAACAGATATAAGAAAAAAGGTAACAATGTATTTTTTATGTCTCAAAACAGAAATTCAAACCCATTTCTCACGAAAAGAGTTACTACAACAGATTTATCAACCAAAGATTTTGACTATCTGTAAAAAGAATTGGAAAAAGCAGCATTAATATAGCAAGGCATATTCATCTGTACCTTCTCTCATAATCCAGAAATCAGTAGCTAGAAGTCTGCAGAAAGATGAATTGACAACTCTGAATTTCCACCTACCAATGTAAAGAAGCTCAGTGTAAACGAAGTTTTTATGAATAGTATTTTAATATGAACTTGTGACTGTTTCAAAAGAAACGATGCAACTAGAAATAAATGCAGGTGCAAGGAGTATTCCTCATCAGTATTTATCTTCAAATAGTGGATATCATAGTGAGTTAAAGAGCCTAAGCCAAAAATATTAGAAGAAATAGGTGTCCTCTGAAGACTGAAAGTTGTCTGTAGTTCCTGCTTGCCAGCAAGTATGAAAAGAACCCTCCACAAGCATACAAACCTTCATGGACATTCATCAGAATGTGACTGAGAAGCAGAAGTCTCCTTTCAGGGGTTCTTATTTTATCCAAAGAGTGTGGATACCTATAAGAATTTATTACATCTTTTCTCAAAACTAAAGCCACCCGAGAAAATTTTCACTCTGACCTTCAAACCTAGAAGATCGTTGAAGGTGAGTCCACACGAGAATTTTTGTGCTGCAGAGTGACGGCTTGAGGATTTGTGACCTAAGCACTGACCCAGACAACTTCTCCTTAATTAAAGTATAATAAGGATACTAGTGAAGCAGATGTGAGGAAGAAGTCACTGATCAATCCAGCTTCCATCTCCCACTGCCACACAGCTTCCTTCATCTTTTAGACAGCCTTCTTTTGCAGAAGCTGAAAGATGCATTACATCCTCCTTAGACAGTTCTTACTAGAGTTATTGATGACCAGCTCATGGCCAAATTCAAAGGTCACACTTCCCATCTGAACTGTCTTGATTTATAAGCTGGTTTTGCCACTTTGGATGATTCTGCCTTCCTTTATCTCTAGGCATAGACAGATGGTTCCCCTAACCCTGCAGTCAAATAGTTTTCTTCCGATTTCTCTACAGGATGTCTTGAGTTAAATTCCTTGCTGCACTCTTCTTAGTGAGGTGAGAATCATCCAACTGTGGTCATTGTCTTTGATTCTGGCACTCAAAATTACTTAAGTCTAATATCTGGTGTTGCATGAAATACCTTTGGAGGGAGATTCTTCTCTCCTGCTGAAGGAGGACAACTGGAAAAATTTTCAGCTATAGAAGAACAACAGCAAATCTCTTTTCCTTCAAAACAGAAGATGGAAGCAAATAACACTCTAGTGTGGGCTGCAGAAGGTGTATGATTAGCCTGAGTATCAAATCTGAGTTAGCCATGTCATAATGAAAAGGTTTTAATGGAAGGAGCTTATTGCTACATCTGCAAATGTCAGTTATGGAGTTTTCTCATGTGGGACTGATGCCTCCTGGCTGTTTTACCTGATGCAATTCTTTATGTGGAATGAGGATATTATCTTTTATCTAGAGAATTAAATTTGTTTGGTTTATATTTCTTTCAGAACTTCTTCACCATCTCAATTTCTTACTCTTTTTATTACATATATTTGTTTTTCTTAATACATTGTCTTGGGTCCTAGGTGCTACGTAGCATTTATTACGTGAAACAGTACCTTCCAATATGAGTCATTAGCAGTGAACAAAGATGCGACTTTAGCCATTACAAAATATCTCCTACTTGCACTGGCATCTAAGAAATAGCTGTGACTGTTGCTTGTAGTAGTTTGTCACCATTTAGTAAGCCAGACTCTGTAATAACGAATATGCTTTGTCACTGGAACATAACTGGTAATTACATTGCAGATATGTTCTCTTTCCTCCTGCTTTTTCCTGGTATATATATTTTTTTCTTTTCTATTTAAATTGTCTTCCTCTACTTTTGGCTGAAAGCCAATTATCTTAAATCAAATTTGATGAAGCGAAAAATCTTTTTCCTTTGACTTCTAGTAGATATCTCTTCTGCTGTTCCCATGCTTCATGACACTCTTTGCAGTCTAGCGTACGTTGGTATGAAATCTGATTTCCCATAGAAGACACTAGCCTCCCTGACAATCCACTTCCCTTCTCTGAGCATGAAAATTCTATGCAAACAATCAAAAGCAGCTTCATACGAAGTTTGTCTCTTCATCTCCTCTAACATGAACATATGAAAACATTAAATTAGATTAAATATTCACAAGAAAAGTACACTTGCTCCTTGGGGTCTCTCAAACCTAGCAGAGAAAAGAAAAAGTAAAGACAGGGATTGGAAGCAAAAGCCAGACAGATGCATTTCAGAAATAAAAAAATGCTTTCTTAAAGAAGTAGGAGAAGTAACCACTGGAATAGTGTGTCAGAAGAAGGTTCTTAATCTCTATGGGATTCATCTAATCAAAGGTTAGATGTACCTGCAATGTAGATGCCTGTAGCTGAGCTAATCCTTGTTTCCCTTTCTCGTCAAAAGAAATCTGGTTCCTACAGTCACCAGAAATCAGTGCATGAATCACCTCAACCTAAGGGAGGCATGTAAAATAAATGAGAAAAATCACATCCTGAAAATGTTCTCTCTCTTCACTAACTTTAAAACAACCTTGGGTCAGTAAAAGGTACCTGTGTTGCCAACATCTAAAGATGAGTGAGATGAATCCCACTCTAGATGTCTTCAAGACAAGTCCATTTGTCACCTTAAGGAGATGCTTTATCCAAACGTAAATCATTGACTTCAATAACTCAATAAAATTTAGTAGCTTATGATGGCCAGATGAATGAAAATGTGGGGAACTCAATCCTGATAAAAGGAAATACTTTGTAAGACAAGCTTTCAGTGGTGGAACACATTTTCATAAAAAAAAATGATAAAGACCAAGAGTACAATTCAGAATGGAAGGAATCAGAAAATAAGAAAAATATAAAGGTTATCCAGAGAAAACATTAATAATGATGAAATAAATTTAGTAGGATATGTTAAAGCTTGAAAGCTTTAATCACCCCCTAATTACAAAAGGCTGGGGCAAAAATAACACAGAAAACATATTACCCTAGGCATTAGACTCTTACACTTTCATCTAATATACCTTGTCTTGGGCAAAATGAAGACTGGATTAGGCAGGCAACCAATCTGATAGAATCAGGAGATCCCTATATTCTCAAAACTTCCTGGAAAAGAAAACCCATTCATCTTATTTTCTGATATAAACAGTAATAAGCAAACAACCAAACAGATAAACAAAAACCTCACCCTCCGTTCTTATTTCTCTCTGTATTTCTATTCTATGTTGGGACTTATCACTTCGCTTTTTGAATTTCTTATGATCTCTCTACAGAGGCTACGGGTTTCTTGACTTTTTCAGTTGTCTTTCAACAGTAACGAGGATTGTTATTAGAGTCACACAGAGAAATACATGTTGTAGAAAGCAGAACAGAAAGCAAGTTCCTTAATTACTAAAATCAAAGTCATGCAGAACAAAAGACTTGGTACTTCACACCCTAGCATGACAGAAACAAGACATGGTGGAGTGTCACTTCAGGGAAAAGCTCCCAAAAATGATTCTTTAGCACTCTCTTTCATCTTTGAACTGTCTAACTTCCATTTTTATTAATCATTTATACTTGTTTTACATAATCTTATGATAAACAGTGCATAAATTCAACAGGTTTAATATAACTTCTTTTGTATTTTTGTCACAGCAATACTATGTCAGAATTTAGCTTAGCTCTATGCACATTCTACATTTGAAATAGAGTTCCTCACATGTTGCTTATTTTAAATACCAGCTTTGTTTCTGCTCTCTGTTCAATCAAAGCACGGTCTGATCCTGGCAGCCTGACACAACATAAGGTAGATATAACACATTCTCATCCGAAAAAATTGGTGGGTTATGAGGGTTTTTTTGCTCTGCAATAGCAAGATTAACAAGAATCAAATAATACCTATGTCAGGGCAAATAATTATTTTTCTTTTTTTTTTGTTTTTTTTTCCATCAACATATCATTAATCCACTAAATGTCTGCCTTACAGCCTAATTCCTTTCTTACTCATTTTAGTCTAAAACCTTGTATAAAGGTTACAGCATCCTCTCTTCAATCAGTTCTGATCTTTGCATTTATCCATTTGTAGCTGTTTGCCTCTCTCTTCTATTTTTCATTCCTCTGGCTTCTGTCCACCCGTGCTGCTGCTTTAAAGATGTTGGTTTCATCTCTCTGTGTATTGTCTTTCACTTCTTTCTGTCATCTTCTCATTCTTCCGTGGAGCTTTCCAAAGAAGAGGCTCACTCAGATGCTCTGCTGATTCACTTACATTATTCCAGAAGCTTCTGCAGCCCTCTGCAGTGCCATATCTGAGCATCTCTCAACCTTCAGGAGCAAATTTACCACCATCCTTAGAAGAAGTGGTGAACGAAAGGTGTTAGAGATACCGGCATAGATAAAAATCCAGGATTCCACCCATTTCCTTTTAGTGAAGGGATTCTTAAAATAGTTGGTCTGCGCTGAAAGTAAAAATGGAAGAAGTGTTTGTTCCACCAAGTGAAGATGTCGACAGCATAAATGTTTACATGTATAAATGTGGAGGGACTATCACTACAGCCTCGTCTTCCATATGTACACACGCTCAGTACCACTAAGGTCAATAATTTCTGTTATAATACACATTGCTCATGCTGCTTTTAAGTGCATTTAACAGCCAGAGATAAAATACATCCCTCAGATGTCTCCCATGATATCCTTGGCTATTCACCAAGTACATGCACACTTAATACTATTACATCTACATACGGTATAAATTTATGCATTACAAAATTACTGTAGTACCATTTAATCTTCCGAAACCATTTCTCCATGCATTTTTCAAGTAAAAAACATACATCCTGCAAATACATTAAGAATCAAGGCAAGGTTATTCTTTATCTGAAGTGATGGCTATGCTTGATGTACCAAAGACCTGAACTGAAGTTGTGACAGTGGCCTGAGTGACCGTATTGTCTTATTTCTCCTTCTCTTCCTCAGTTTCACCATTTAAAAAATGACAATTATGGTACTGGTCTCCCCTGGAAAACACCAACAAACCAACTATGAAATGTCGAGTATTTTTCCTCCATCTCATGGAAACACATGATCATACGTGTGAGTTCTAAGTGCCTAACACCTGGACACAGCTGTTTTCTTAGGGACTAGGAACCGGCACGTCAGCCCAGGGTAACCCACATTCCATTAAGACTTTGCCATCAGCATGGAGAGGCCAAACTAAAAGCTGATTCTCTATATATTTGTGACTATCACAGATAATTTTGAAGCATCTATTTTGCTGATAAATATTTCAATGAACCGTGGAGGCAACAACATTGCAGCATTATGCAGTTCCCCGCAATAAGCAGGAAGGCACATTCCAGCTGCAGTGCTTCTGAACGCTAAATGTTCCCTTTATTCATTTCTAGTTCTTTTTTATGAGCAGTAAAGCACATCATTCTATCAATTCTGCTCTTTTATGCTTAGGACCATAATGAAATGCTCTGAATGAACATGGATTGGAAATCTAGAAAAAAAACCCCAAAATGTCATCACTGGCAATAAAGACTTTATAAGCTGTAGAGCTGCAATTTTTGTGGACATCTCCTTCAGGTTTTATTCTTTTCAAAGAGCTTTCCAAATCATGACAGGCAAGCAGGCTTAACGCAATCATTTCACATTGCACAGAATTGTCTCCAAGTAAAATTGCCAGCGATCATTCTCATTTAAAGTACTCCATAACATCTACGAGGGAATCATAGGCAGAAATTTGCCATATGAATTGGAATTAGCTCTACGGGGCAACCAAACGGGCTGGGGATTCCTGAATAACAAACAAAGGGTTGGTGAAATAATAATTATCCTCTGTGCTTGCAACATGGTTCGTCAGAGAGCCCTGCAATGCCCTCAGGTAGTCAGTACAGGGTTCCTATTCCGCGTCACTGAAAAGCTGTGTCTCTGAAGAGACCGTACCTGCTAACAGCACTTCACCCCCTGGATAATTTAGTGTGATAGAAGGGAGAGATGTTCACAGTAATGCTTAGACAGCCTCATGCCCTCTTCCCTTTGTATTTAGATTTTTTCCAAACAGAAAAGTATTTTTCCTGCACAGGTGAGTATAGATGTCAACATGGTAGAGAAAAAAAAAAAAAAATAGAAAGAAAGGGGAGTATTTTATAGATTTGAGGTTGCGGACAATCGGACAAGGATTTTAAAGGCATTAGGTACCTAGCAATTCCTACAGGAAGCTAAATAGCCTTTCCTGGGAAACTAGAGTAGCGTTGCCTATGCAGAATTTTCATCCCGAGTAAGTCCAGAAAACCAAATTAAGCTGTTTGCCAATTTTCATGTTTCCGTCAGCGTAAATCTAAAGCAGTGATTTTCAATATCTTGTCATCTTTTAACTGCATTTTTTTTTTTTTTTTCTGCCTCCAGTGCTATATAGCAAATTTAAACCTACAAACATCTCAGCTGTGTTAGTTACCACAAGCCATCAGGAAAAATGGGTCAAATGTCATTCTAGAGTGATCCAAAATTATTACTTTCCAAGCCACTGAAAAACTGAATAGGCAGGAAAGGAGGAATGCAATAACACAGCCCCACCTTCAGGCCAGGAAGGCTTTGGGTGCCAACGAAGCAGAGCTGGATTTAGCCCTGTTCCAAAATAAAGTCACATTTGGGTAGGACTTGGCAACTGTATGTTCATGGCTGTGGGATAGGACAGAGCAGAGAGTGGAAGAAGTAATTTAATAAGTGGAAAATTTGGAAGACGTGAAGACTAGACCAGAAAACGATGGTGTCAGCCCCTGAGCCAGCTCCTTTGATGCTATCTGAGGTCCATGTGCATGGCAATCACACCTTCAGCTGGAGAACTGTGGTTAGATCTGCTTGACATGGAGAGACATCTGTGATATCTGCTGCAGCTTGTCTGTAAAAAAGGCACCTTTGGTTTTTTGTCACGCTCTTGGGACTTTCACTTTTAGAGATTTGTACGGTATCTAGCACAGAGTTGCTTTGCTCTTATTTTCTCAGCACAGTTCTGTTCTCCCTTGATCTTATCTAGTTGACCACAATTTTTTTCAAGGGAAAAGAGAGGAGGAAAGGACAAGGAAAGGGGGTAGGCAGATTACCTGTTTTTTTTTTTTACTCTACGTAACAGATAGTATTTATCAAGAGACTTGGTGTGGAGTCACTCCACTTGGTTTGCAGGATTCAGGTATGGTTTACAGCACTAAACTGGAGTTAGCAGTCTCAGCAAGCCCCAAGTAGCCACTTGCAGAGCTACTGAGAAAACGGCGTCTGTACCAGGCTCGCAGTGCTCAGCATGTAGCCAGCTTTGATCCTCAAAATGTATATGCTTGGGCTCCGTGCTGTGCGAATGCCAATAATCTCTTCTTGGTCCAGAGGTGACCCTGAAGGTAACATCACTACATTCGTGCTGGGTCTATGCTAACAAATCCACCAGGCTCAAATAGACTCTGTACAACATAATGTCTATGGTCAGGGTGTCCAAGGGACAATTAAACCGCAATCCCAGATAAAACGTACTCAGATTGTGAGGAAGGAGTAGCATAATTTGAACATTAGCTAATTAAAGGGGTTGGGGCAGAGAACCCCACAACCCAAACCATTCAGGGGGTTTGACATAACGTCTGAGAAAGCTTTTGACTATAGAAGACTTTCTTTCTCTGGGAAACAAGATTGGAAGATGGAAGATATGCTCAGTAGTGTAACTTAGGGACCCACCCTTATGTCTTCATCATCTCTTCATCAATAAAACAGCTACTTCCAATCATATTTTGTTACAGCCTCTTCTTTCTGAGGTCTGGTTAACAATTTCAGTATGTCTAGAACACCTCTGATTTCAAAGAAATATCAATCAAATAGGTGTAATTTCCTAGCGTGTAAATAAAGTTCATCTCACTCTGGCAGTTGTCTTTTCCCGGAGTAAGTGTTTGCTTCTTAGCCAAGGTCTTCCAGTCATGGCTTGGGAATCTCCCTCGCTTCCCAGTAAGATTTTATTTTACAGAATCACTCATTACATCCCGCTGTGTTTTGCTAGGCAATAATTACTCACCCACAAACAAACCCATCGTGAACTGGGTGGTGGTGAGACTGGAAGTCAAGGACATGCATGTGTACCTGCATCTGCTTCAAGAGAAAATAAAAAATATCCAGTTGTCCTCCATGAACCTTGTAATGCGTCCCATATCGTGAGAGTCTCTTTTATCTCAGCCAGTGGATGGGTGGAGGAAAAATCACAGAATCGTAAAATAGTTTGGGTTGGAAGGGATCTTTAAAGGCCATCTAGTCCAACCCCCCTGCAATGAGCAGGGACATCTTCAACTAGATCAGATTGCTCAGAGCCCCATCCAACCTGACCTGGAATGTCTCCAGGGATGGGGCATCTACCACCTCTCTGGGCAACCTGGGCCAGGGTCTCACCAGCCTCAGTGTAAAAAAATTTCTTCCTTAGAATCAGGGAATTATCCCTGTGATCAGTCTGGAATAGCAAACAATTATGACACGCAGCAAATCAAAGCTGGACTGCCCCTGAGTGCCTTGGATTTGTTGTAGAGTGTTTTGCTTGTCTGGTTTATGGCAGGTTTAGAGCTGGGTTTGTTATCTCTACCTCACTGTGTTCCTGAGCTGCATCTCATGTGCCTGCGCAGAGCAGCACAGGGAAGAGCAGAGCAGTGATGACACAGAAGTGCTGCCTGGGATCCCCAAGCCTCAAATAGGTTTGGTTTTTTGGTTGGTTTTTTTTTTTGTTTGTTTGTTTGTTTTTTAACATCACACATCACTCATGAGCTGTAGCAGCATTTACGTGCTGCGTACGGTGGTTCAATGATGTAAGGGTGAGGTCTGGAAGGAATCAAAGACGCCATTCCCATTAAAGCAAAATGGGAGGTTTTTCTAAATACAATAAAGAGTAATATTAAAATATTGCAGCTGCCTGTCCTAACTGGCAACGGACAGTCTTAAAAATCTATTAAAGGAGATTAAAGATGTGGAAAGAGTTTTAGTTCATAAGCCAACGAATAGAAGAGCTTTAAGAGGGAAGGTTAGAAGCTGACCGTAGGATTCCTATCCAGCTCACTGATGGCAAATGTAAATACAATTTCATACAGTGCAGAGGCGATCTTTTCAGTCACACACAAAGGGATTGATCAGGGAAGGAGCTCAGGACTGTAATAAAAAAATGCAGGCTCTTCGCTTGTAAACAGAATTGTTTTCAGATGGCCAAATCTTCTTTTAATCACCACTAAAGGTATCACATGAGCCAGCAGTTCTGGGTCTATTTTTTCTTGCAGATAATGAGGTTAATTGACAACTGCAGCATCCTGATGGAAGATGAAATGTAGGCCCAGAGATAGACAGAGCAAGATAGCTCTAATGACCAGCATTAACAAGGATGCTGACCATTATTAAATCTGTGCTTTCATGGAAAGGAAAAAAAAGTTACTTCTATACGTGGTTTATTTTGCAGTAAATAATTTAATGACAGCAAATGAGACACTTGAAGCCAAGAGGACCAGTGCAATTATTTCTAGTGATTTGGAGAGTTGCACACCTGACAATTAGGAATGAAAGACACGGCAGGGTGTGTGTTTTCACAAGCAGTCATTTCAAAAAGGTTGCAGAGGGAGAGAAGATAACATTCACTGTGATCCTCTTTGTCTGCCTATGCAAAAAAGAGTGGAAACAGTTATTGGATTTATAAAGAGGAGAATAATGTGTCATTTTTATTCTCTCTACTGTTGCTGTGGAATCCATCCAGGAAAACTGCATGCCCTCGTGCGCTGCTGCTGAAAAAAAAAATAAATTAAAAAAATTACTAAAGCTTACAGAAAATGTTTGACTTTGCCATTATTTGTCTGCAAAACAGACATTTTCTGCTGAGCAGGTCATAGCAGGCTCATTTTATAGTCAGTGGGAAAAAATAGGCACTTTTCAGGTGCGAGTCATATAGCATATTTCAGATATTTATTTTAGGGTGAGATAACTCATGTCCTGGTTTCCACTGACTGTGTTCACTGTCTCTCCAGTGACAGCCAAGAGTCAAGAGGCAATAACTCCAGTGGAGATACTTCTATTGCAAAAAATGATATTTAATTATATGGATCACAAACTGAAAGACAGAAAACCCATCTGTGTTCGTTATCATAAAGATGACTTAGAGATGACTGATAATGGTCTAATATGAATATACCATAATGGAAGGAAATAAGGCTTTCTGATAGGCTCTTTAAACTAAAGGTAAAAAACATAGGTGGAGTGGTTGGAATTTAAAGTCTCAATACTTCATATTAGAAATAAAATGTAGTTTTAGTACTTAAAAGAGTAAGCAACTCTAAGTCAAGCCATAAATTCTCCCTTTGTGATGTCTTCAAATCAAAATTAATGTCTTTCTGGAGGAGATGAGTTAGTCAGACACAAATCATTGAGCATAGGCTCAGCACAGGCTGAATTTCATAGAATCATAGAATTATTTAGGTTGGAAGAGACCTTTAAGATCATCAAGTCCAACCACCAACCTAACACTGCCAAGTTACTATTAAACCATGTCCCTCAGCACCACGTCTACCCGTCTTTTAAATACCCCCAAGGATGGCGATTCCACCACTTCCCTGGGCAGCCTGTTCCAACGCTTGATAACCCTTTCTGTGAAGAAATTTTTCCTAATATCCAATCTAAACCTCCTCTGGCGTAACTTGAGGCCATTTCCGCTTGTCTGTTGCCTGTGACTTGGGAGAAGTCACCTACCAGGTCCCCACCTGGCTACAACCTCCTTTCAGGTAGCTGTAGAGAGCGATAAGGTCTCCCCTCAACCTCCTTTTCTCCAAGTTAAACACCAGTTCCCACAGTCGCTCCTCATGAGACTCGTTCTCTAAGACCCTTCACCAGCTTTGTTGCTCTTCTTTGGATGCCAAATGCGGTCCTGAGAAGAAACTATGGCCCTTTTCATTTTTTCTTGTAATGTTATTAATATGACTCAGCATATCTGGCCTGTCAACCATAGATGAATGCTGGTAGTATTAAGGTGGGCTTTGGTGTGCAGAGGATCATATTAGATCATGAAAAAACATGTTCAATTATGGTTTTTTACCTTAAGCTCTATGATTTTAAGCACTCTTTGTGAAAGTCCCATATTGCCCTACCCCATATATACTAAAATGCACATTCTAACAGAAAAGCCCCACAGTTATCATGATCTACTGCCATTATTGCTCTCCTGTAGTCAAGGTTAAAAATCAAACTGTTATATTTCCTATTTAATTAATCTCTAACTTTGTCAAATACTGTCATCTGAAATAAAGAGAACTCTTTTTCTTTCTTTCTTTCTTTCTTTCTTTCTTTCTTTCTTTCTTTCTTTCTTTCTTACTTTCTTTCTTTCTTTCTTTCTTTCTCCTTCCTTCCTTCCTTCTTTCCTTCCTTCTGTGTTTCTTCCTCT
>VYXH01008504.1:22278-33980 GCA_013397275.1 Burhinus bistriatus | reverse complement strand
CCTTCCTTCCTTCCTTCCTTCCTTCCTTCCTTCCTTCCTTCCTTCTTTCCTTCCTTCTTTCCTTCTCTGTTTCTCTGTTTCTCTCCTCCTTTCTTAACATATTTTTTCCTGATTTACGAGAAGCTGGCCTGAATAGTTTTTTGGTTTTGGTTTTATATTTGGTTTTGTTTTAAAACTATGTGTTAAAGTGTGGTGTGTAAAAATGCTCAGAAGTAATTAAAACCAAGGAAAAGACTTTATAGTGTAGGTTTAGAGGGAACTCAACCCATTTGCTTCAGCAGGACCTTATTCTCTGTATGGCTCAGAGACTCAAACATTTTGAAAGGATGATACCCCATATGAACTTAAAATATCATGTATTTGCCAGATATGGTGACTGCCAAAAATTCTGGTAAAACTTCAGATTGCTGCTCTGATTAGGATCAATATCTTCCATAGACATATGGCCATGCAGGTCGGCCTGCATAGAACAGCCATGTCCCTTTTCTCAGCAAACTACCCAAGATCCCACCTAGATCTTCTTGTGCTTTAAGGCAAGGGCTGATACCTAAATCTGTGGCTTTTACATTCCAGATATTCAAGAAATGTAATAAAATCAAAGCAGACAGATTCATCATAGACCGCTGAAAATAACCCATGGGCTACTGATTAAGAAACCTTCCCAAGACTGGTAGATCCAAGTCCTCTCCATCCAAGAGAGCAAAGAACTGAATCCTCCCTTTGCTAGTGGGGATGGTGTGATCCCATGATGGCTATCTGAAAAGAAGGAAGATGGGAAAGGAGCACTTCTCGATTTGACGTTTTCCCTCAGAAGGAGATTTCCAAGTCTGGGTCTGGAGAAGAAGCTCATATTCAGTATCTTCTCTGAGCTTAAGGAAAGGAGCTTAGCTACTGCACATAACGCAACGTCACCCATTTATCCTCAGAGACCGTGTAAAGAGATTCACAAAGTATTTTCAACTAATTAAATCTTCCTGTTTGAGTCACACACCTTCTTCTTAGATACATCTCAATATCTCAGCTAAACATCTAGTGTCTGTAGCCTGGCTTCTGTCTTCTGTCACTCCCTAGTGTTCTTAAATTGCCTATAACCTGCTACACCTGAATTTTGATCATTGACTTATGAATTATTTATAGCAAAGGACCTTGGCTATGATCTAAACATGGGATTATGATTATGTTATAAATCATTAATTAGGAAAACAACCTCACGTTTGACAAGACTGTTTTTGCCATTTTGTCAAATACATTAACCTTGTTAGAGGCTTGCGCTCGTTTCGTCCCATTATCCACCAAACCACTGCAACATCGGTTTACAGAAAAAGTTGTCTGTCTTTTGCCTGCAGGAATATTTTACTTTTTTTTTAAATTGATGATAGCTGAGTCTTTCCTAAAAGTCTTATGAAGCCAAACAGTGCCTGGTCCTCTCAATTTCCACGACACTGCTGTTTCAGGTCCCTTAGGTCACTCAAAACCCGACCTGTCTGAGGATCACGCAAAGCAATAACTAATGGTGCTGTTTCGGGGTGGACTAACAGGAAACTACTTTGACTGATTTTAAGTTTTTTTTTTTTTTTTTTTTCCCCAATCTATTCATTGACTGAAATGTTCTTCTGAACAAAATAAACTTTTATTTTATGTGCCTAAAATTAGTCTACCTGTGGAATATAGCTGCAAGGAGAGAGACCACATGGTGCAAACAGAAACAGATAAAAACTTGTTTGTAGATTATTTAATTACTAAAGAAATTTCTGAAGAAATTATTGATCAATATTACTAATCAGGTCACGATCTCCATCTGACTAGATTAACAAGATGTTTACAGACATCTAAGAAAAGAGCACTTATAGCAAGATAATGAGATACTGTGGGTCTTTATGGGAACTTCTTTCCACACACAGGGGAGAGCCCAAGCAAAGGATCACAGGGAAAATCATTGTAAAGCTTTCTGACATCTTCATCACTTCGGGGATTTGGAGATTAAGACCACTTTTTCTCCAAAGACCAGACTTTTGACTTCCTTTACAGAACAAATTGACTGGTCTTATGACCTTACAGTTCTGGAGTTTTGATTTGTAATTATGAGAATATAAAATAAGAGCTTCTGCTCACATTCCTCCTGCTTATTCCTCCTCTCCCTTTCTTCCTCTGTTTTCTCTGGTCCAGAAAAAAAAAAAAAAATTGGTCATACATTTATGGAATATTTTTAATTTTTCATAAATTTTACTTTCATGAAAAATTCACATCGTATCTGTCAACTCCATTTCCCTCTGAAATGAAAACTTACCCCAAAATATTTCCTGCTACTTAAGCTTCTCTTTTTCATAACAATGTGAGTTTTCAACGAGAGAAGGCTATAAAATTATCCAGAAATAAGTGGCTTTATTCAGTCCATTCAGTCCATTCAGGACATAAAATTTTTATTCAGAACTCATTGCTGCAGAATAGGATAGCAAAAGAAGTTGTAATGCAGAAAATATCCTTTATTTAAGAAATCATAGAATCATAGGATGGTTTAGGTTGGAAGGGACCTTGAAGATCACCTAGTTCCAACCCCCCTGCCATGGGCAGGGACACCTCCCACTATAGCATGTTGCTCAAAGCCCCGTCCAGCCTGGCCTTGAACACCTCCAGGGATGGGGCATCCACAGCTTCTCTGGGCAACCTGGGCCAGTGTCTCACCACCCTCACAGTGAAAAATGTCTTCCTGAGATCTAATCTAAATCTCCCTTCTTTCACTTTATAACCCTTGCCCTGCTTCCTATCGCTACACTCCCTGATAAAGAGTCCCTTTCCTGTAGGTCCCCTTTAAGTACTGGAAGGCTGCTATAAAATCTCCCTGGAGCCTTCTCTTCTCCAGGCTGAACAACCCCAACTCTCTCAGCCTGTCCTCACAGGAGAGGTGCTCCAGCCCTCTGATCATCTTCATGGCCTCCGTCTGGACCCACTCCAACAGGTCCACATCATTCTTGTGCTGAGGACTACAAAGCTGGATGCAGTACTCCAGGTTGGGGTCTTATGAGAGCAGAGTAGAGGGGCAGAATCCCCTCCCCCGACCTGCTGCCACGCTTCTTTTGATGCAGCCCAGGATGCGGTTGGCTTTCTGATCTGCAAGCACACATTGCGAGCTCATGTTGAGTTTCTCATCCACCAACACCCCCAAGTCCCTCTCCTCAGGGCTGCTCTCAATCCGTTCTCTACCCAGCCTGTAGTTGTGCATGAGATTGCCCCGACCAACATGCAGGACCTTGCACTTGACTGTGTTGAACTTCATGAGGTTTGCATGGGCCCATCTCCCAAGCCTGTCCAGGTCCCTCTGGAAGGCATCCCTTCCCTCCTGCATGTTGACTGCTCTACCCAACTTGGTGGTGTTGGCAAACTTGCTGAGGGCGCACTCAGTCCCACTGTCCATATTGCTGACAAAGATTTTGAACAGCACTGGTCCCAGGACCATCCCTGAGGAACGGCACTCATCTCTGGTTTCCACTTGGACATCAAGCCGTTGACCACAATTCTTTCAGTGTGAGCAGCCAGCCCCTTTTAGGCCCCTTAACAAACACTTGCACATGGGAAGAACTTGCTGTACGCCAAATGATGCTGTATGCAGCCTTAAGGGGAACGTGATCTTCCTGGGCATGCCTTGAATTTAGTTAACACTGCTGATTTCAGGTCAAGCTCTCGCTTTTGCCTAGAAATGGTCTTGCAGCTTTCTACTTCTATATAGTTGAATAGTCACTAGTGTCAAATCCGTAAGTGCTGAGACTGATCTGATGGCTGATCTTTCAGCAGTAATAGATCCCAAGTCTTGGCAGGCAGGGATTCTTGCATACATTTGTAACTGCCTTTCTACCCCTGGAAGCAAAACATCTGACAGGGAGACAGAATAGTAATAACAAAGAAAAAAATCCACAGATACACCCTGAAACAAATGAGCTGCAGCACTTTGTTGAAAGGAAATGGCTTCTTTTGTGGTTTTCATACCTCTTTTGTTCTATAAAATGCCAATAATTTGACAACACAGTACTTAGTTATGGTCAGTACTCTAGGCACCTCTGTGCACTATAAATAAGATTTATATTGCCAAATTTTTCACATGCACAGAAAGTTTTTTATTGTCATCATCATGTTTCCCTTTTGTGTCATCTCTACCTTCTGGAAGGTTATCACTTTTATTGCTTTCCCTTGAAGAAATTCCTCTTATTTCTCTCTTCTTTTCAAACTGAAGCCCTGTTCTGGAGGAAAATAAGATTTTCCGAATGTCTGGATAGTGCACAGAGATCTTAGTCACACCCTCTTTGATTTCATTTTTCCAGTCTCTCTTAATTTCATTTTTTTAAGTTATCCATAATTTTAGTTTTTACCGACCTTTTCCTTGATCACTTCCCATTGGGCTCAGAATTAGACAATCAATCAGAACAATCTTTGCTAGAAGTTTAATCCATGTCATTCAATTCTCAGCTTTTTGTTCCTAATGCAAGCTTCTTATGCTTTTTCAGCCATCCTAGGTTACATGGGACATCCTCATGGGACTGGCACACACTACACAGCACCTACAGGAGACCAATTCCTTCTAGGTCAGCAGGTGGAGGACATTAGAATACCCCTAGGACACCAAGAAAATATCAAGGAGAGAATTAGTTGTTTAAAAAATGACATTTATGGTCTCCTGCTTGGCCCTCACCTACCAAAACATAAAGGTACGGGTTTCCTATAGGTCCTGCAGCAAAAGCAACTTCACTGCACGAGTATTTTAGATATCCAAGATGACGGTGTTTAGTCCACTGTCTCCTATCCTGTCCCTGGTGTTTTACAGCTAACCATCCCGCCTCAAGCAAACCACCTTAGATTCCTTTCCCGCTTAACAGGGAGTGATAGACTTTCCAAAGGGACGTTCATGCAATCTATTTAGATACCGCTCAACACAAACTTGCATAAGCAATGGTGATAGGACATAGCACAAGACGACTAGCCGACATGAAAGACTAAATTTTTCATCAGCAGCCTGCAGTTCAGCCAGCATAATCTGACTGCAACACTGCAGCCTCGTCGAGAGCTGCAACTCCTAGCTGAGATGGGAAAAGAGGTAACTTCTTACACAGCCTTCTCTTCAAAGACTGCCTAGCCATGCTTTTCAGGCCTTTTCCACCACTGTTAATGGTGTATGTTAAGAAGAAGAAAAAAGGAAAAACCAAATATGAGCCTTCTTGAAATAATTGCAGGAAAAAAGAATGACATTCTGGCCATGGTTTGGTAAAATCAAGAAGATTTGCAAATGCAGAGTGAATTTCACTATTGTGTTTGTGTTTGTTTTGCTGCTTATCGGGGATAGCTTTATCTAAACTGCTAGAAGGTCATCATCCTGGTCATCCTGGATCAGTCAGGATGGATCAGTCAGTCATCTTGGATCAATCAGTCATCCTGACCATCCTGACTTCCTACAGTGCCTTAAGACCCTCTTTTTTTTCCTATTTGCATCCCTGGGCTTCCACTGCAAAGAAGCCAAGGTGCATAATGGGATATTTTCGTCCGAGTGTGTAGTTCAGGTTCATTGACTTGCATCTCCGTATCACATTTGCACCTTCTGGCACAGACAGGGTGATGGACAGACTCTAGTCACATTATGAGACCCATAGGAACAAAATTAATACAGGCAAATCCACTACACTTTGTGTAGTGATTCTCAAGCAAAATACTGCACAGGTCCTACTCCCTCTGCAAAGAAGTTCTTTTAATTAATTGTTTAATTTAACCTCCTTGTGAGATCATTTTAAGGTGTTCAGTAAAGTACATAGTTTCTGTATCTTAAGATGTGGTTTGCAGGGTTGTTTCATGAAATACACTGAATACCTAATTTCCATGAAAAGACATAATTCAATGTGATAGGAGTGATTTAATAATATGAAGTGATGACCTAGAAAGGCAAACAAATAAGTAATTTCTTCCTTCCCCCAGTTTTTTTGAAAAAAAAAAAAAAAAATGTTTCCAGGAAGGAAAAAGAAGCTGGTTAGAATTATAGCTTTATTTTTTCCACCAAAAATCTATTTTAAAACACATTCCATTATTTGGATGAGAGAGCCTTTTCACTAGAAAAATAAAATTGCCAGTTCTTCCAACATAGTAATCACATTTGTCATTATTAAAATTTCAGCTTGTTTCCCATGTCCTTTAGGGAACCCTTTGAGAACAGGATAAAATAACATCTTAATCAAGGAGCAATTATCTTTTTTTTTCCCCTCTGACAAAATAGGAATCTTATTCTAACCATGTGGGGACCAATTAAAGACACAGCCAGGAATGGGAATGAATTAGGCCATGTGAGTAAGATTTACCATGCCAAACTTCAGGGGGGAGATTAATTTACCTACATGGCAATGCCCACTGGCCTTAGGCATGCTCTCATGTGGAGGGTACCAGAAGTCCACACAGGCCTGGCAAACATGGCAGGGTGTATCGGAGATTTGTGCCTTTCTGGAGCACAACTGTGAAGCTGGCAGGACATCAGCAAGCAATTTTGGTTAGGAATCCGAATCTTACCCTACATCTCCATTAACGACAAAGGGAGCAGTTGATGGTGTCTACCTCACAGTTAAATGTCCATAATGTCAGTGTCTACTTTTAGCGAGCTGGATCCCACTCATCCTCTCCTTACACCTGTATATAACATCAGTTGAAGATAACAGACCAGATTCCTTTTTAGCTTTGGCCCTTTCAATCTGTAGCACTGGCACAGAGGTCCAAATTAAAGAAGGTCAGTTCATCTGTAAACTCATCACTGCTGGGAGCATTTGTCTGGTGAAAAACAATGTGCCGCGCTCCTATGCCTCTATCTCCCTCAAGCTCAGGCAAGAATTGTTACTTTCTCCCTGGTCTTCCAAACCACAGAAGGGTGTGATTTCAGCCCAAGCTTCACTCTGTGGCTTTACTTGGTTGTCCAACAGCCTTTGAGGGCTATATGCCAGATGGGAGAAGAGATTACATGCCAGGAAAGGCTCTAATCTCCATTGACAACTGTATCCGCAGCCCTTGCTGGTTTCAGGCAAATGTTTGGACCATGGAAGGTGGACCTGCCACCTTGACAGACAAAACCGCTTCTCACCATAAGCCACTTTGTGGTCCAGCTGTTCATTAGGGACTAAACATACAGGTTAAATTAGCATCTGTTGTGCTATGTGTGATGTCAATCTATTTTACATGCCTCACCGCGGTGACCTGAAAGAAACGTATGGTTTGCTGCACACAATTCTTCTTCCATCTGGCTCGTTTTAAGATTAGGAGGGGGAAAAGGAGAATGGGTGGAAGAGGTGGAGTGAATACACGCAGCCCTGAATGTTTTAAAGAGAGCATTAATTGAAATGTTGTAGATATTGTATGCCTCAGCTGTGGCTGTTCATAATAATTAGGTTGATGGATTCAGAGAGGAACACCAAAAAAAATAAATCTTTCTTCTCAGAGAGAAAGAAATTCAAGCACTGGGTTGAGGATTTGGGAGTTTGCTAAACTGAACCCAGCAAATTGGACATGTACAAATCTTGGAGCCATATGGGATGTATCCAGCAGGGACCTGGCGGACAAAATACTGCCACTCTCTGTCTTCTTTGAAACACTGTAGTGGTTAAGAGAGGTCGTCAGTGTTTAAAAAAAAAAAAAAACAGGCAGCTATGTTAATCTTTAAAAAAAGACAAGGAGGAGGGTACAGAGAACTACATGCCAATTACCTTACCTCGGTCCCTGGGAATGAAGTAAACCCCCATACAAGGCGTTTTTAAGGTGCGTGAAGGAGAAGCTTAGCTGAATTCTGCACGGATTGTCATCATGCAAAAGTTCATCCTTTGTTCAGGGGAAAAGGGATCTTGAAAACAAAGTGTGTTTTAACCATGTGACTAACAGGAATGAGGACCTGGTCCCCAGGGTAGGTATTGGGGAACCTGGGTTAGCATTGCTTGGGGTGGATGATTTGTTGTCATCCTTCTTTTAGCACAGCTCTGATCGCAAAGGAAGGTGAAGTATATTTTGTGCAGAATGCAAGGTCTGATACCCAGCACAAAGACAGAAAACTGTATTTTTCAAGGTAGTTTCAAGACATTATGCATTGCACACAAGTAAGTCAACGTATACGCATCTAAAAAACACTACTTGCCACTTTTCAGTATGTTCAGATCTTAAACTGTGACATCTGGGATGGTCTCTAGGTAGTTACTACCTGTGACCTCTAGGAACAGAATCATAAAGAATAATATAGAAGTGTGATGGAGATACATGACTGGGAACAGGGCGAGGGAAATGCCTGAAATGGCCAAACTTCTCTGCAAAGGTTGTTTCTGTTGCCATTGGAGGGAGCTAATATGACTATACTCCTAAATTATGTACTTCCAAAGTCATGATGAAACCAGGCCATACACCTAATTCCAACAGAAATGAAAAATCAGAGGATAAATTTATGTGTGATTTAGGTGTCTATCCATCCTGTCAAATATTCTCTCAAGCTCTCTTGTTGGCAGCTATAATAAATGCAAGGGTCTCCTCTGTGAACTGGCTTCTGTGTTATTTTACATGGATCCTAGCAGCATCTCGCCAAACATGAGGTTCAGACTTTGAATGACCTCTCCGCTCCACAGCCATCGCATGCTTTCCGCTTCAGTTCTGCCTAGTATTCTTCTTTTTCCATGACACCCTTCAGCACAGAGTATTAGTAGGAGCAGGGAAGCAGGGGAAGGAGAGATAGAAGCACTTCCTCCTACAGCTGAGTCAGATACATCTTTATTCTTGTCCTTTGCTGAAAATTTTAAATTCTTACCTCAATTTGCATCTGGATCTGAGTATTTCTTCAGTGGAACTTTCTTTTTTTAAGACTGCAAAAGAGTGGACTCTTTCCATTGCCAGGAGTTTCAGAGTCTCAGAAATACTGGTGTTGCCTATGCAAATGTACAGAATAATTATTCACAAAATTCTTGGTGCAGGAATAAGCAGTCTTGGATTGTGGGTATTCCTCTGGATGAACAGCAGCAAAAGGCACAGAACTCCTTTCCATTCATGATTTCCTTGGGGTGAAAAAGCACCAAGAATTTGCATAGAATTGTCATCCCATCCCGTTCCTCTAAAATCAGGAGATGTTACCAGCACCAGGCAGACCCGCTGCTCTGAAACCTCTAAATCTGTCACTCTAGTGAGGTCTGAGTCCAATCTAATTTATCCCTTTGCTCCTGGGAAACCCTTGTTTCTGTGAGTTTCCTGTTTTAAAACACACACAAATTACAAAACCCTTTGTGATCAAAGGAGACACAGTCTGCCTACCTGATCTATGCTTTCTTGCATGGACGATCCCACCATTGTTTGGACCTGTTTCTGTTTCTCAACATTCTTGACTTCTTTTTCCTTGACTTCACTATATTGCAGCTTTTAAGCGTTTTGTCTTTTGACTACACCTTGCCATCATTCTGCCAGACTTTCTAAAGCAACTTGGGGTGGGGAGGATTCCCAAAGGCCCTTTGCCCTCTCTGTCAAGTTCATGAAGTTGTCCTGGTAATGACACGGATGGAAAGGGTGGGAGCTGGGAAAAGGGCACATCCCATTCTCTGAGGGGTGTCTGAGATGTGGTCTCTGGTCACAGACCCACAAAAAAATCTGGGCTGATGATGCTTATCCTTAACAGCTGAGACGTGACCATGGGCAACGTGTACATCCCTAGTTTCTGGCAATTCAAAGTAAAATGGGGGCCTCCTCAGTCCTGACATGACTGATTTTGCCTGTGGGCCAATGGAGTAACAGTGAACACACAGTTGGCTGTGACGCTGTGGCAAAAACATAGTAAAGGCTCTAAACACAGGCGCTCGTGACTCTCTGGCTGTGCTTTAAAGCAGTCATTTCACCGGAGGATTTACAGCTCGTTAGACTGCCTTTTGCTTTTACAACAGCCCAGATGATACAAGATCACTGCGTGTGAAATCTCACCTTGGGCAAATCTCCGGGAAACCTGCATCTCAGTAGCAGTTTATTTAATTTGCCTATACCGTCACCACAACTATACAAGAATAGGGAATGGCTTTTCCTGGCAAAATGGGTGACTGCTATGACCTTTACCTGATACATCACCCGTTTCTCCAGCCAGGTCACCGTACTGTCTGCTGAAGAGGAGATTACCCCAGCAAACTTTGTGACCCCCCTGTGAGAAGTCTGGCAAATTACAGTTGAAAGACTGTCGGGGTCAAAAGTAGGGTTTCCTTCAGTGACATCAAGGGTAAAGTCCATCAGCCACCACGGATGTGGGAGGTGTCCATCCAGCTGCACCACCAATTCCCTGTGCTATATAGAGCTCATCACTCAGACCTGCTGTAATAGGGGCACTTCAGTCAAGAATTGAGAGTCTGAATACAGTCGGTCTTTCTTTCTAACTCAGATGCCTAAATATGTTGCTATGAAACAGTGGTCCTTTTTGGCAACCTGGCTCTCAAAGATTGACTTGTGAGGTCTGGAAGGGATGTGACGGCTCCAACATGGCTTGATCCAGACCTGCCAGTCAACGTGTCGATGCTCCACCTTACAGTCTTGTGGGGTTTCACTGTAAAACGTGACTTGGATGGAGAATCACAGTTTTTCATTGAAGAAATTCTTAATTAGAAGTTTCACCCAAAGATCTTGAAATGATAACCTTTTATAAGGACACCCCCACCCAAAGGCGTGATTGAAATAAATAATAATGCTTCTAAAGTAATACATACCATAGTTTCTTTTATTTTGCTTCTTGATTCTCTAGAGACATTGTGACACATGAAAATCAGGAAAGGTGGATATTTTTTATTTTCCTTTTCTATTATTGCTAAGTTTTTTTCTCTATTCATATTGATACAGGAACTGGGTTTTAAGAAAAAATGACAAAAATTTGGGGTTTCATTTACATTTAGTCTTTCATCTTGCAGGGTAATTCTATATTGGATACAAGGTGTCTAGGCAAAATAACACACTGGAGCTGCCAGTCTCTTTTCATTGACCATAGAGGAAGCTGGGACAGGTAGCTGGGATGATTTTATATAGCTACGTTTAGGTGAGATGAATTTCACCCTCCTTTCTAAGAATTAAAATAAATATCGTGACAATTGGGAACACTCTGGCTCCTTCATACATGGCAAGTATTATTTTTTTCCCTCATTGACATTCTGGTGAAATGTTAGGATGATGTTTCTTCCTTTCCTGGCTAATGGATGTTAGGTACCAGATTCAAAACTTACTCCTTCCTGACCATATCAGAAAATAAACTGTTTTTAAACAATTTCATATCGATGGTGGGTTATCTTTAGGGGTTTTGCTCATTTGAGCAAGAAGTTCAGATCTAAATTTCAAGTTTATGATTTGGGTTTCAAGAGTTGTTTTTCAGCAGCTACAGAATTCATTATTTGTAATAACAAAAATATGTAAGAGAAGAGCTATGCTCTCAAGCTGACATTCTTTTGAATAAAAGAGGACAGAGGGTGCTCAAAACCTCTGAAAATCAGACCAGACAGTAATTCTGCTGCTGCAGTCATGTATTTGCTTCTGCTGTTTATTTTTCAACTGAAATAACCCTTTGTTTGAGAATCCCCATTAGTTGCTGCAGAGATAATAATGAGTCCAGGGGGAAAAATGACAATTCTAGGTGAGGATATGAAAAGAGGAAGAGAGAAATTCCTGGAGTAGCAGAGATCTTGTGCCCAGGTTTCTTAATATTTAAA
>VYXH01008504.1:323-17512 GCA_013397275.1 Burhinus bistriatus | reverse complement strand
GAAGGGAAGGGAAAGTCAAAAGGAAAAACCCAGCTCTCACTTAGATGCCTTCAATAGCTCTCAAACTTAGTAAAGATACAATAGTATCTCCAGAGGGAAGTTTTCTCACTGAAAAAGATGTGTTTAAGATGAAAAGGAATCTTCTGGATATATCTTTCGGTCTCCATGAACTATAGAAGCCAAAACAGCTAGATGAAAGTTGGTGCTCTTGTTTTAAACGGTAAACACCCCCTCACACACACACCTCCACCCTTACCACCCCGATTTAAAGGAAAGATGAAATTGTTGCAAAGATCACAATCCAGCCTTAGCTAGCCAGGAAAGATGAAAATGTGGATTTTTTCTTAGCGAAAAAGAAATGATGTAGCAGGCAGGCAAAGCAATAGGGAAGTAATCTCTATGCAACAGAAATATCTGTTCTTGTCAGCTGTTAGTCTAGACATTAATCTGGAGTAAAGTCCCAACTTTCTGGTTTTGAACAGAATTATATTCCCCTAACACCTAATCCTCTTGAAATTACCAACCCACTTTAGTTTCAGAACATATTGGAAGTTACTTAAGACTGAATCAAGAGCATTGAGAGCTTTTGGAACAGCTCCAGGGAGAGCAGGGTAAAAGCTGTTTGATCCTCAAGTAATGTCATGTCATAGATATGCACATTAGAGACGAAACCTCCCTTTCTACTCTTAAAAATACAAGCCAGCTACAGTATTTGGATGTCACCACCACTGCAAGAACATGTTAAAGTATTTGAGATGAAAAAGTATTTTGTGTGATTTGACTTTATGCAGTTTTTCTTCCTGCATCTCTATCATCAGCTTAAGATAGCAGAGACATCTGTAAAGTGTGTTTTTCACTCCATTCTTCTTAAGATCAGCTGGCCCAATTAGGAAGGTAAAGATATCATCCAAATGGAAAAGCTTTATCATTTTCCTTTATTCTTCTGGAAGCTTTTGTGCTACCTTATTGAAGTACGGTACTGTGAAAATCCACACTTGCAACATAAGATACCAAATTAAGTGCCACCCACCCCCAAAAAACCCCAAACGTATAATGTTGATCCATGCCATATAGCCACTTCCAGCCAAAGGTGCCCTCATGCCATTACATCACCAAGAAGCATTGTTCCACAAATATTCCAGGATGTGTGTTTACCCGTTGAAAGGATGGGCACCATCTGGATATCAGATACTACTTTAGACTTTTCCTTCCCTATTAAACTGGCGTGCTTAGGATGACACAGTTGTTGCAGTGAGAGAAAACTTTGCAGAAGTGACAAGTAGCTGAGGAGGAAGAAGGAGCAGCAGACGAGGCTGACAGGTTTTGATTCTCCACTTTTGTTTTTATGCCAATTAAACAGTACCTTCCGCAGGTCTTTCTGTCCCTGGGGAAGCTGGGCAGAGCAGTTGCTCCAAGATTGACCAGCACCGAGGCTGTGGGGGGTTCTGAAATGTCAGGTTTCAAAACCAGCAGCTGTTCCTGCAAAGCTCGCGTGGCTGAAAGGAGTCGGCAGAGACTTACAAAACCTGCCTTCTTTCTCAGCTGTCCCCTCGCTTGGCCTTTGGAAAACAGTTCTTGCTCAGGTGAAATATTCTTACAGACACACACATTACTCTAGCATGTCCCAGGACTTCCACATATACATTTGATTATAAATAGAGTCATATAATATTAGCTTGATTATACACCTCTTCTCTCTTAATTGCCATAGCTAAATATGTTCTCACTTCCATTTTGGCTTGCCCAACACCACTAACCTACAAAATGCAGAAGAAGTCGTCATCGTTTTTGAAATGGTTTCTTAAGGAAAGGAAGCTTCTTCAACCCTGTTGTATGCCTGCCAGTCCTCGTTATTCATTAAATACGCCGGCCAGTTTCAATCACCATTAGACACGAGGTATGTTTCAAGGATATTAAGGCTGCTAATGATAGTTAGGAAGAAAGAGGAGATGGACTACAGCTGGTGTTGCAACTGTAAGAATTGGATGTTCAGGATTTCAATCATAATATTTGACACCAGAGAATCTGCAGAGTGGAAAAGAAACCAGATTTTGTGAAACCTCCTGCTAATGAAGATCTTTATTCTTTCCTCTCTAAATCCCTTTGGCAACTTACACAATCTGGTGAACGTTTGTATAGCCAAACTTAGTGGTGTTGTTCATGCTGTATAAATATGAATATTATTTGTTTAATTACTCTCCTCCCTCCAGCTCTTAAAACTACATCAAGATACTTTTCCTTTCTCAGTATATTACATTCTGCATCGTATTACACTGAAGCAGTTACTTAATGCTTGCAATGTTCACATTCAGGTCTTGATCTCCAGCTGAATTACTCCAATGTAGGCATAGAAATCAGAGTTACCTGAAGAGTTCTCCCTCTTTCTATCAATATATAATCTTCCCTTTCTTTACAAAGTAGGACTAGATTTCCTATTATTGTTATGGAATATTTAAAACCCATTCAAAAAGCTGTCAAGCTTGTTTTCAAAGATATTTGGAATGAAAATCTTTCACAAAGCCATTTTCAGAAATTTCTTGAACTCTATTTCTTCCCTGAATTTATATTTTAATTCAAAAGGTAATGGTATGGTCATGTAAGTAAAAATTACCATAAATTTAATGAACTGCACTACTTAACATAATAGAAAAACTATCTGTTAAACAAGGGATTTCTTAATTTAAAAAGACAGATGATAGTACATTTTTTTAACTGCTCTTTACAGTGACAAGAATGCAGCAAACAATTCACATGGCTGTATCAAGAAATTAAATGATGAAGGCATTGCTTTCTACCCATGATTCAGCAGACTACCACAACCTGTGTGCAGCTTCAAGCATATGCATAACTAGACTTTAAGCATATGCTCAATAGTTTTTTTTGAACTAGAGCCACATATTCTGTTCTGTGCAGTTTTCAACCCCTTCTAGCAGCTGAACTTCAAGCACAACACAATTCCCACTTAGAAACCCAGCTAGATAATTAATTTCTTATAAGCTTTCATTAAGAAACCCTTTATATATCAATGGTGGATAGGATTTCAAGATTTGATGTTTCACACATGGAGATACAGGAGGTTAATGGACAAAAATAATCCTTTCCAAGCTCAAATTAAAAGCTGTGCTAACTGGGATGCATAATAAAGAAATGTAACAGCAATTTGCTCACTTTCTGATTAGAAGAGATTCACCATGTCAAAGAACAGGGAGCCAGACACAGATCACAATGCTCTATTGGTATTGACCATGAACTGTCATGTTAAATGAATGAAATTCTTCAGATTCTTTGCACAAACTTTACTTATTCTCTTCGATTGCAAGGACTATAACGTTCAGGTTGCATTTCTCCCCTTGCTGCGCAATATCTTGCAATGACTGAATATATGCACTGTCAGCATTAAAATGGCATGAATTTCAATGACGTTCCTAGCAGAAGCAGTTCATTTAGAGGTCTTTAATTAAAGGCAGGCATCAGGACCTGCCCTGCAAAATTCTGGAAGGGTCATGATCTGAATCTCTGGAAGTCATGCTAGCAAGGGTTCTTGCAATACTCAAGACATTAATCTTTGGACTTAATTTTTAGGCTCTTATTTCTTAAAGATCTAGGCAAAAGCATTCTAAATAAGTGTACTCATTTCCTGTTTAATTACTGCTTTTTTGGCTTCTGGGTCTGCCTGATAGTAGGTTAAAGAATTTGTCCTGAAGACCAAGAGCTGTTTTACAACGAGATTAAAAAGTATGGGCAGAATGATTGTGAGCAATGTGTTCAGTGGACTCAGTCCAGTTCCCAAAGGACTGTAACACTGCATTAGGCAAAATATTTGTACAACTTACAAAGCACTGAGCAGAAATAGAAATAACATGAACTTCCTTTGGTCTGTCCTAAGGGCAAAGATCAAAGGATACATATAAAGGTACGGGAAGTCTCACCTTACTGTTGCCAACACCTTGTAAGTCACAGGTTGTAGCTCCATCTTTCACACTAAGCCTTCTCCTGTACATTTCCTGAGTGCTCATTCGTAATAGATTTTCTCAAAATATTTTTTTTTTTCCTTAAAATACAGCTAGCAGGAAACAGATGGTATCTAAGTAATTCCTCCGCCAAAGTAAGCAAGACAAATATCGAACCAGAATAATGACTCAATGATTTGCCTCAGTCAAGTTATTTAAGGTTGCTACTGTGGTATTAATTGCTACTTTAATTACACTGACAGTAAGTGTAGTTTGCAAATGAGACCCTGCAGGGTCGTGCAGAAAAATGTCGAGTTGGATCTTGGTTCTGCCTATAACTTCCCATGTTACGTACATCAAGTCGTCCGAGCTGGGTGTCCCATATTTCAGTTACACGGAGGTTAACACTTCGCATCCCTTAATTTGTGTTCCGTGTATCTGTTTGTCCGCTCCTGTGTCTCAGACCTGGCACCATCTACACCCTAGAATAACCGGGGATGGGACTCGTCTGTGCAATGCAGGTGTCTGCCTTTGATCTAGCGACTCCTGGGTCTCTCTATAATTGAAGGAAAGCAAAAGGCAGTTTGGGGACACGTAAAGCCTGTGATCGGGTGTATGAATCATTCCCCCAAAGTGCATCTGTTGGTTGGAAGGGGAGCATGGGATGACTGGTGCAGATCTGAATGTCTGCACGTTAGGTGTCAAAAGCCAACAAACAAAGTCTTTTACTTTCACCTCTGTAAAAGACTGATTTGACATGTAACTACTTTGAAGAGCCAGTCAAAGCTAAAATACAAAGTATACTTATGTGTATATAAAGATATACGCATACATACACAAATAGCTACAGAACACATTTATATCCATATATATAAAAGTATATCTTATATATACACATTCAGGTACATTAAAGGGTTTGTTTTCATAACATACCTTGTGCCTGAGAGACTGGCAAAAATAATAGTTAATATTCTATTGTAGATGGTACAGATATATGAGAGTCGAGGTCATCTTTTAATCATCATCAGACTCAAAATCCTCAATCACATGTTATCTTCACAAGCTGTCCAGGATGTACAGTCTGACTCTTTTATTCAGTGCAAATAGATAGTCTAAGAATTGAGCAGCTTTATTCAAGTTACACAGAAAGTAAAGTTACTTTCCTAACATCCCATAAAGTAGAATCAATAGCTGAATTCATTTGATCAGGCACAATCTAATTTTATGCCACAAGAACACGTTTACGCTCCAAGCATCAGAGCCAAAGTGGGCTATCCACACTGCGTATTTGCAGGTACGCTGTGCTCAGCCAGGCTGTAAATTATCCTTTCACATCCTCAAGTAAAATCGTGGACGTCCTTGCTATAAAAATATGCAAACAGGCGCAAATGTGATTGGCATTTTAAGCAGAGATAACCTCCTGTGCCTAATTCCTGAAAATGAACAGCTAGACCGCTGGCAATTATCTCTAATTACAGTTGGTATAAAAGGTTTTTCATAATGCACTTTTGTACAATGTGCAACCTTGAAATGAGGTCCCAAGGCTGAAACATTTGTTCCCCTTCTCCATTAAGCGCATTTTAAAAAATAATAATTAGAAGATCATTCAGGAGGAAAAATAACACTCTGACATGGTCACTTAGTAAATATATAAGACATTATTTGCCTCTCAAGAGGTCTGATCCTGTCCCAATGATTTAATATTAACCATCACATAATCCATTTCATTATCAGAGCTGAAAGAGGAGAGAGAAGAAAAGTATCATTAAACCCATATTCCAGACAAGGAAACTGCCACAAAAGGTTCTTCGTGTACATTCAGTATCAAAGTTTAGAAACTTGCCAGTCTGCAAACTGCTAGCCCAAGGGGAAGCTGTAGGACCCCAATCGTTTTGAATTCGTCAAGAAAACTCTCTCCATCTTTCAGCCTCAGTTGTAGTTTTCATCGATTGTCTTTTCGTCTTTGGATTTTGCCCTGTCCACATTGTGGTGATTAGCTGTAAAGCAAATAGATTAAGACCTGTTGATAAGATAGCAAAGGGATAATCTTCCTTCAGTGCTTGGAACATAAATATTAGACTGGTCTTGTCAAACAGATCTTACTATAAGACCTTGCCAGATGCTTATAATTTTGACAGTCTATAAATAATTCCAGCCAGAACTTTATTGCTTCGACTGCTTTCTCAAGCTGAGCTCTGTTGGTAAACAACTGTTTCTGAGAAAACCTTGGGATTAAAATTCTGCTTTTTATTAAACACTGTTGGTAGGGGACATAAGGGGAACTGAGCCGAAGATGAAAAATAAGCTCTTATTTACATACTGGGTGAAAATACAGTTCTTCAGTGCCTGTCTTCTCATGTGTTCCTTATGTTATCATAGGTACCCAGAAACCCTCAATATTTACTGAATCCTAACATTTACCTGACCCACTGCATCTGCTGTGTTTAGAAGCAAGATTGCTTTGAATGCTCTGCTAAATGTAATTACTGGGAAGAGCGAACATAAAGACTTTAATGGCCCTCTCTGTATCTCATTGCTCTTAGAAATGAGTTCAAATGTTGGTTTGACTGGCCAAAAGAAAAGAAAAGAGAAATAGAGAAATAAAAATGTTACTTGTCTATAAGTTCTCTCGTCTCAGGATTCTGTTTAAATACTTTCCAAATAATATAACTCATGAAAATCCCTGTGAAGCGAATGAGCTTCAGCACGTCAACTTTAGACAGTCACATAATTTGAAGGGCCTGATTCTGTGGAGGGTTGGTTGTGCTTTCTTGCCTTCAAAATCAAAAGAAATTGGTGTCTCTTCTCACCTCCAGTGATCAAAAGATTTTCTTGAGGCATTATGTTAATTAGTCTCATAGATAGTACTGAATTAAAATGGGATACAAGGCCTTGAGATCTGTAGGTGAAGGTGCCTATATTACCCCATCTGTTTTACAGATGGGAAAGAAAAATGACTTATTCAAAGTAAGCCAGGAGTAAACCCAGAAGTAGACCTTTTAAGTCTCAGTTCAGTGCTCTAGGCACAGCTAGGCAACTTGGTTTCAAAGCACCATTCCTTAATCAGGAGAAGCTGTGCTCTCTGTGGCAGTTTTTAAGTTGACACGTTAATTATTTTACAACAAACTTGTGTCCTAGAAGACAACTGGTTGCTCCAAACTTCATGACACCAGCCATTAGGGTATTTAAAATTAATTTGGTTATTCATATGAGTACAAAATTATGCCATGAAAGACCGAGCTGAAGGAGAATAGCTTGAAGCAATGCTGGAAAATGTGGCCCACTGAACATGATAATTTCAGATAACAGGTAATTTAGGTTACCCCAGAGAACTGTTATAGCTGTACGACAGAGCACTGTGTTCTTTGCTGTTCATTATCACATTTTCAAACCAATGAGCACTAGCATACGTTGGGTCTGATCTTCAGCTTTTGTCAACTGCAGCTCTGACACTGTAGGTAGGCTGAATCTAGATAGTTTGCTAAGTTTTATGGATAAAAACAATGAATAAGACACAACTAAAAAGAACCTTTTTTTTACATATAACTTATTTTAGACAACTCTGAGATTGCCCTTAGGGGGCAAAACAGAAAACCTTTTGAAATGGAAAATTTAGTGGAACAGGAAGAGGTGTGCGCTTCATGCCTTGCCTCAGCATCAGATATGATGCCCTAGAAACACAGCAAAGGACGTGTTTGACAAAGACAGTCTCTCCGCTGTGCAAAAAGATTAGCTGTCACTGTTGTGCTCCTACTTGTTGTAGTGACCGTACCAGCAATTTTCAGGAGGCTCCCACTCATCCCAGGTTGGGAAGTTTAGAAATGTTTAAGTATGTGCTTTTCAAACGTATCAGGAGCAGTTCTGCTGAAGACTGGAGGAGGCCCACTCTATTGCTGAGACCATGATTCTCGAAGAGGAAAACCAGGTATCCCCAAATGGATGGTCAGAAGACGGGTTGGTGCAAGTGGCTGTGCTATCAGTAAACATACTGACGGCTTGCACGTTGCTGTCTCTGTGTTTTCTCTGGAAAGAGCCAGCTCTTGGAAGTCTTGGAAGTCTTGGAAGCTGGTCTTCATGACAGTTCTCTTAAAAGCATCTGCTGTGTTTCCATAGTAGAAATACTCTGGATCTAGCACACAATCAGACATTAAGTAATGGATTACAGATGACTGACTTCTTAAGGATTAGTAACTCCACAATGCTGGCAAGTGGAAACCATGAGAGGGACATGGAATCAGTGGAGAACATTGTCTTGTCCTGGGGAAACCATCCTTGACCTCCTGTAATGATAGAGGACCTGATTAAGTGTTATCTGACTCCTTCAGAGAATCTATTTTACTTTGTCCAAAAAAGAGTTTCTATAAACATGTTTCTATTGCGATCTTCTTCAGGCCACTCACTGGGGAATAACCTTGGAGTTACACATCAGAAAACACACACTAAAAATCTTATGTGGTTCTGAGTAAGAAAGTAAAAATTAGGAAATGAAGAATGATCCCCCTGAGACTGAGGATAAGGTTGTGGGAGGACCTACAGGCTTCATAGTCCTGTCCCGAGTTGTTCACAGCTACAAGATGAATTTGGTTTTTTTAGACTTTTGCTTCAGTCTTCTTCTCTAGTAGAACTTTTGGGGTTCAGCTTTACAAGAAAAAACCAATTACAGCAAAGGAAGAGGGAACAGTATGCTAAATACAGGCAATGGGGATAGTTTTTTGTGTAGTTATTTACATGTGTACAGTCGCTCACTAAAGTCTGGAGTAAGACCAGATCTTTATGCAGAGATTTCAAAATTTTGGTTAAGGTGAAATATCTGTATCTGCTTTTACCTCACTAGAGAAAAATACATTATTTTGCCAATTTACTTTAAAGGAAAGCTTTTCAACCATACAAATGAAATTTGGAGGAGTCATTGCTCAGGCAGTTGCAAAGACCTTCAATTTGTAAGGAAAGTCGGAGGTTCCAAAAGTTGTGGTTAGATAGTATTAGGGAAGAAACTCTTCTCACTTGGCTGAAGAGAGCGAGTTTTGCAAGCTCTCCTGTCTCAAAATAATGAGTATAATTTAACAAATGCAGTGTTACCAGGAAAAGTTAACTGTAGGTTCACAGGAAGACAATACATCACACTACTCAGGACTTGCCCTAACAGAGCTTCCCTGAATCAGCCACGAACTATTATCCCAGTTCCGGATGAACAGGGTTCCCTTTTTTCCCAAGTTTCTTGGGTCTAACCAGGCTGTAGGACAGTAATGACACAACCTTTCTGTTCCTCCACAGAACAAGAGCCCCTCTCTCTCATCCCCAAAAGTTCAGTGGGAGATACACTAAGGATACGCACTCAGAGAACTTCACACTCCATTCCATGCCTCTTGCCTTTCATTTAAGTAGCATAATAGATACATTAATTTATTCCAGGAACAGGGATTTTCCAGCCTTAGATTCCTCACTGGTATGGGCTGTTCTTCAAGCAATTTCCAACCTGTTTTCTCTTCTGAAGCAGCCCTCCTCTTATACTCCCCCTCCTCTTTTTCTCTGCTTCAAGTAAATTTTATTTGATTTTTTGCTCTGCTTGCCTTAAAAATAATCTCTTTTAAGGCCCTTTTCTGCTTAGTGATCTCTGCACAGCAACTGACGAGCAATTTTTTTCCTTTTATAATCTCCAGTCATACATTCGGGTGACTCCCCGACTAGCCACCTTAGGTGTCAAAGTGCCCTTTTAATTACGTGTTGCTAAGTTACCAAAGGTGAGATCTAGCTATTGTAACGTGGACTCCTAAAAGGTAGATATCTAATTTGGAACTGATCATTCTTGTCACCCTTTTAATCGATAAAAGGAGATATGTAAGACATCTAAAACTGTAGTGGTGTCTATCTTGGATACTTAGGTTAACATGACCTGAATTATTCTCTGACATCCTTTGAATTCAGGTTGGTGATTATTTAACTGTAAGATGAGCTTATCATACTAACTCAAATGTTTAACTTTTATACAAGGTTATAATAATCCTACCCCAGTATTATGACTCAGAGTTGGGGGAATCTAACTCCAGGAGATGAGCCCATGTCCTGTTTTAAGTTTTTCAGTGCAATGGTTTTGATTATAGTTTCTAGCACTGGTATCAGAAGAAAATAGTACGGAAAAGATACTAAAGATTCATTCACACTACACTTTAATTAGAAATTCTGAAGAAATGACATGTCTGTTGAATCAGAGTGATAATGCTAGTACATGTATAATGAAAATAACTATGACTCTATGATAACCAACTGCTGACAGGGTTAGTTGTTAACTTATTTTGCATGGAAAAAAATAGAGAGTAACCACTTAACATTAGAATTTTCTTTGATTCTTTGGCTTCCTAATAGTTTCAGGACACAGCCAAAGGGAAATGATATTTTTTTCTCTGAAAATACATTTTCAGAGTGTAGACATGGGAGAGTCACTTAGCCTCTGAACTGCAGAACTCAAACACGACATAGTTGCTTTCCTGGTGTAAAAAGACATACTATCTTCCCCAAACGGCTGATTGTCAGAAGCTGAAAGAACACATCGAGGCAAGACCAAGTTTATGTTTGCCTGGTTTCTTTTAAACTTTGTCAGACATGATGTTGAGTTAGACGGAACTTCCTTCTGACCAGAGCAAATATTCTTACATTACCTCAAATCAAGCCATTAAACACAAGTGTTCATAACAACCGCCCTTCAAAAACCTTCGATCATTTTATGACAGTAATAGAGTTAGGATCGGAGATTACTAACTTGGGGGTGAAAAACTCCAATGACGACTTCACCTATAAATTTTTTTCTGGTACAGATTTTTTACTCCCCTCTTCTAAGGCCATTACAGAGAAACTTTATTGCTAAGCGTTAAAAGTATATGCAAGTGATAATTTATATATTATATTAAACTTTTCATGGAGATTTAGATTTGGTGAACCAAAAATGAGTCTCTCTGGTTAGTAACAAAGTAACAGTATACATCCCTTTTCATATTTTTTTGTGATCTAATAAGCAAAATGGATAAAGGTCTGAAATAAGACAGCATAATTTTTTACCAGTGTTTTGGAATTTTACCAAACATATTACAGTTTTTTATCCAATGTAATTTTTATTTTTACTTGTGGTAAGATTCTACTGGCACAGAATGCACTGCAGAGTACAGTGGCATTCCGATTTTTCTTGTGTAATTTTTTTCAGAATTGAACAAAAAGAATTAAGAAAAAAAAAGTTTTCAGCGCCAGATACTCAAAGGTTAAAAAACACCTATCGTGAGCTTGACAGACTGCAGACACCTAAATATTTTTCAGGATGTGAATCTCCTTCTGTCACCACCATAAGAACGAGAGACGCTAAAGAGGAACAACAATCCTAAAGCAGGCAGTAGCATTTGGTCAGCTGAACCACTCTCTAGACTTGTGTAGGTTTAGTTACCCATAAAATAAAGCAACAGCTTTTGAAACAACCTGAGACAGCCGAGATAGTCACACAGAGCTGTAGGTTGTGACGCTGCAGCTATAGTAGATCCAGGTCCTCTTGAAAATAAAGTGAAGTTCAGGCAAGATAACCTATGGTATGGCAAACAGACACAAAGGTGTGGGCAGCTAAAACAGATCTAGATATCTACTGAGCACAGAGAGAACCAAAACACACACCTCATCTGTGAATATCTGAACGTTTATTTAAATTTAGTTGCTTTAATCTTTGGCTGAATCCACCCCACCTATTGTACCTGGAGGTAGAGTCAAGAAGGTAGATCCAAGCATAGCACACTCTGTAGCTCCCAAGGTTGGGGTTTTTGGTTGTTTTTTTGTTTTGTTTTGGTTTTTGTTTGTTTGTTCGTTTTTTGTATAGAGCCACTTCATTAATTCAGAGACATGCATGGTAAATAAGAAAGGCAATACTTGTGCCTCCCAAAGAAGCCTGTGTGAATATCACCCGTTTTCTACAGCAATGCTAGAGACATTCATCTATTGTGGAGGTGGCTGTGTATGGTGACTGGGGTAAACAAACCACCCCAAACAAACACAAAACCAGTCTCTGCCTTGCAGCAGAGAGGCGACGCGGACAGAATTGCAATCAAAGAGAGCAGCTGTGGTCGAGATCTTACCACAGAAAACCCAGCAAAGCCACAGGGAGGGTGGTGGAGCAAGGTTAATCCTATTATAAATTAGCTTGTGCTTCCTGCTCTGAATGCTTGGGCTACCCTTTTTGTTTCTAGAAAACACGATTTGAGAAGCTTGGCCTGCACAAACAACTGAGTCAACAAGACCTGCGGCTGCAGGAAAGAAACAGGACAGCTCTGGTTGTACTGATTCATGGTTATTTATCCGAGGTTTAAAGGTATGGCCATAGATCACCAGAATCTAAATTCCTCTCTGACAGGATAAACCTTGAATTAATTGGTTGATTAAGCTGTTCCTCTTTAGCATCTGTCAGTGAGTTACAGCTTAGTAGGTTGGCTGTATGTAAAACATACATCAGAACCACGGGCTCCAGTCTAATAAGAAAATAGGTGCTGATACTCAGAGATCTTACTCATGCATACCATCTGGTTAAAGGATTCATCCAGCTACCTAACTTGTAGCAACAGCAAATAAACCCTAAAAATAAAGGAGGATAGTTTATTACATCTGGGATCAGCTAGAGTCAAAACACAGCTAAGGTGCAAAGTCTGCATCCTATTTGTGCTAATGATTACATTTGTTGTTTTTTTTTTTTTAAAAAAAAGCATATTTACTTGAACTGACACATTTAGTTGACTTTAAAAAAGAATACATCTACCTGTTTCACGGAAATCTTAGGGTGCTTAGTAGACATCAATGAAACTGAAACACTCAGACCAAAGACTTTGCCCACGTATATGCATAGCTGTATAACCATTATACACTCTCTTAGGTAATAAAGAGATAGTCTGTGGCTTAACCCATATGTAATAGACAGAATGCTTAGCCATGAGCAAGTATGTAATCCTGATTTAGATAACAGACAATTTTAGGTTCCAAAGCAAGTACAAATGTACTTGTTAAAGTAGGACACAGTAGTAACTGCCAGGAAACCTAAAACAGGAGGGGCAAGATATGAGATATGAGCACTCTATCAACCACATTGTACTTTTGTTTGCCTATAGATCATCTGGCATAGAGCCCCCAAAACAGAGAATAATGAATTCTTGTCATCACCTGAGCATTTGATGCCCTAAAGATACTTGGAGACTTCTGTGCCTCTTACTTTTCATCATAGACACTAACCTTCCAGGAATAAATGACTGGACATTTACATTGCTTAGCTGCTTTACTACACTTCCCTCCAGTCCTATGGAGACTCAAAGGCGTCTCTGAGACAGAGCCTGCAGGATGATCTGAAGGTGTAAAAACATCAGATATTGAGCTGCGGATCAGCAGAGGGGAAATTGTGGTCAGCCTTATTTTTTACTGACTCCCTATATTATCTCCTATACTTGAGGTCTGTCTCACCAAAGGTAAATTCCATTTGAGATGGTTTGTCCTATTCAGGCGATTACTAGGAAAATTGTCGCATACTCTCTGTGCTCCTTGTATCGGTGGAAAATCCCTTCAGAGAGGAATTTTTGAAGGCATCAAAGGCCAAAGAGTTGGTCACCTCCTTGTCTCTGAATGGTGGTGGATGTGTTTCCGTCCTGTGGCTGGAAGCCCGCACACCACACACGCTGTGTAATTGGGCAGGGAGAGACACTGAGGTCACTGCAGTCAGCCTCAGCATCCACAAATGCATGTCACATGTATTTTCTTAAGAAAACTAAATTATAATGGCTAAACTAAGAAGCTAAATTGTAATAGCTAAAGACTAGGTGCTTTATACATGCCTGACAATTCTATTCTTCCCTTACAAAGTTGTGAACGTTTAAAAAAAAGAAGACGCCTTTGCTGTTCAGCATAGGTTTAATAGCACAGCTTTACATTAGGTGAATATTAAGTAATTGCTAAATGAGATCTTCAGGCATGATAAGTAAATAAGAGCTTAATCTACTTGCTATATAATTATCTTAAAATCATACATGCAGCAATACGTAATTAAAACTAGTCTTACAGTATAAAAATAGGAATTCAAACATGAGAGCCACAGCTATCCTTAGAAAAAAATGATTCACCATTAACCTGGTTTATATATTCATTTCTACAGACTTTAATGAATTTAAGTGAATGCTTAAATGCTGAACAAGAAAAGGAAATATTTCTGAGTCTCGACCTAAGATGTATTGGGGAAAACTCCCTCAGGCCAGATTTTAAAGTCTTAAATGAATCACTGAATTCAGTGAACTGTAGACATCTGCGCCCCCACTGTCTTGGGGTACACTCTACACCAAATAGAAAGCGAAATTTATCTCCTGAAGTGATTCAGCATAGCTATGATCAGAGCAGGTACCCAACCCCCACTGCAGAGTACAAAAGAACCTGCGGAGAATGCAAACAATTAACGTCAATAACTCTTTTCAATGTCCAGTATTGGCTGGAGTATCTGTAGGTTTAACTGACCATCTACCGACTGCAAACATTTAAGCAAGCCACATTTAAAAGTGCTGTCTGCAAATATCTGAGTATCTGAGATGAACATTTTAATTCTGGAGAGGCTTAATATTTTTTTAACTGTATTCCAGAAGCATGACTGAATTCAGAACGTAATTTCTACATCACATACTCTAGATCTGAAAGGAAAAACGTTTTCCAATATGCCTGAGGACCTGCCAGCATGAGTTCTGGGTTTTTTTTCTGACAAAATATCTGTTATTTCTAACAAATATCAGTGATCTTTTTTGCATTATGTTCTAGATGTGATTCATGAGCGTTATTGACAAATATCAGGATTTCATGCTCCAGTTCTGCACTAGATTTGAATAATTAGAAATGATCAGAAAGTATCTCAAAGGAAATGGTGGACATGACTATCTTTTTGTCTGCACTCTCTAAAACTGGAATCAAGACCATTGGTGTTTTACAAAGTGTGAAATGTATCAGGTTCAGCTGATTCTTCGTTTAGCAAGGAGATTGGATATACAGAGAATGACATAGAATGGTTGAACTTGTCAGGGACTTTTGGAGAACATCCAGTCCGTCCCATCTGCTCAGAGAAAGAACAACTACAGCAGGCTGCCCAGGATTCTGTCCAGCTGGATTTTGAATATCTCCAAGGATGGAGACTATACAACCTCTCTGGGCAACCTGTTCCAGTGCTTGAACGATCTGAGAGTAAATATGTTATGGAAAAAAAGTTCAAATGGGATTTCCTCTACTTCAGACACTGCTGGTGTCCACTAGGACCCTTAGGGCCTTCTCTGGAAAGCTGTTTTCCATCCCATCAGTCCCCAGCCTGTACTGGTGTGTTAGGTTATTTCTCCGCGTGTGCATGATTAGCGTTTCCCTTTGCTGACCTTCATGAGGTTGCTCTCTGCCTGTTTCCCCAGACCAAGAGGGTGCCTCTAAATGGCAGAACAACCATCTGGTCAACCACTCCTGCTGAATTTTTACCATCTCCAAGCTTGTGGAGGGTGCACTCCGTCCCACCATCTATGTCACTAATGAAAGTACTACACGGTATCGGTCCCAATATCGACAGCTGTGGTACAGTATTATTGACTTGCCTCCTGCTGAACTTCATGCTGCTGATCACAATCCTTTGATCTCAGCAGTTCAACCAGTTTTCAGTCCGCCTCACTGCACATTTATCTTACATGTTCATATGATAATACTCCATGCATTGCTGTTTCCTGATTTGCTTGTGGATCTGTTTAGCTGCCCCAACAGTTACGTATAGAGAAAAAATGTTAATCCAGACTTTGCAGGGCTAAAGATGTACACAGTGATCCCAGGGCCAGAAATATACTGGCTTTCGTTGAGCATTTAAAGTACCATAGCTAGCTGTGACTTACTCTGAGTCAGTCTGCCAGTCGCAGTAGTGCAGCTGATGCTAGGATTCATCTAATTTAATTTTAGCTGCCAAAAAGTTAGCTGTCTATTCTAAGCCAGTCTTTTAGGCTGACTCTGTTGTCAACACACAGAGACAAGTACCCCCAGAGGGCGATTCATCCAACCTCTCCCTTTGCATCGACTCCAGAGAGAGCATAATGAATGACTTCGATTAGATGCCTAATTATTAGATGGTGAAGGTTAGGGAAGATGAATCCCATCAGAAAAAACAGGTTGTAGATAATATTATGCAAGCTCTGTGCCAGCCAACGACTCCTCTGTGCAGCGACACTTGGCGGTATTCCAGCTCCTTTTCTCTTCCAAACAGCGAGCAAGGGAAAAAGTAGAAGAAGAGAACAACTTGACTTCTATATTCCTGGGGCAGTGGTATTTTTTTTCTGCTTGTCCTTGAGGTGAATTGAGAAGAAGGAGGTACTCTTCGGAGTGGCACGGAGTGAGTAAACTGGGGTCAGCGTGCCCAGGTTTATTTACTCTTCCCCATGCTGCTATTTTCTTGCGTTGCCTGTTCTGCTAGTTTCTTGCGTGGAGACGGATTGCATTCTCCTGCTTTAATACTAACAAGGCGTTTGTGGTGTTGAAAGAGCAGGCAGAGGATGTCCATAGAGCAAAGTGAATGTAAGTCTGGCTTCTGCACGACCAGCACAAGCAGGCTGACTTAGGTTTCCAGGGTAAATAAGGCCTAAATCTTCTTGCATGTCCATGCTGTGTTAACACACAAGTAACCAGAGCACTGAGCCACTGAGACTGATATCTGAAATATGGTCCACCCCATGATTACTATGTGAGCGGATTCTTTCCGTCAGCTTTGGTTTCACTCTCCAAAATAAAGCCTTTTAGTTTTGTTTCCAGAGCCACAACTATTCTTTGTGATGCCCAAAGCGAACAAGGGATTCAAATCCTTTTCCAGCATAGTATCTTAGTCTTGGTGTGATGTGTTTATTTACTTTTTTTGCTTCATTGTAACAATGATAATACACAAAGAAATTCCTACCGCAGCTACTGTTGTGAGGCATTATAGAGAAATTTAGCTAAGGGATGAAAAATCAGAATAGACTAGGGGAAGAATCACAATCACAGAATCACAGAATTACAAGGGTTGGAAGGGACCTCTGGAGATCATCTAGTCCACCCCCCCTGCCAGAGCAGGGTCACCTACAGCAGGGTGCACAGGATGGTGTCCAGGCAAGTTTGGAATGTCTCCAGAGTCAGAGACTCCATCACCTCTCTGGGCAGCCTGTTCCAGAGCTCTGCCACCCTCAAAGGAGAGAAGTTCCTCCTCAT
>VYXH01008498.1:958-15564 GCA_013397275.1 Burhinus bistriatus | reverse complement strand
CCGCCCCCGCGGTGTACCGGGCCTTTAGGGGCGGCTGGGGGGGCCTTGTTACCCTCCTGGGGTCATCGGATACCGGGGAGTCCCTGCGCCTTTTGGGGGGGTCCNTGCTGCCTGGCCTGTACCTGCTCCCCCCTTGGAGGTGGTGTGCTTTGGGGAGGGTGTTGACGTGGGCTGTCTTGCCCCCAGGGCTGGTTCCTGTTGCCCTAAGGGGTTCATCAGCCCTTGGGAGGGGTCTTGGGGGTCCCTTCTGCCCCCAGGGTCGGTCCCTCTTGCCCCTGGGTTGTCACCATCTCTTTCAGGGAGTACTGGGAGGGGGGTCCCTTCTGTCCCTGGGGCTGCTGCCTGCCACCTCTGTGGTGTCGTTGTGTCTTTGGGGGGGACACTGAGGGGACCCTTGCCATCCCCGGGGGGTTGCTGAGGGTCCCCTCCTGCCCCCAGGGCTCCTTCCCTGGTGCCCCTGTGGTGTCATGGTGCCTTTGGGGGGCGCTGGGGGTCCCTGCCAGCCCTGGAGCAGGTCCCACTGCCTCTGTCACAGGGGGGAGCTTGGCTGAAGGTCCCTCCTGCCCCTCCCCCCGGGTCCAAACCTCATTGTCCTTGGGCCTTCCTCACCCCCTCCCTTCCAGGACAGTCCCCGTTGTCCCCAGGGGGGTCCCCAGGGAGCAGGGGTCGCCGGGGCACGCATGGCTGGACCCTGCACTGCCAGGCTTTAACCTGTCGTTTCCGTCAGCTGCCAGCGAACCTCCAGCCCCGGCCTCGGCGCTCGCTGCCCACGGCACTGTCGCCGCCGTGCAGGTAAGTGGACCGCCCCGTGTCCGGCAGCACTTGCCTCGTGTCCCTCTGTCCGTCCTGCGTGCTGCAGAGGTGAAGGTTTGCGCTGCGTCTGCCTCAGTCTCCTTCGTGATGCCGAATTACTTGTGTCAGTGGTGTGGCCCTGGAATCCTCTGGTTGCTCCCCGCATCACTGCTGCGGGATTTCTCCTGCTGGACGGGCCTTCCTCAGCCTGCGGGCCACCTTTCCCCTGGGGAGCCGGAGGCCTCCCTCTTCCTGGGTGCTGGATACGGAAGGGGCGGCGCTGCATGGGGAGGCAGCCAGTGCTCGTTAGTTGCAGTTAATTAGGCCCTACCAGCACTGGGAGCGGGTTCGTGCTGTCCCACGAGGCGCTGGGGAAGCGGGCGCTGTGCCATGGGATGGCTGGGAAAAGCAGTGGCGAGGTGGGTGCTGCATCCCCCAAAGAGATGCTGCCGTGTCCAGGGTGCTCCAAGATGGGGATTCTGGACCTTTCTGTAATTGCAAGTGGGAAACTGCTTCATTAGTGTCATCACTAGAATCTGCCAGGCTCCTGCGTAGGTTTGTAATTAACCGAGGCTCTCCTGCGTGTGGCCTGCTGGTAGGTTTCTGCCCATGTCTCGGCAAACTGGAGGCACCCGGCCAGCCTCTCCCCCATGAGGAGCATTCGGGGTGGAAATCTGCATGTTGCAGAAGGTTTAATCGGGGGTTTAAACCCCCCCCCCCGACACCATCTTGGGGGAAGGAAGGCTCCTCCGCAGCAAACAGATGAGGTTGCCTCCGTCCAGGTCCAATGAGAAAACTTTCCTTAAATAGAAGAGGCTCAGCTGAGCCCAGCGCGACATGTGCACGGGAGGGACCCGGTGTAAACGCCGGCATGAGGCCACGCCGTGATGTCCTGTGGGCGTCTCGGTATGCCGGGGTGTTGGAAACCAAGGTGAGGGGCTCTCGGTGGGTCAAAAATGCCCCACTCTTGCTTCTGCCCCATTCTTCCTCTGCTTTACATAGCCTGAAGACGGCCCGGGTGCTGAGGGCCCGCAGAGCCTGGCTATTCGGGTGTTTATATAGCTATGTAAATATTTTAATGACAGATCGTTCAGGGACAGAGCGGCTGCGAGCACTGGGTTTCCAGCCGTAAAGCAGCCGGGTTGGTGACGCCATGGCACGTGGCCGAGTCCTGCGGGTGCTGTGGAGAGGCACTGAGTGCCGTCATGGGTGGATGGTGGATCTCGGGTGGCAGCGAGGGGCCAGAGCCGGCTGCTGCGCAGACCAGGGCCTGTGCCCTGCTGGCTTGTGGCGTTACAGGTTGGGGTAGCGGCTCGGGATGGAAAGGACCATCTCCTGGGCATGACTGTTGGAGTTGCTGACCAGTATCATGCTGGTTTGGGGGCTTGGAGCCTGGCAGGCAGTGGGGCAGTGCGGCGGTGTGAGCCCCGGCGCTCTGTGCCAGCGAGATGCTGAGCCCCAGGCGCTCGCTCGGTGGGTCAAGGCTGTTCCTGCTACCGGGGGAGGAGGCGGCAGCGCTGTGGAAGTGCTCACAGCTCAATCCTGGTGGCCATGGAGGCAGCTGGAAGGCTGTGGCATGTGGACGGATATTTTTAGGGCCCTCAGAAGGGTGCCGGAGAGTCAGGCTTGGAGCATGTGAAGCTGGGGGTGCTGATCCTGTCCAGATGTTGACTCCAGGGAACTGCAAACCCACGTGTTGGCTCCTGGGTTCGCTCCGCATGGTGCCCTGGAACCGGGCTGGTCCCGGCTGCGTGCCCCAAGGCATTGCTGCCTTGGCAGGGAGACCCGGCTTAGTGCTGGCAGCTCGGTGATGGGCTCAAATCTCTCGGTGAGGGCTCAGGGCTCTCTGCAGGGCTGCCCGTGTCCCGGCTCCCTGCAGTCTGCGTCAAGCAATGTCCCATTGCTTCCCTTAACCTGTGCTCCATGGTTGGGGGAGGTGGGAGCGATACCTTCTGCGCCGTCTGCGTTTCCAGCCGCGGTAACTCGAGTGTGGGCTTCCCCTGTGTCCGCCTGCAACTGGTTTGTCACTGCCTGAGCCCTCGAGTGCCGACGGCACGCTGTGCCATGCCGTGGGGCTGCCGGTCGACGTGTGCTTTAATCTCCCTGCCACGTGAATGGCTTCGGTGCCTGCGAGCGGAGCTGGTGGGTGGCTGGGGAGGCTGACGCAGAGCTGTCTGAGCCGAGTGCCCAGCCCGGCTATCCATCGGTACCGGGCAGCTGGCATGGGCTGGTGTTGTGCTCCCGGGCATAGAAGATGGCTGGGGAGCCCGGTGTCCCCCACGGTGTCCCTGGTGCTGGCGGAGGCTGTGTCTGTCCCTGCTGTCCGCTCTGCTGAGGCAGCTGAGGGCTTTTTTGCTCAGTTCTCTTAATTTCCTAGCGAGGTTATGGTCCTCCAGCGTGGGTGGATGAGACGTGAAGTCAGGCTAATTATTTGGTAATGGATTCCTTTCCTCTGAAAGCGCGTTTCTTGTTCCTCACCTTCGTGAAAAGGCTGCCGTGAAAGGGTGTTAATGACAGATCTGAATAGGTAATTTGGCAGAGGAAAATAACTACCGAGGAGCAAAGTCCAAACCTGGTTCTTTTTCGTACGTGCAAAGACTCTCCGAGCCCTTGGATTAACAGTGCCACCAAAAGCACAATAACCGGCGGAGTGAAAGTCGACCTGTTGACGGACTTTCCGATCTCAAGCGGCGGGGAGTTAAGCTGTAGCTGAGCACTGCGGTGTTTTGAGCCTGTTCTTAGTCATCTGGCATGACAGGCGTCCTGCGAGGGACGGAGTCGCCTTGCCGCTTAGAGCAGTAAATTAAAACCAGTCGTGCCCCAGCTCCTGCCTGGTCCTGCCCGTGTTCCCCCAGGGACAGACCTGGCCGGGCACAGGGCACCATCTGCGGCACCATGAACTCGCCGGCTGAGCGAGCATGAGTCGCCCCCGCCGCAGCGGTGAGTAATCCCCTCACAGGGCTGAGCCTTGGCGCTTTGCGGGAGGTGAACTCCCGCTCTGCTCCCCGCTGTGCCATCGGCACAAAGCCTTCACGTGCCGAGAGCTGCCAGCACTGGAGGGATGGGCTCAGCACCACGTCTAACTGCCGGCACAGGGCGGAGATCTGTCGGGTTTGGGCAGGGGAGAGGAGGGCTGAGGCTCTGGGGCAGCTCTCGGCCCCCGCTTTGCTTTTCAGCCCTTTCCCTCCCCCTCTCTACAGTATCAGTGGTTTTAAAGTGATTCTGCAAGGGCTGGCAGCGCCAGCTAGGGAATAGTTAAAACTGAAGCTACTGAAAACACTCTTTTTCTTCTGCGCTACTACTCTTGTTACTGAGCAAGCGGCTGCAGTCGGCTGAAGCTTGCTGGTGTTTTCATTTGCATAAACTCAGTTTCCTTATAAACGCTCCTATGCTGTAAGAGGTTTTATCATGCTTCAGCCGGAGCCAGCCCCGCTACCCAGGCCCTCCCTGGGCACCCCCGCAGTGCCATCAGGTGGTGGCCCCTGCTCCGTCGCCCTGCAGCTGTACCTGCGGGTTGGCAGCTTCAGCAAGCCCTTTTTGCCTCCTAAATACACCCGTTTCTTAGAGGGGAGCCGTGCCCAGGCTTGGACTGGCAGAGCCTTTCGCCTTCTTTGGCTCTTCGAGCTGCGCTGGTGTTAATTCCCGATCTAACAAGGATTAGTCTCCAGAGTGTTTGCCGTAATCGGAGTTAATGATGTTCTGGCTTCAGCTTTTCTCTGTGTGTAAACTGGGAACTTTTAGCAGACTCCCTGACACTGGTTAAGAGCAAGCAGCTAAACCAAGTACAAAAAAAGTCTGACTAAAAATAGAAGGAAAGTAAAGAACGAGCAAAGCATAAATAAAATGTTAGGGTGGGGGTTTTTTTTCCCTCCACCTTGGCAAAACCTCTGCTGTTCGTGACTCCGACATGTTTTCCTCCTGTGTCTCGGTGTAACCTGGTGATGAGGCGGCTCTGCCAGCGGGTGCTCTTGCCAAAAGCCACCTGCAGCCACCAGCAAGTGATGGGCACTGCAATCCTGGGGGTATCCGCAGCCCCCAGGCACGGAGGTGGCTCCGCTTTGTGGCCGTGGCCCCGCGGGAGCTGCCCCTGCAGCAGGGGGAGCCGGGGCCGCTCTGGATGCCATCCCTGGATGCAGCAGGGCCCTTGCTGCTCCCGCAGCCCTTGCCTCCCCTCCCTGCTACAGCCGGCTCCAATGCAAAGGTTGGGAAATGCCCAGGAGCCAAAAATGTGCTCACCTTTGGTTTTCCCTGTGCTTGCGAGGAATTGGTGAACCTCTCTTGGAGCAACTGGAAATGCCGCGGAGCTCCCGGCCTCATTGCCTGGCTCTGCTGTTGCCCGCTGCCCTGGAGAGGCAGAGTTATTGGGGGTGCCAAAGGCCAAAGCTTGCCCTTGGGGCCAGCCGGGCAGGCTGGCTGGGCGTCCAGGGCTGCTGTCCTGTCTGTGGCATGGAGGAAAAGGGCCCCTCGGTGATGCCGGCAGCATTTTGTGCGTGGGAAGGTGTTTTAAAATCCATCGCTGGAGTTAAAACACCTCTCGAGCAGCTTTTAACTGGCAGCCTACAGTCTGCAGGTGCCAAGAAGTTTCTCAATACTGTGACTTGCTCCTCCCCAGCCACCGTGCCTCACCTGCCTGCGATCCGAGTCCCACTCCTGCCTCCCTGCCTGTCCCCGAGCCAGGGACGTGTGTTGTGCAGCTGCCTGGCTGTAGCAATCACTGGAGTCAACACCTCCTCCTTCCCCTGAGCCTGGCCAGGGATTGCCGATGGGGAAGTGCCGGTCTTATTGTGAGAGGTGAAGTGGGGAGCGGGCGCAGGCAGCAGGAGCCGGGAGCCGTCCTGCAGGCAGGAGGACAGGCAGCACGACAGTCGCAGATCTGCTTCCCCGCTAAACTGATCGTGTCTGAGCAAATTAGAAACCGGAGAGGAGTTTGGGAGATGGTGGCGAGCAGCCCTGTTGCCCAGCCGTGGGTGCCTCAGTGAAGTCCGAGGAGCGTTACCGTTCACTCTGCCCTCGGCAATAGCCGATGAGCTTTTGTTGCCGTGAACGCTCGTGTGCATCGAGTGCGGTCACCGAGCCTGTAGCCACGTGTGCACCACTTCCTCCGCTGGTCGTGTTTCCCTTGGAAAGCGGCGCCCTCCAGACCGGCCTGCGATGCCATGGGCACGCGTGCGGCTCTGACACGGGGACAGGACGGCACGTCCCTGTCTCGGCAGACTGGGCACGGCAGGGACGCCCCAGCTTCTCTTCTCTCCCTCTCTCACATGCAGGGTTAGCGCTCTGGAAAACGCAATGTCGGATAAAGGGAGCAGCATGGAGGGGAAGACGGACATAGTGAATGGTAAGGGTGCCGGCAGGGTCCGGTCTCCCCGTGCCTGGGATCTCCCACTGGGGAGGCTGACAGCGTTGTCTGCACCATGCAGGCAGCTTGTCCAGCAGCCCAGAGGAGATGTCAGCTGAGGAGGGCCGAGAAACCTCCTCCGGCATTGAGGTGGAGGCCTCCGACCTCAGCCTGAGCCTCACGGGAGATGATGTGGGGCCCAACCGCACCAGCACAGAGAGCCGGGACACGGACACGGAGAGCTCGGGGGAAGAGAAGGACTCTGACAGCATGGACGACACAGGCCACTACTCCATAAACGAGGAGAACCGGGCCCTCGACCGGTCGCACTCGGAGGAGGAAGAGGAGGAGGACGAAGAGGAGGAGCAGCGGTCCCACCGCCGTGCCCAGCGCAAGCGTGCCAACCACGACCAAGACTCCTCCGATGACGAGCAGGCTCTGGAGGACTGGGTGTCCTCGGAGACCACGGCACTGCCCCAGCCCCGCTGGCAGGCGGTCCATGCCCTCCGGGAAAGGGAGCTGGGCTCCAGTGCCCGCTTCGTCTACGAGGCCTGTGGGGCCAGGGTCTTCGTGCAACGCTTCCGCCTCCAGCATGGCCTGGAGGGCCACACGGGCTGTGTCAACACCCTGCACTTTAACCAGCGCGGTACGTGGCTGGCCAGCGGCAGCGACGACCTCAAAGTGGTGGTGTGGGACTGGGTCAGGAGGCAGCCCGTCCTGGAGTTTGAGAGCGGCCACAAGAGCAACGTCTTCCAGGTGAGGAGGGTGCCGGGAGGGTCCTCGGAGGGCTGGGGGTGATAGAAGATCCCCCACCGTGGGCAGGTGCCTGCTCTAGAAGCACCTAATTTCAGCTGGACAATTTCGGCTAATTTCAGCTGTGTGGGGCAGGAGAAACATGTCGTTAGAGCTAAGGGAGGGCTGTGGGAGAAGTCCAGCTGCTGCGCGGTGGTGACTAACCATCAAAACCCACTGGTGTGCCCTAAAATCCACCGTCTCGTGGAGCCCTGGCTGGGGCCGGCAGGGTGAGATGCCCCCGTGCCCTGCAGAGTGTCCCCAAGCCGAGCTCTGGCCACTGCTGCTCCTTCAGCCCCAGTGAGCAGCAGGTTCGGAAGCGGCTGTCAGCAGGAGCCACGTTCGGAGGAGGCTGTGCCATGCCGTGCCGTGGCGGGCAGCCCGGCGTGTGGGCAGTGCAGTGGCTCTGCCAGCACCAGAGGGGCCTGGAGAGCCAGGCTCTGCTGCCACCACGGCACAGCTCATGCTTGGAGGGATGCTGGCACCTCCGCCAGGTCCCGGCTCTCTGTGCTTGCTGGAAAGAGCCGAGACGATTGTTCGGAGAGCTCAGCCCATCGAGCCAAGGGTTTGCAGTCCCTCCCTGCAGATCTGAGCATCCAGGGCTCCTTGGGGTCTGGCAGGGGTGCTGCCGTCCATTTCTCTCCTGTTTCACCCCGTTTCCTTCCGCGCATACGCAAGCCCCTGCCCCAGCGTTGAAAAACACGCGTCCACTTGCTCTCTTCCAGGCCAAGTTCCTCCCCAACAGCGGTGACTCCACTCTGGCTATGTGTGCTCGGGACGGGCAGGTGCGGGTGGCTGAGCTCTCTGCCACCCAATGCTGCAAAAACACCAAGCGCGTGGCACAGCACAAAGGAGCTTCGCACAAGGTGAGCCCAGACCAGCCCACGGAGGGGGTGGGCGGCAGCCGGGGACCCCTGAAACACCCGGGGACCGTCCTGGCTCAGTGGCTGCCAGAAATAGTGAAGGCAAAGCTGCTGCTGTGGAGGGACCGGTCCGTAAATGCTTCTTTATAATTGCTGTCACCTCTGAGGGGGACGAGGAGGATCTCTCTGCCCTGCAAAACAGTGATGGGGGCGCTCAGCTGTGGGTATAGCAGGCTTGGTGCTGCCTCAGCTCCTGTTAATAGCCAACGGTTTACTGGGAGATAGGGATCTTGCCACTTTGTTGGGTAAAAAGGGAACCAATGCCCAAGTATTTATCTTCCAGCTGGCCCTAGAACCGGATTCTCCATGCACTTTCCTATCAGCAGGTGAAGATGCTGTAGTCTTCACCATTGATCTGAGACAAGACCGGCCCGCCTCGTGAGTATTTCTCTACCCACTCCCACTGCCAGGACCGGGGAAGCTCCGGAGGGAGATCCGGGGTCCCGGGGGGCTCCCCTGTGAGTGGGCAGCACTCGGCTGCGTAGGGCTGAGGGTCCCACTTGTGCCGCTGTGTTTTCACAGCAGTGCGTGCCTGTTCAATGTGCGTAAAGTGGGAAAACGGATATTTTTTGGCTTTCAAGCAGCGTTGTCTTCCCTGAGGTGCACGGTCAGACGAGAGAGCTTTTTGGTGGCTGGTCCGGGGCTGGCCATCTCGCGTGAGGATACGGATATGAACCTTGCTAATTAGCCGTGTGTGTTTGAACCCTCATCCTCCCCGGGAAGGGGCCGTGTTCAGATAGGAAACAGAAATAGTACCGGTGCGGCAGGTCCCTGCGCAGGCGTGCCTGCTGCGGTGGCTGCCAAAGGCTGCCCGTCCGGCACCCGTTTACCCATCCCGGGGGCAGTGCTCAGGGTGCTGCGCTCCTTCTGTGCAGTGAAGTGGCTGATTAATCACAGCACTGAAATTTCTCCATGCTGGCAGCAGCTCAGAGCTCGCGATTCGCCCGAGTCACTCGTCGCATGAGCGCTATTGCAGTTAATTGAAAAACAATAATTAGCAAGCAGCCGGGTGGTGCGCGCTGGATCTTAACCCGTATCGCCGAGAGATCTGTCGTTTCTGACAAGCTTCCAAAATAAATCCGTGGCGGGTGTTCAAACAGACGCCTGGTTTTGATATCATGGTACTTTTCCAATATAGCGGCGTATTATTTTGAAGATGATCCTGCTTAAAACCGAGGGCTTCAGCGCTCGTCTCCTGGTGGTTTGGTTTTATTTGTGTGTGTGAGTGCTTTTGTCTACAGCCTTAAACCCATCTGTTTCATAACCAGGACAAAAACTGCTGGGGCTTTTCAAAACAGCCGCATTTAATCCGGCTCCCCGCTCCCCCCTCCATTCGCTGGGTCCGTTTGGAGAGGAGCCTGTTGGTCAGTAGGCTGGCGTGGGTCTGTCCTTCCCCTTTCTTCCTGAGGATCCGTGCTGCTGTTTGGGTTTGGGGCTCACGGGGAATTGTCACCCTGCGAGTGTGAAACCGCTCTGGAGGCAGGGTTTGCAGGCAGACTGTAGGCAGCTCCCATCTTTCATTAAGCCGAACGGTATAATTAGAAGAAAGACAAGCTTTTGAGCTCGCTGTTCCTTCTTGAGGATGCTGCCTCAGTTTGTATTCGTGTCTGCAAAGCTGAAATATTGAGCTCCTGGGGGAGGGGGGATGGTGTGTGTGTCGGATTTCGTTAAATCTGGGTCTTATTACAGCGAGACGGGTGGGGAAAAATAACAGCAGAGCGTTTCTGCTCTGGAGTTAATCCGATTCTGCCCTCGCTGCTGCCTGTCCGGCTCTGTTGGGCTCGAGTTCGGGCCCTGAAACCCTTCAGACATTTGAGAGGAAAATGCCAGGGAATGATTTCACTCTGCGCCGTTTGAGTCGCAGACAGAGCATGTGCTCGCTTCAGCTGGGAGGCTGAAATAGTTGGGGTTTGTTGGTTTTTTTTTTTCTTGTTGGTGTTTTTTTTCTGGGAGTGAGTAAGAGACTCGCGCAGCTCCTGCTTTTCCCATCTGGACCCTGTTTTGAATTTGAGGTGGATTTTTTTTTTTTTGGTGTTATTATTTTTCCGCATCTCTTAAAGGAAACTGGTTGTGACAAAGGAAAAGGAGAAGAAAGTGGGTCTGTACACCATCTACGTGAACCCAGCCAACACCTACCAGTTTGCTGTGGGAGGCAGAGATCAGTTTGTCAGGTGAGTCTGTGCTGGGGGCCCAGACTGAGCCCCCAAAGTGGTCTTGAACATCCCTGTGGGGGCTCAGTTGGTACCCCCCGAGCTCCGAAATCTGATGTCCCCCACAGAAGCGCCTGTGGCTTCAAATGCCTCCACAGCCTGTTTTCCCATAGCAGCAGGAACACAAGGGGGATTAATAGAGGAGGATTTGGATCCTTTGAGGTTTAGCCCTGGGATCCAGTGCACAGCCTGCCCTGAAGCCGGGAGATCCTTCCCTCGGGAGCCAGCAATGCTCTTAATGAGCTTCTGATAAACCTCCTCTTGGTCCCCCACCTGCAGGCAGTGCCCAGTGGGTACCGGGATGAGATTAAGGCTTGGGGATGGCTCGGTTTCAGCAGGACTGGGCTCCTTAAGTGACAAATGCAAACCCCCCTGGCCTTCGAAACACTCGGGGCAGCCCCCGGCGTGGGACCGGGCTGTGTCCGTGCGCCTGGCCCCTCGGCTCCCCGCATCAGTGCGGAACTCCCCTGCAGCCGGTGGATTTTAAGGGTGCAACTCGTGTGGCGGCTGTTTTGGGCAGAGGCAAATCGTGCACGCACCAAGCCCGCCTGCTTCCCAGCTCGCCAAGAGCCAGCAGAGCTGCGGCATCGCTCAGATCCCCGAGGATGCGTAGGGGCCGCTCCTCGGGGAGCGTGGGGGATGCCGCAGCCCCGCCGCTGGCATCGCTGGTGTGGCGTCGGCTCCCTGGAGCGCCAGCCACGCGGGTGTCTGGCGTGCAGGCAGCAGCTCCTGGGGCGCTGGGCATGGAAACGCTTCACACATGGGCTCGCAGGCTGCTCACAAACAGCAGCGCCGGGGCCTCGCTAGCTCGGTAGCTTTCGGAAGAGCCCAGGATCGTTGCTCAAAACGCAGCCTCCCCTCCTTCCCCATCTCTGCTGCTCTCTCTGTCCTCTGCCCGTATCCAAGTGCCTCCTCTCCCCCGGCTTCCCCGGCATTGGGCAGCTGCTGGTGGGCTTGTGCATCGGGGAGGTTGGGGACCCCGAGGAGCCAAGGGACAAGCACGGTGGCGGTCACCTCCCCTTTGCAGAGCAGTCTGCGGGCTGACAGATCCCAAATACAGGTCGTGGCCTGTGTGCACGCAGGCTTTGTCGTTGTCACGCGCCGCCGAGCAGTGCCTCCGACATGATGAGAGTTGACATTAAGCTGCTTTGGCCAAGACTTCTGCCAGTCCAGGCTGCTCCCAGCTCCGCAGATCCCTTGGCGAGAGCCGGAGCCTCCAGCCAGCGCTGGGGCAGGTTGTGGTTTCAGAGCTGGCTCGGACATGGCATTACGTGGTCAGGGAGAGCTGCTGCTCTGCCATTCTCCTCCTGCCCCGGCCCGCAGAGGCGGGCAGCGCTGGCCCTCCGTGCCCGTCAGCTCGGCATCCCTCATGTCTTGACTGAGTGCCAAACGCCCGCTATCCTTCCCCCAGGATTTACGACCAGCGGAAAATAGACGAGAATGAGAACAACGGTGTGCTAAAGAAGTTCTGCCCTCACCACTTGGTAAGTGGCTGGATTTTTGCGGCGTGCTGGTGAGATGGGTGGCACTAGGGCTCTGTCCCCTGCAAGGACGTGGCGTGGGAGAGCTCGTGGGCGGGTGGACCGGCAGAGGACATCCCGCAGTGGCCGTCGACTCTCGGCTGCCTGCATGGGTGGGCGGCAGCCCTGCTGCAGCACTGTGACTCCTGTACCCTGCGTGCCAGCGCTGAGCAAAGCCGAGCCTGGCGCAGGGTGGGCAAACCTGGGGGGAAACCACATCTGCTGCGAGTGACGGGCAGCCGGGTCTCCTGCCGGCAGCGGGGCTGCCCGTGCCAGCCTCACCAGCAGGACCAGCCTTCACCCAGCTCCCATAGCCGGGCTGGTGCCGGCAGAGCAAGAGCCTGGGATGGGGCCTGGGCAGGTCTCGGCGCCCGCATCTGCGGAGCGCTCCCTCGGGAGCCTTGTGTAGGAGCGGCCGAGAAGTGCTCGCTGGCCAAGTCTCTCACAGGCTTCCTGCCTGGAAAACAGCTCAAGAGGCCGAACAAACTGCCTGGGCTTTGTTTTTTGTTTGGGTTTTTTTGTTTTTTTTTTTTTTGATTTGACCCAAATCTTCCACTGTCCATAAAGTGCCGTCTTGGTGTAGGAAAAGGCAGCGACTTTATGCTCTGACTTCACAGCCCTTGCAAAGCAGTCACTTGTGTGTGCCGAGCTCTATAAGCGGGCACGTGGCCAGCGTAGGTGTGCTGGCACGCTGCGGGAGGAGGAGACGGGAGCAGAGCTGTCTGTGCTTTCCCTAGGTGAACAGCGAGTCCAAAGCCAACATCACCTGTCTCGTCTACAGCCACGACGGCTCGGGTGAGTGGGCTGGGGGCCGGACGGAGCCGATGTCGTGGGAGTGGTGCTGTGCGGTGCTGTGGGACAGAGCACCTGGGGGCTTGCGGCACTCCCACCCCTAGCAGAGAGACCACCTTCACGTGCTTCCTGCTAACGCCCGTCTCTTCCGTCCTTCGCCAGAGCTGTTGGCCAGCTACAATGATGAAGACATTTATCTCTTCAACTCCTCTCACAGCGACGGAGCGGAGTACATCAAGAGGTACAAGGGACATCGCAATAATGCCACTGGTAAGGACCAGCTGGGATGGGTGTTGGGGCAGACCCCCCTGGCAGGCTGCATCCCCTGCTGCGGGGGGCTCGGGGGCTCTCTGCAGGTCACTGTTAGACTCCCACCACCACCGTGTCCCATTCTCCAGCAGCCAGCGGGTCCAAGCTCGCTCCAGCTTCCTCCTCCTTGCGCCCGCCACCGGGCTTTGGGGCAGTCTGGAGGTGGGGGGCTGTCCCCAGAGCAACCCGGAAGAATAATTGCTTGCTTTTAGCTTATTTCTGCAGCTCCCTGTGTTTCATCTTCCTCTCAAAGACCCTTAACACAAACTCTTGGGCTTGCAAAGAATGAGCTATTATGTGTCTGGGGACGGAAGAGATCCACACCGGTAACCCTGGAAACTCGCTGGCTGCCAGGCAGGAAGCGAATTCATGGCAGGGAGCGCTGCCCGGCTCCTGATGGCCTCGGGCTGCTTGTTTCTCTCCTTTCAGTGAAAGGCGTCAATTTTTATGGCCCGAAAAGCGAGTTTGTGGTGAGCGGCAGCGATTGCGGCCACATCTTCCTGTGGGAGAAATCGTCCTGCCAGATCGTGCAGTTCATGGAGGGCGACAAGGGAGGAGTGGTGAGTCCCCGCCGCTGTGCTGCCCTGCTCCTCCGCCGCCTGCCCGCTGGGTTTTATGTCCCCACCAGCACAAGCCGCTTCCACGTGCCCACAGGAATTTGCCACCGCTTTTTGTGGTTTTTCTACCAAAAGCCAAGCAGGGTCCCCACAGGCTCCCGGTGCCCCATGTGCGCTCCTGCCTGGGGAGCAGCAACAGGGACAGCTCGGGGAGGGGGCGTTGGCAAGGGCCACGGTGCCTCAAAGGTCTTCTGGTGTAGGAGATCCCACAGGGATTTCACCCGGATGCCCATGGGGTGCTTGTCACTGAAGAAGGGGTGGGGACCTCGGAGCTGCTGCTGTCTGGGATGGGGCAACCCCCTACCGTTCCCCCTGTCCCAGCGGGGACGCGTGGGGTCTGCGGGGAATGCTGTGTGCTCCCGGACCGGATCCAGGCGCTGCTTCCCGCTGGGCGTGCAGCTGCGTCTTCACCCAGTCACATCCAGGAAAGGGACGCAGCTGCACCGGGGCCGGCCCTGCGCTGAATTTCCCAGGCTCCGGCTGACAGTGGTCAGGTCTCGAGCGGCGGCTGCTTGCCGGGGATCCATGGCCAGTTTCGGCTCAGAGCTGGCAGAGGCTTGGTCTCATGCGCCGCCCCGGTAGTTGGTGCCTGTCCCCCAAGGGCACAGGGCTGGGACGGCATGGCATGCGCTGGTGGCACCCCTGGGTCAGGGCAGGTTTTGGGTTGGTGGTGAGGGGACGGCAGGTTCCTCGCTGGCATGGGGACGGGTGGCAGAGCCCTGCCCACTGCTCCCGGCCGAGCCGGTCCCCGTTGTCCTGCTCCTCCGCCGTCCCCACAGTCGCCTTTTGTCTGGGTGGCTGCGGCACCGTGCCAGCTCCTGGTGGCTGCTGGCACCGCCACCCCCAGCCAGCAGAGCCGGTGCGGGGCTGGATCCGGCCCGAGGACCTCCCTGACAGCCGAAGCTGGGCTTCAGCACCCTGGGATGGATGTGGCCCCATTCCTGTTGGGTTTGCTGCTGGGATTGGCATTCCTTGCTTTTGTTTGTCCCTTCCCAGAGCCAGAGCGTGGGGATGCCAGGGGTGGCATCCTCTCCCTGCTGGAGGGTTCCATGGGAAGCCCACCTCACGGAACCCTGCAAGGGCTCCCCACCTCCCCTCGCTGTGTGAGACCCTGACCCTGAGGCCAGGGTGATGGGCTGGAGGGCNCCCCCCCCCCCCCTCCGGCCCTTCTCTTGCCCCCAGGTGAACTGTCTGGAGCCCCATCCCCACCTCCCTGTCCTGGCCACCAGTGGCCTCGATCACGACGTCAAGATTTGGGCACCCACGGCAGAGAATCCCACCGAGCTGGCTGGCCTCAAGGAGGTGAGACCCCC
>VYXH01008497.1:262725-275693 GCA_013397275.1 Burhinus bistriatus | reverse complement strand
AGGGGAAAAAAAAAAAGCTTTTAGCACCTGTTTGCTTGCACTTATAAATAAGAAAAGAGGGAAGTGCAGTTAGAGAGGACAGTAGACACCCATCTCTCCTTGAATCCTGGTCGCTGTCCCCTCTGTGAACTCCACGCTTCACCAGGGCTGCAGCCAGGAAAGCTGCAGCTGCGAGGGGAGGGAAAAGGCGAGGAGAATCACATCCCGCTTCCCAACGAAGGTGGGCATGGAGGAGGTGCAGCCCTAATCACATGTGCAGGCAAGTTTCCCAGAAAAGAAAGCGGAGAAAACATATCACCTAGAATTAGAGGGCAAGAGTAGTAAATACAACAGCTGAATTAAAAGCAGAGAGAAGTCCAGAGCAGAAGAGCAGAGCTTGAGCACAGTCAAATCTACATCCCCACCTGCACCATTTGACCAGCCCTTGAACCTGGTTTGCATTGCCACGGCGCTCAGCGTTCCCAACCAAAGGACTTCACACATCCGAGGAGATGACGAGGGCATAGCTGATGGAGTAACCCCTGAGCAGGCAGCCCCCCACGCCAGCGAGCCGTAGGGAGAGCCCCTGTTCCACAAACAGGGATGGAAGCGCCTCCCCCCATCATTAGTTTCCTGGGCTGAGCATGTTTAGCATGGATGATAAAGCGTAGTCATTTCAGAAAGCTGTTACAATCAAGGTTACGGACACCGCTATTCGCTGATTAAAGAACCGAACGTGCTTTGCTAAGGCAGGGCACCTTGCTATTTGTGACCCAGCACACAAGGTCAGGGAGCACAGGTCCCGTCAGACGAAGGCCAGAATAAAACAGCTATTTAACACCGAAGGGTGTCCAGACCACCTCCTCCAACTGCCACAGGGCGCCCTGAGCACCCCAAGGCTTGTTATTAGGTGGTTATGACCCACAACCGCGCCGGAGCGAGCCCCCAGTTGTAACCTCCAGACCTGACCACCAAAGAAGCCCAGCTGAATCAGTGAGGTCCACGTCAGCTCACCCATCCTCCTTGGAGCCCTGTGTCACTTGGCTTTGTATCATCTAGCAGGAAAGGCCCGGCGAAGAGGACAACACCCTGAATGATAACAAGCAACAAATAAAGACGCGGAGAAGGGGGAAGAGCAGCAGAATGATTTGCAAGCCCCGTTCTCTGGTCACATAAAGGACAGCAGACCATCGCAGCATGCACAGCAAGCTCTTGCTTTGTTCCCCTCCTGTGGGGTGCTCCAGAAATTCTTGCCCTGTAGGAGAAAGTTAAGGGTGTTTGCACCCATCATCAGTTCACAGATAACGAGAGGGTGGGCTGTGCTTTAGACCACAGATACTCTGGACACCAGCTCCTCACTCCCACCCAAGGGTGAGGAGAGCAACAAAGCTGGAAGACTTCAGTCCCTCTGATGTGAAGTTACATCCATAGCCTCTACTCATCCAGAGGTTCAAGCAAAGCTCTGCCCAAGATTTGATACCGTGCCTGCAAAAGGCAATAAACGCAACCAATGCTGGAAGAGCTGACTTGCCTGTCAATGCCTAGTTTCACAGTGCGAGAGGAAAACTGCTTCTGACAGCCTAGCAAGCATGGCAGTGAAGCCGTGGAGCAATGCCAAGGCGTCGTGACCTCCAAGTCCTGTTCAGGAGACCAGCATACTCCTGTCCTTGCCCAGCAGGACAGGGGAGCAGCCAACCGCAGGCAGCAGAGGTCCCAGCTGGAGACAGCCTCCTGGCTGGTTCCACTAACACGCGGAGAGAAGACACACCATCAGCTATTCCCCGGTTATTTTTAGTACCTGATGACTTTTCTGGAAGCACGCCATAGCAGCGGGTCACCGGGATGACTGCGGAAGGGACAAGCATAGCCTTTCTGCCAGGACCACACCAGCAGCAATAGACGCCAGCCCAGGTTTGAAGGGGTCGCCGAAAAACACGTGAGCGTACCAAGCATGAGCTCTAGCTGCTCTTCCTCCATCCTCCTCCTCTCTCTCCCCATTCACCCATGGAGCAGCAGCCGATGCCAGCCCCGGAGCTCCCCACCGCCCGCTCTGTCCCCGCGCAGCCCCAGAGGGGATGCAGGGCTGGCACGGAGAGACCAGTTCATCTCAAGACCATGGACGAGAGTCAGTAATTATTACTGAAGAGGGGGACAGGGCATTGCCCCTGAAATGGGATAAAGGCAACAGCAGAAAAGCCTCGTAGGTCTGGTTCCAGGGTGAACTGGCAGCTGCATTGCAGCACCTGCAAGTAAATCGCACCCGCCAGCCAGGGTGACCGTTTCCCACAGCCCTGACCAGCACATAAGTTGTCTTGGCATCTCCTAGACTGCTGCTGGCCATCAGGAGAAGGAGGCTCAACACTTCAGTAGGGATTAGGCTGAAAATTAATGACATTTTCCTTTATACCACCAGATAGACGCACCAGAGAGGCATGAAGGAAGGCAAGCTCAGCTGAGAGCTCCAGCAAGGAGCTCAGCCTGATGTTCCACCTCATCAAACGTCTTCCCCCCAAAACAGTCTTTAGGACAGCATCTCAGAAGCAATGCATTAGGGTAACGGCAGTGGGAGGAGGAGATGAGAATTGGACCAGCCATGCATGGGAGAGCAGCAGGAGTTGAGCACAGCGTTGCCTTTGGGTTTGAGTTACTGAAGAATTATCAATTTACTCTTTGCCTGCACTCAAGGGGCTGCAAGCAGAAACGCTCCCGTGCATTGCACAGCAGGGTTTTGCTGGTAAAATCTTAATGTTGAGGCACCCTCACTGAGCACAGCCGAGGTAACACTAAATAAATAAAGAGAAGGTGTGAGAATCTCAATATTCTTTTTGCTACTTTAGGACCCAAATCACCAAAGGCAGGAATTGAAGGGAAAAAAAAAAAAAAAAAGGATACACAGCACTCTGAACTTATCCTGCAGATGCACAAGGCAAGGGGCTTAATTTGGCGGGGGGAGCACAAGACACAGCCCAACTGCCTCACACTTGGCATAAAAGGTTTGACCCAGTTGGGATCAGAATATGTACAATTCTGACAATGATAAAGCTGCCTTGGGGCCATACTCTATGGGTCCGTACCAAAAAAAATGGGGTGGCAAGAAGTTTGAAGGAGCAGGCAGAAGCTTTGCAAATTAAGTTCTCACCAATTCACCCCCTTTAAGGTCTTTCCTCATCAAAAGGAATGATGATCCCATCAGAAATATATGCTGGGCGGAGAGTGGATCAAAAGCAGTCCTGAGGAGGACTTGGGGGTGTTGGTAGATGAGGAAGCTCAACATAAGCCAGCAATGGGCACTCGCAGCCCAGAAGGTCAACCGCATCCTGGGCTGCATCAAAAGCAGCGTGGGCAGCAGGTCCAAGGAGGGGGTCCCTCTGCTCCACTCTGGTGAGACCCCACCTGGAATCCAGCTCTGGGGCCCCCAACAGAAGAAGGACATGGACCTGTCAGAGCAGGTCCAGAGGAGGGCCACGAAGATGATCAGACAGCTGGAGCACCTCTGCTATAAGGACAGGCTGAGAGAGTTGGGGTTGTTCAGCCTGGAGAAGGCTCCGAGGAGACCTTATAGCCCCTTCCAGTATCTGAAAGGGGCCTACAGGAAAGCTGGAGAGGGATTTTTTACAAGGGTATGTAGTGATAAGACGAGGGGTGATAGCTTCAAACTGGAAGAGGGCAGATTTAGAATAGATATTAGGAAGCCATTTTTCACTCTGAGGGTGGTGAGGCACTGGCCCAGGTTGCCCAGAGAAGCTGTGGCTGCCCCATCCCTGGAGGTGTTCAAGGCCAGGTTGGGTGGGGTTTTGAGCAACCAGGTTTAGTGGGAGGTGTCCCTGTCCATGGCAAGGAGGTTGGAACTAGATGATCTTTAAGGTCCCTTCCAACCCAAACCCTTCTACGATTCTATGAAAAGAGAAGTTTGACCATTCCCCATGGCATCTCTCACCCCATCGCTGGGATTTGCCCCAGGCAGCACCCCGCAGCTCAGGAGCTCACAGCCCAAATCCCTCCCTGGTGCTGCCAGGGAAGCCGGGACCCAAAACAAGCCTTCTCCAGGGCTGTCTCCTCTCAGCCGGGGGAAGGCAGCTCATGTGGCCCCGCAGTCCTTCTTCAGTTGCCCCTCAGCATGCAGGGAAGACCAGCAAAGCCCGGTGAGCATAGGCTTCCCACTTGCTCAGAAAGTCTGCATTTTTGTCCTTCCGTAAATGATTTATTCAGCTTTACTTGCAGCCCAATTATACATCAAAGCATTAAGGGAATAAAAAACCTTGATGTGTGCAAACTGTGGCTTTACTAAATTAGTTTGGTTGGTTATATTGTTTAGGGTTATTTTTTTAATGCATTCTGATCAGATATCTTTTCTATTTTGCTTTATGAAATAAGAATTGATAAGAATTAATCTAAAACCTGCAATAATGACAGGGAAGGGGAATAGAGTTTTACAAAAGATGGGCATTAATGGGGTTAGAAAGGCATGATTTTGAGACACAAGGCAGTAGGTTAGGAAATTAGGTGAAGCATCACAGTGAAGGGGTTTTATTTTGCCTGCCTGAGAACTTCCACGTCCCCCCTCCCCGACTTCCCCCTGTGATAAGATTGATAACGATAACTAAATATATAATTGAAAGGAAATTAAGGGAGTGTAAAGTTCAAACAGATGCACTTGCTCGGCCTTTGCAAGAGCTGTGTGCGTGCAGAACAGAAGCGTTAGCGCAAAGCTTGGCTCCTTCATCAAGAGGAATTGTTTGAATATCTGATGTAGCACGCGTGCAGCTAAGGCTAGTTAAGCGCTGACACTCAGAGAATACGAATGAAGGCAGGCGTTTTTAAAGGCCTTAGAGGAATTAGGTGCCCAAAACACACACAGGCAGGCATTTAATTCCCCTGAAAACCCGATATTTCAACTACCTTGCTGAAGAGATTTTCTTTAGATAATCCAGAAAGCTTACATAATACCTTACAAAGATTTTTTTTTAAATTTTTTCTCTCGGGTACACTTGGGATTCAACATTATGATTCGGTTGCAGGAGGAATTTGGTCTTATGCTTCTCCTCGCAAGGCCTCCAACCTTTTGGGAAGTTTCAGAGTGCATTTCCTAGTTATTATGGTAATAAATGAAGAAAGGCTCCAGCCTAGTGCAATGGATACAACCCGCAAGCAAAGAAATCCCTTTTCTTTCTCACACCCACTCGCATCCATCCACCGTCCATATTTTTAGCAAAAAGGCAACTTAAACATACAAGTTTCATTGCTGCACATAAAACAAATAGAAACATCCAATCTCATGAGCCAAGAGCATCACCGAAGCCATCCTGGAAACATTGCTGTAGACAAGGTAAGCTCAGTGACCCCACAGCCTGCCCCCTCTTCACAACAGTTTGAGGGAAACACAAAGCAAAGGCACGCAGAAAGTGCCCGATTAGTGTCTTCTGAAGCACCTCTCCTTTCCCAGTCCTAGAAAAAGCTGTGCAAAAGGATATCTCCCAGATCACAAACTACCACCATCAGCCTCCCAAGGCTGCTCAGCATCCACAGCTCCCAGGCATGTCAACGGGACTAATTTAGATTTCCAAAAAGTCCTTCTCCATCAGGGTAAAAGTTATTTTCAGGGCTATATTGTGCAAGGGCTGGAAATAGGCTCTGATCAATATTTTGTTGCCTAGNCTGCGGCCTCACCAGCGCTGAGTACAGGGGCACGATCACTTCCCTACTCCTGCTGGCCACACTGTTCTTGATAAAGGCCAAGACGCTGTTGGCCTTCTTGGCTACCTGGGCACACTGCTGGCTCATGTTCAGCCATCTGGTTAAACCAAGCAGGAGACAGCAGAGCCCCCTCCAGGGAGTCTTTTACCTGTGTGGGGTTTGGCAGAGCCACCTTGGCTGGAGGACACTGTCTGTCCCCTGTCTGGCCTCCTCCTTTATGCAAGGAGGACAGGCGGACGAAGAGGGATTGGGCACAGAGATAAATTTAAAAGCACCAAGAATACTGCAGGCTTCTGACCACATGGGAAAGTTATTACAGATAGAAGAAAGCCACCTGCATCAGAAGGGAGCGAAGCCAGCAACCGAGATAAATATCAGGGGACAGGGAGGAAGGTGGGACGTGATGAGAATTGGCATAAATACGAGGCTGAGGCAGAAATCATAGGAAAATAAAGAAAGGAGAAGGAGCATGGGTTACACAGCATGCCTGTTTCATTGGATCCGGCCCTTCTGCAAGCTCCCGCTAAAAGCAGGAAGGGTTTTATCCCCTCTGTTCCCATGGGGAGACTGGTCCAGAGTCTGATTGCTCACTAATTGTCAGAAACGATCTTCCAGTTTCCAGGCTGAATTTATTCTGGGCCAGTTTACGTACATTTGTTCTTGTGCCAACACTGTCCTCGGGCATAAATAGTTCTCCTTCGCTGATGCTCTCCCCTCCCCATCTTCCACCAATGTATTTATAGGCCGCTATCTTCCTCAGCTTTCATTTTGCTAATTTAATTAAGTCAGGCTTTCCTCGCCCTCCCTCCGAACACACAAGCTTCATTTCTCTTATTGTGTTAGCAGCCCTTTCCCAGCCCCGGTCCTTCGGTCCAGCTCCGGTGTCCCTTTGAGGAAAACATGAGCCATACAATCGCCGGCAGTGATCTCTCCTCGAAAACAGATGCTTGTGAGCGGAGTGCCTAATTGCAAACTAACAGAGACAGGCTCGTCTTTTATCCTGTCAGCTATTTTGAATCAGTTAAAGATCATAAATAGTAGTGTTCTGGAGCCCAAGCAGGTCCCGTAGTGCTTTGTAATGTATTCAGTTTACATTCTGGCTGAGTTGTCTCAGCCGTAATCCTGAACCGTTGTTCTTTTTCCAATTATGCTACACCACTTTGTAAAAGCATATGATGTCCATCAGATTAAATATTAACCTATTGGGGTTAGATAGCAGCTCATACTGCAAAAGGAGAAAGCTATGTCCACCGGAGGGGAGGACAATAAGAGGTTTTCATTCCTGCTTTTCTCGTGAAAAGAAAAAACTTGACAGCGGACTGTCATGGGATGCAAACAATGCTGTTTCACTTAGCATTTGGGGAAGAAGTCAAACCCACGGACTTTGTAACAACTAAAGATTATGCAAAAGTGGCAAAATGTGGCAACTACAAGAGCGAGATATATTTAGGTGATCAAGGCTAGGGAACTTGGATTAAAGAATTTTAAGAGAGCCAGCCAAGGAGCCATTTGGATCATTTAATGCTCATTTTAGTTAGAGCCAGAATACCAAAAAAGCTTTCAAAAGACGGAAAAAGCTAACATCACATCAACGTACATACGTAGGGTATGGTGAGCAAATCCACAGAGCTTTAATGAAATTAGGCTTTACACTATTATGTTTAAATAAATGTTAATAATGTTAGATCTTTCATGCCACTAGTATTTCTCATTTTCTAACTAGATGCTGGTGCTTAGCATGGCCTTCCTTCAATATGAGTGAAAAAGGGACAGATTAATAAATGCAGCCAATTGCCTGAAGATTCACCCAGGGTATGGTTCAAACCCCGCTGAGAGGCAATCGCCATCCTAACTATTTCTGGGAGGTGGTTAGTTCCTGGATGTGACATCTCAAGGAAAGCAGAGGCACAGAAACTCAATGTCTTTACAGCTAGTATTAAGCTGACATTTAAAAAAAAAGAAAAAAAAAAAAGACTCTGTTGAAGAGCAAGTCTGCTTTTCAACCTACCCAAAAACGTTTGTTAGCCCTGCAAAAACTGCTTTCTGCCTTGCGTGGGCATGCTTTCCTCCCCTTCTCACCAATGACCTACACTGGCTCTCCGGCTCAATGGCAGTTTCATTGCACTCCACGCAGCATAACAAACTTCTCACGCTCCACCTCAGTCTCCTCTTGACAACAACCAGTGCAACCTGTCCTTCGTGTCACCAAAAGCAGAGGCAAAGGGGTATATCACTCAGTTTTGGTGGCCACTGACCCCGGGGAGGTGCCAGCGCTCTACAAGGCAGTGCAGAGGAGCACAATATTGCCCCCACCTGCCATCCCACCACCGCCAAGTAAGGCATTATTTTAAGACTGTATCCTCCAATGGCTCGTTGCAGGACCGGGCACCGTTTCGTGGGATGATTCTTGATCACCCAGCAAGCAAGACAGGCTCCCTCCAGCCAAAACGGAGGAGAAAAGGTGCAGCTGGAGACCAATTTGCTGTAGCATAACCGCCAGAAATAGCAGAGAAAAATGGAAATAGTCTCAAAGAATCCCTAGCCTTTCAATAAATTAGGAAAGCTGTTATCAAGATGTAAAATAGGCAGGTGCTGTTCATAGGAGAGCAAATGGTAGTGGGGTGTGATAGGACTGGAGGAACAGTTATCTCCAGCCACTCTCTCTCATTTCTTTGCAGAAATCACATTTGGTGCCAGCTCAAAGACAGGAAAACTGCGACCATTTCCAGCAGCATTAGAAACACAACCAACACATCAACAATTTGTCAGAATGACAAAACTAGCAGGCAAAGAGAAGGGGAAATATGTTCCTTTCAAGCACCTCCGCGGGGGATTTGCAGAGATCGGGTGTTAAAAATACAGCAAATGGCCAGCGTCCTCCAACACAACTCACTTCATTTGTGATTTTTACACTTCTGGGTTGCTGGGGCTTTTCTGAGCCAACAATTGCTGCTAAAAGAGAGAAGTTCCCGCTACAGAGGACTCAAGATGGTCTTGTAATGGGTTTTCTTTCAGCTAGAAACAGATCTAGCAGAAACACCTCTTAGCTAAAAGGAAGATTATTAATACCAAGAGAGTGACTGCAAAGCATCCAGTGCTGTTGAAATACTAGCTTTTAATTGCAGTGTTGCAATTCCCTACAACCTGCGCCCTTCTCCTGCAAGATGCTCGGTGGGGAACCTAAGCTCAGGCTGCCCTCCGTGCCGTGGGGGCGGCCAGGCTTCCCCCAGCCCCTCCAGCGCTGCCGAGGAGAGGGCAGCGCTGGCGGAGATGGATGGCCAGCCCCAGGGCGGTGTGATTGATTTCCCTCGTTAGCCCAAGCGGTTAAGTGGGACAGAAGGGTGGCTGCACAGCCGACAGTGGCCCAGGGATGGGGTGGGGGGAGAGCAGTTTGTCTCGCTCGCGTTCGACATGAGCAATACATTCCCAAGCATCACGGCAAGCAGAAGGAGGTGTAGCGGAACAGAAAGCCCTCGCTGCTTCTAGCATGGACCTTAACACATTTATGGCAAGGGTTATGTGTTGCACCACAGCAAGGGAGCCAGGTAGGATGAGCCCTTCCTTACAGGATAAATTGGATTTTAATGTTGTTCCTTCTACAGTGAGCTTTCCCTTTTCCACATATGAAGCACAGGTGAAATTAAGGCTCAAACAGCTGATGCTGGCTAGGTGTGGTAGAGCAAAAGGACCTCTTGGTGATGAAGCGAGACATGCCTCCGAGTTGCCACCAACCACCCTGTGTTAACGCTTACACAACCCGGCCCAAAGCCAAATTTTCCCAGAAAAGTTTCTTTCTAACTTAACACGGCTCAGTTTAGCTCTTGAGATCGATCCTTATTTTTCATTTCCGTATTGCTATCACTCCAAAATAAAGCATTCCCCGACAACTCAATGCCCGTAATGTTGAAGCCAAATCTTAGGGTGAGGTTGAGAAAGCGAAGAGTAAGAAATCACTAAAAACGTCTCCATTTCTCATGGAAAATTCTCCCGCAATCTCCGCTTCAAAGGTAGGTTAAAATTGGTTTGGCTTGGGGTCTGGCGGTTTGGGGGGTGGCTTTTTGGAAAGCAAACAAAGGCCTGAGCCGTCATGCTGTGACACCCGCAGCATGATGAATGTGTGACGCAATCACTAAACGTGGCTGCCGCAGGCCACGATGGAAATGAAATACGGGAAATAGTAAATTAGCACGGACAGGAGGAGGAGAGAGCACCGGAGGGGTACCAGCCCCGTTGCCTTCGAGGCAGGTCGTCGGCTGTAGCAGGGAGCCCCACGCTCAGCGGGCATTAATGGATGCAGAGAGGGCAGACTGGCTCGATTTTTCATTGCTTCCCCCCTCCAAACCGGCTGCATCCCTCACTCTGCAGGCAAATAAACAGGAGCTCGGCTAAACACATCGCTCCAACCCCCGCTGAGCTCCTGCCGAGCCCAAGCCTTCCGCTGACATCCCTGGATCTAGGGGGTTTCTTAGGAAAAAACACTGCACCGGCTATTTTTCGTCCTGGCGTACGGCCGCGCCGGGCTCAGCCCCTTGCTCCGAGGTGGGGAAGCGGGCATCTGCCGGTGCCTATAATTGTGCACGTATATAGGTCAGCGTCGGCTCGTGGGTCCGGTGGAGACACGTATGCATTTTTCTTGCATCCTTAGGCAAGCTGGAAAATGTCACTTACTCGCTAGGCAATCGCTAAACATTTCGCTGCCCTAAGTGACCACCTGCTCTGCCTAGGCAGCTCTGCGGCTGTCGGAGCGGGCTGCAAGCACATGCCTGTAAGACTGAGAACAGGTTTCTCCTCTTTTTTTTTTAAATATATTTCGCTTGATTTTATTTTTTTTTTTAATACATTTCGCTTGATTTTATTTTTTTTTTTTTAAAGGCATACAGAGTGATTTAGAACCCAAAACTGGGGCAAACATCCCTACCCACATAATCATCCCGGTTCTCATCTGTGCCTCTGCAGTATCTTTCACCTCCCTTTATTTTTATTTATTTATTTATTTATTTATTTTAACCCTGTAAGGGAAACCTGTCTGCTGCCTGGCTTCCTAACAGCAGCACCACGAAGCTTTTATTCGAAGCAGGGCTGATGCCCAAGCAAAGGCCACCGAGCAAAGAAACCCCCGCAGAGGGCTGAGAAGCTGTCGCACCTCCTGAAGGCAAAATCCTGACCAAGGAGGCGGTGGGGGGTCCCCATGGGGCCCATATCTACGTGCAGAAGGAGTCACACACATGCCAGAAGGACTGTTTATTCTTAGTCCTGGCTCCTCCATCCTCGGGGAGGCACACGAACATCTGGCACAGGAGTTAAGCTCACAGACAGGTGTCTGCTGCTGAATCCCATGCTAATTAAAGTAAGCGGATCTGGGGAGCAGGCTCGCAGCACCGTTTGGAGAAGGGACCCTATGGCGAGCGCAGCGCCATGGAGCAGCAGGAGGCGAGTCCTTCCTGACTGGTGCGTGGAGTCAAGAGGAGAAAGATGAAAGGGATGAGGCTGAGCAGAGGAAAGGAGCAGGGAGACTGCGCAAAGCTGAAGCTCTCCAGGAAGCTAGAGGGCAGCTGAAGATGCTTCAAAAGGGACCGTTGCTTTCTATCTCCTAGCAACAGATGCCAGCAAAAAGGCAAGGGAGATGGCCAGAAGATAATCTTCATTGAGGAAATGGGGGCTTTGCCAAGTCTCACCCCCATGGATCCCCATCCCTCCCCCTTCCTTGGGCTCCTTATGGAGCCCCAGTCAGGCTACTTTTTGCTCCCAGTGGTCCAGGTTGAGATGTTTTCAGTCTCTCTTGCTCTCTCCCCTGTAGGATCCACCCAGCTTAACCCAGGACAACAGGGCCACAGTTCGGGCCATAATCATGCATGGGCAACCAAGAAGCTTGGTAGCTAAAAGGGGGACCCCAATATTACTCGTAGGATGGTGCTTAGCTGGGAGTGAGCTCTCTGCCCCTCGAGGTCTTCTGCGGCTCAATATTTTGGACTCCATCTCCTTCCCTCCAAGTGTATTCAGCCGTGAGTAGCCAACCGGCCAATATTTACAGCCCCCAGAACATCTAGCACCAACAAGTTTTAACCCATCAGGAAATGGCTGGAGGACACCACGCTCAGGGCTTTTAAAGACATTAGGGGGGGAGAAAAAAAAAACTCTGCGTCTACAGAAAAAAAAGCACCCTCCCCCCATCACTGTATCAATTACAGAAGGTGCATTAAAAGGTTTTAGTAATGATTTCTTGTCAATAATGTGGATCTTCAAGTCCCAGTGTCCTTATTCAAACTCTCCTGGGAGCAAGATGCCCCAGCAAAAGGGACACACCACAGATCCAGTGGCAAAGGCAGAGGAAAGGTAATAGAAAAGAGATATTGGGCAGAGAAAAAAAGACCAGAGACAGAAATCTGTATGAACACAGACAGATCACGAGTTTAAAGGAAGGTGATTCTTCACTCTGCACCTATACAAATGATTTCCTTCCCTTCGCGGCTCCCTCCTCCCCTCTCCCCTGATGATTTGAAGGCTTTGGGAGCTGCAGCAAGTGTAACTGTTTTTCCGTGCGAGTCAGCCAAAGATTTAAGTAGGCAGGAGGAAAGCACTCTCTTTTTCCATCAGTGTTCAATAGAAAGACAGTAAAAAATAAAAAATAAAAAAAAGAGAAAAAGAAAAATCAGGGAAGAGTCCAAGCTGGGAATCGTTAAAAGAAAACACAACCAAGAATATAAAAAACAGAGAGATGGAGTGGAAAAATGCACTCAGGCGATCCTTCCAGCTCCAAGCCACCCTCCAACACGTTTCAGGTATGTAAGGTCTTAACGCAGAGATTAATCTGCAAGCTGCCGAGCCAGAGATGGGCAAGCTGGCCTGGGAGGAGCCTCCTCCACACCAGGCGAGATCTTCTGATAATCCTCATCAGAGAGCTAAGGAGGAAAGTTGGCCAACGCGTTTGCTCAGTCCTTGGGTGATAAAGAAGGGGGAGCGGAGGGCTGCTGCCGGTTATGATAAGGCTGCTCTATGAATGCTGATTATCAGCCTGGTCCCAGCTTGCTAATCCAGATCTCTAAGTCCGTAACCCTTTGCCTGACCCCGTAAAGCCCTCGTACAGGGCCAGGGCTGTTTGAGGCAGGGACTCGTGTGACGGGTGTTTTGCGACGCATCCGGGCACGCTTGCTAGCCCAGTTTCCTAAGGAAACTGGGTAAGCACGGTCACAACATCCGTCTGTCCGTCCCTTCGCTAATCATTTCTGAACCTGTCAGTCCATTTTTAACAACATCCAAACTGAACAGAAGAGCCCCCCCCCCCCCCCCACACACAA
>VYXH01008497.1:223238-262718 GCA_013397275.1 Burhinus bistriatus | reverse complement strand
ACCCCCCCCCCCCCCACAAAAAAAAAAGAATCATTGAGTACCACAAATGTCATCCTCCCTGGTGAAAGCAGGCGGGCGGGGGACATCTTTCTAATTCTGAGGAAAAGCCAGCAATTAGGAATTTTTCCCTTGTTAAACTCCAGAGAAACCGCACAGGAACTCCATGATGAGCCCAATCATAAGCAAAAAGCAGACTTCTTAGTCTTGCAGATCATGGGATGCCTTATTTTCATCACATAAGGAAAATTCAATAGGGTGGAACAGAAGAAGCTATTCTTGCTGCAATCAAAACTCACCCTCAGGCACGTGACATTGCAGGAACGCGTGTTTGCTGTCCTTCCCGTGCTCCCACGACATTCCCAGCTCACAGGAACAGGAAGACTGTGGGATGAGGGCTTGGCTGCTTATTCTTTTTTCTTTCTAAGACCTTCATCTTTCTTTGCCACCAAACATTGCCTGGAGCCCATCCAAAGCTTTCCAGGAGCGCAGCATCTTGAGCATGCATGCCTTGCAGCTTTTCCATTCTTCTTGACATTGTAAAACTGTCTTGTAAAAGTAAAATTAAAGGCTTGAGTGCTGGCCACAAAGCCCTTACCGTGGACATGTTTTCTGTTGCACGCAACTCCAAGACAGAGGGAGGGGGGTGGAAGGGGGGAGAGAGCTTTATGCATTAAACTTCTTTATAAATCTATTGAAGGTACTTCATCACTTCCCGACATTCCTCTATAAAACCCGCTCAGCTACGTTTACAAATTATAAAATTAGTTTTATGTGCAGGGTCCAGCTAATGGCACAGCTAAATCTAGGGAGCAGGAAGATTAGATGCTTCTCCCTTCCTCATGGTGGAATTTATTTTGCAGCATCCCTGCGCAGGGAGCAGCATCCATCCTGGGGTGGAAGATTTTCCCTCCCCAAGCCAAAGCTTTCAAAGGTCAAAAGAGATGTGACCACTAACTGCAGAGTTTTGGAGAAGCCACATCTGTGGGGAGCACATAGAGCTGGATGGCTCGGGGGAACATTTGGGATCCACAAAGACAAAGCATTTCCAGTAAATTAGGGAACGCAAAACGGGAGAACTTAAATCCCATGCAAGATTTACTCATATGGGATGGAGGGAGAGGGGTGCAATATTGAGAACTTTTCAAGAAAAAGGGACAGTTTTCATTAGTCTCCTTATTTTTGTAAAACAGGTGCACACCTCAGTGTGCTTTCAGCAGAAGACTATGGTGGTGGTTTGAACATGACAGAGGTGCGTTTCGCTGTGTACCTCGGACATAAGATACCTGGCAGCTGTATTACGTGGACTTTGTACCCTGCCACGCTTGTTCAGAGAAATATTGGGTGGCACCAACCTAGCTCCCAGTGGTTTCCCATTTGTTGGCTACAGCCCAAGGCTCTACCCAATACAGCTCTCTGGAAGAGTGCTAAAAGACCCATTACAGAGATAGGACCAGCATAAATGTTAATTCAGCGCAGAACAACTGCCAGGAAGGGAGAGGGTGCTATGCTTCAGCCCTTCCTGCACAGGGCCAGCATCTCTCCTGCCCAGCTCTGTGCTTCATCCCTGCTCACATCCCCTCCCCGCCTGGCCTCCGTACCTCTCTGGACTCCCCAGGCATTACACGGGGTACAGAAAGAGGCTTGTCGTTGCTTACCTAGTCCACAGGGATGCTGCCTGCTTCCCCATGGCAGCCCAGTGGTCCAGGCCTGTCCGGAGGGATGTTACGGCAAAGCAAGGTCACCTCCCAATGCATTTGGCCACTTGCTAATCCTCGCGCTGCTGGGGATCAGAGTTGCAGGGGAGGAGGGAAAAAAAAACACAACAGTTCCCCCAATTAGGGCTGGAGGAAGAAACAAAAGCTAATCAGCCTCGAGCACAGGGGACATGAAGGGAACAAGCTTCTTCAAGGCACATGCTCAGCTTTAGCTCTTTGCTCCCTTTAAAAAGAAATAATTTCCCTCTGCAGCGTATTAATCACCACAAGTCAGCCTCAGCAAGAGTTATCCATGGAGCTACGCGGGGACTGCGAGGACACTGTGTTATAGCAGGATTATTTACTTTTATAACCTTTACAGAAACAAGAGATAAGTACATTAGAAAAACTTGCTCACGCACAACAGCAGCAACTGCCTGATTCATTCCTGCACCCTCCCATTTGTGCACGTGTGCCAAAAAGGGCTGGTGCTCCCGTTGCTACTGTGGGAGCCTCACAAAACAGCACTGCCACCATGCAGGGGTGGCTTCGGAAGCAGCTGGATTTGGAGGGTGGCCTTGTAGCGGGTTTGCTTTCCAGAGGACCGGGGGGTACCTGTCTCCCATCTTACGGGGCAGTGGCACTCAAGGGCTCAGGACCGGAGGCCACCCAGGGTTGCCCTGTGCCCCAGGGAAGTGCATGGCATTGCACGGTGGCACAAGACAAAGTGGCTTGTGCAGCAGGACCCTCGGAGCCTCCTCATTGCTCCCCTTGGGTTCTCCTCTCCCGCAGGCATCGGCCACCAGCAGAAAGCCTCCTAAGCAGCTCTCAGCCGCAAGCTTTCCAACGGCTCAGGTCACTGCATGCCAAGAGGAAGCCTGCAATGAACTGAGAGCCCTCCCCTAACAACTACCCCCATCTGACCTGCAGCTCCAAGCATGATGCACTCCTTGAGCAAACAAAGGGACAAGCTCTCTTCCGCACCTCCTTCTTCCTCTTCTCCCTGCCCTGTGATGAACAGCTGAAGTCAGCTCTGTGTGTGGCATTTATTTCCCTGGCCCTTGGCACTGGGACCATGCCCACAGGCCAAGCGCCCAGGGGCAGCTGTTGCACTTCTCCGCATTTTGGGAGAGGCATTGCAAATTTCCAGCAAATTCACCAGCAACAACCGTGCTGCCAGCAGCGGCTTCACCCCCTCAAGTCCACCGGGTGCAGTCTGGAACCTCTTCAAAAAAATCAACTGGCATATGGGGAAAACAAAAGTTACCTCCAGCCTCTGCTGTGACGAGCCAAACCTCGAAGCAAAAGTGCTCTTACATCTCTGATTTCCATTTGCCCCCCAAACCTGTGTCTTGCACCCTCCGGAGACGTCTCCCATTTCCGCAGAGCTCTGTGGGTGACATCCTGATCTACAGACATATAAAGGAGTCTTTGTTTACAAGATAAGAGCCACAAAATGCAAATAAAAAGCCCCAAATAGCGCAAGATCAAACAGGGTCCGTATCTACCCTTTCAAAGGCATCCAGGCTGCAAAGCTCGCTATAAGCAATGGTTTTGTTTGGAACATTAAATATGATACTAAAAGCATCTTCCGTGCGAAAACAACATGCATATGAGTTTGTTTATGTTATAACTTTAATCTCCCCAATAACAGGTCTTTAAAGCTTATTTTAGGCTGAAAAAATAATACTGAGTAATGAATCAAGGCCTTAAGAGGCTGATAAGCAGCAGGGAACCATTGCAGAGAGCGTACTCCTGATTTAATTAAAGTCTTAAACATACTCCAAGAAACAAAATCCATCCACCCATCAATATGATGAAAAGACTGCAAGTTCCCTTAAACTCACCCGGCCACCTCATGAATCTCCTGGTTGGGAAAGCGAGGAAAAACGCAGTCCTCTTTCACTTAATTCTTCAAACCAGCAATTTCCATCCGAGCACGAGCCGTTTTGTTGCTCCTGGGACACGCTAACAGGAGCTATACCTGTGCAGTGAGCAGGAAGGAGGTTTCAAAGCCTTCTCACAGCAGGGCTGCAGCAAAGCCCAGGTCCCTGGTACCCGTCCTGCAGCTCAGGCCATGTGTCACCTCCCCTCCAGATGCTCTTCCTCCAGCAGCCTCTGTGGCATCCAGTTTTTTGGTGTCCCTTGCCAAGCAAAAAGAGCTCCAAGATACCTCCAAGACTCTGCCACACTGGCAGAAGTTATTTCAAGGCACTCCTCTACTAGGACAGCCTGGGGACCGCTCAGATGTGGCTGTCTTTCCCATTTCTCCTGGCTTGCGCTGGTGGCTTATTCTCCATTTTCAGAGTAGCAAAAATTCAAGTAATGCCTCACGGACACGTCCCGTACCCCAGTGGATGGTCAGAGCAGAGGGGATGGACACCTGAGATCGGAGGTGGACCTCACTCACAGGGGTCTGTAGGTACTCCAGCAGACGGCAGGTTTAAGTGGGTTCCATGAAGGAGCCTTTGAGGAGCGTTCCCGGTTCAGGGGGGAGAGATGGCCTGAGTCACCTGAAAGGAGAGAAGCCAAAGGGATTTAAGTACATACCCATCATTAGGCATGCAAGTAACGTTTTCGCAAATCAGAGCTCCGGCAACCAAATGAAAAAGGCAAATATTTACCAGAATGAAAATGTCAAACGCTTGGCGGCTTTCCTTTCGCCTTGTTTTTTTTGTTCATGGAGGCTTCAACCAGTTAATAATCATGTAATTGATTTTTTTTTTATTGCTTATTTATTTTGGTCAGGGAGGTGGGGTCCTTCTGAGGCAGCTCAAGACAAAGTTTTGCATATTTCTTCCTAAAACAAAATTCAAAGCAAGGAGAAAATGGGGAAAAAAGGTTCACTGGGGAAGCACCAAACTTTTTTTTTTTTTTTTTTAAGTTAGCATTAGCTTCATTTTGGCTCCAAACATCGCTTCAAAAAGTAGAAGTCAAAGTATCTCATTTCAAAAACGCACAAAGAAGTGGTTTGATTTTTTTTAAAATTGCTACTTTCTGTTGTAATTTTTTGTTGAGTTCAACACAAATTATTTCAGCTGACCTGAAACCCGATTTTTCAACAAATGCATTTATGTACGCCTAAAAAAAAAAAAAGAAAAAAAGAAAAAAAGAAAGAAAGTCTAGTTCTTTACCCTGCATTTGTGCAAAACCACTAATTTTTAGTTGTTGGCTTTCTGCTAGAGATAATCACACTGAACAAATGGCTGAATAAACGATTCTTCTCACAGGTGTATCAAAAGGGCTGACGGAAAGAACAAAAAAAATAAGACTTTATCAGAAAAGGAACAATGTAAAGTGGGTATAGATCCAAACCACTAGAAATATTTATAGAAACAGAGCACCAGCATCAACACTTGAACGCTTGCACCACCAACCCCCTTTTTGCGTTTAGGTTGCACATCTCCTGACATTGCACATGAACTCCCTGTAATCCAAAAGCCTTAAATTAAGGAGCCTAATTTTATCTGGAAGAGCTTGGAGCAACCTCAAGAACAAGCGCTCTTCGCTTGGAGCCGGTGTTTGAGTTTCGTTCTCGTCGAGAGGAGCATGAGTCCCCTGGGTAACCCAGCTTGAAGGCCTGAGGGACGGCTGCTTCGTTTCCTCATTAAATAATTCTGACTCATGAACACATCAGAAAACTTGCATTGTGGCCTTTGACAGTTTACCTCTATAAAGGCAAAGTTTGTCGAAGAAATCATTTTCTGCAAATCATTCACGCGGCATTAGTCATGTTTGTCCCTTCCTCCCAGCCTCACACAGACAGCTCCAGTAATTTGTATTATTTTCATTGCCTTCCCCTGTACCCTCATCTATCTTGACCGAGTGAACTTGCAACTTTATCTCATCCTCCTGCAGCGGCGGATCAAGACACAACTGCTTGTCCTGGCCAAGAGGAATGGGTTTAAATCCAATTTTCATCTTTTTCTTTTGCCGACAACCTAAATGCCACTAATACCCCACTTTGGGCTGGCTCTTGGCCTTCAGAGGGGTCTGACCAACAAGGAATAATGGACACGACTGGAAGGTCAAACCTTATTGATCATATTTACCTCCGTTGCTTTTATTTGTATAACTCGGACTGGTCTCTCCTTCCCTTCTGATTTTTTTTTTTTTTTTTTGTTAAACCAGGCAAACTACCTACGTGCATCTCTCGTGCCCACACACCTCTAAGCCACACGCAAAGCAGAGCACTGAAAAAAGATTAATATGGTAAAGATGCTCTTAAAGGTAACCTTAAAGTTGCTCGACCTTGCACACTTCTGGGCCCATAAGCACATATCTTCTTGGGTTACATCCTGGGGTGAGAAACCAGTTTTTGAGGAACTTTTCCATGCCAGAGAGAAATGTCTTAAATACCTAATATTTCCTCCCCCACCTCCAAACCCTAGCATAATTCTAGAAGATCTGTACATTTATATCTGGCTGCTTAGCAGGGAAATGCTCTTTCTGAGCCATCTCCACTGTATATTTTCTTCTGACATATATATGAATTAAGGTTATGGCCCAGTATGATCTGCCCAGGAAAAAGTGTAGATTACATCGATGTGACCCATTAAAGCAATCTTAAATACCCACTGATGGTTCATTATTGCAAGTTACTTTCCTTCCTGATGTAGAATTTATTCAATATATTGGAGGGGAAAAAAAAAAAAAGGTCTCCAGGAAGGCATTGCCTGTGCACCGCATTAATAAAAAGGGACAACACAAAGGATGGGCTTGACAAGTTGGAAGAGGAGCCTCCGTATATCCAACTCCGGTGGATGAATCAAAATACCCCTTCCGAAGGGCACGTAGGCCGACGGGAAAACTTTAATTAACAAAATTCAGAAGGAGCAAGGACATCCTTATCCCACGCAGCAACAGATCATGCTGTGTGAAATATGAGAAGACATGGATAAAATGTTATGCCGGCTTGAAAATGCTCAGGAACCCAAGAAATCCGAGGGCTAAGCCATCTCCCGTTGCGTGTAGTAAATATAGCTGCCTGCTCAGCCCTGTATCTGGGAGCAGTGGGTAATCACTTATGGGATGGTCCTACAGTGGCTTTACGGGGTGATACCGGCCAGGATACGTGGCTGTGGAAAGGACCGGTACTCCCGCAGCCCAGCAGTGAAGGGACCTTCCAGACACGAGGGGCGGGTGGCTCATACCTAAGTCATACGTGACATCAAACACCTAATTAGCTTGTAGGTTTGTGGTGACTTTTAGAATACCTTTGCCCCACTGCAAGGCAAGAAACGGCACGTTGAGTTGCAAGTTGGATTTAGGTGCAGAAGAGGGGGTGGAGGGCTCCCTAAAGCATTGCCACTTGCTCCTTCCCCATCCCCTGCCCAGAAAGCAGTGACAGAAGGTGGCTGTGAGGTTCTTCCAGCCCAGGGGAGGTGGGACTCCACGAGCCCTAAAAAAAGCCTCTCTCTTCCCTTATTTTACGCTTTGCCTCTGCAACCTGAATCTGAGTTTATAAACATTTTGCTGTGAATCAAGTCTAGAGGGATTTTTTTTTTTTTTTTAATTTGCACCTATATGATTCATTAAAAAAAAGCAAACCTGTCTGGGGAAAGAGGAGCTTGTGCTACAGAACGAAAAACTTCTCCAACCCAAGGCTGAGAGATGAGAACACATAGGCTTACCGGCTTTTCTCCCTTGCAGACAGCCCAGTGCCGAAGACGCACGTCCAAGAGTCGATTGCTGGCAGTTGGACCTGGGCTATGCTGGCTCACCATCCTATGAATGGTTCCACCAAAGGCTGATTTCAGCTAACCTCCAGTTCGTGCCACGGCGTGCCCAGGAGCCGTTGGTGCCCATGAAGACCAACGCAGGTGAGAAGGGAGGGAGCTGCAAGCTTGCCACCAGGTCCCCCGAGGCATCACCAGGGTTCAGCAAATCTTAAAGGGCCAAGACAAGTTGGGTGCTGACCACAGGGGATCAGAGGTACCCTGCACCCCTCCCACACAAACCCCCTTCCCATCTCCTCTGCCTTCAACCAGGGAGGGCAAGGCAACAAACAGCGCTGCCAGCTCAGCACAGGAATCCTCCGCTCCCCGTTCACAGCCTGGCACATCTCCTTGCCCATCGCAGCAGGTTTATGGTCCTCTACGCTCCCTGGGTCCATGGACCTCCCCAAAGGCAATCCCCTCTTCCAGGCATCCATGCATCCATAGGGTTAGGAGTGAGAGGGGCTGCCAGAGCCTTTTCCCACAGTTGGGATGGAGCCTGTGCTACCCAAACCCTTCCCCTAACAGGATGGCCCTTGTACACCCAAACCCACTCCAAAGGACCACAAGGCTCCTGTGGGTACCTACGTGTAGCAGCAGGTCCCCGGGGAAGAGCGTCCTGAATCATTCAGAGGAGGCTGGGCAGCTCGCGGGCTGCAGCTGCAAGGTGAGATGTGGCACATCTTCCGTTCTGCTAATTCATAGTATTGACAAAACATAAAATATTAACGCCGGAGAAGACAGGGTTCTCTTTAAAGAGATTGATTCACGAAGGTTGGGAGCGGGTCCTTCACCGTGCAGAACAGGTCAGGCGAAAAGTCTTCAGCATCAGGCAGAGGGTTTTGTGCCTTCTCTCTCCTCGCCCCACGAGCTCTGGCTTGCAGTGTCTTCGCACGTTGCCTGCCTCAAGCCTTCACAGGCTCCCAGAACATTTGGGGTTGTAAGGGGGCCTCAGGATGTCATCTCCTCCCACCAGCACATAGCAGGTGGTCCTCTGCAGGCCAATCTGCCAACGCCTCCCTCGCCAGGGGGCCCAAAATGACACCACGTGGCTCAGATGGCAGCAGCCCCATAGAGGCTCAGCCTCCAGCCCCCTCCCCAGGTCCCTGGCGCTGCTGGGAGCAGAGGCGCAAGAGCCTGGAGCCAGCCCCGTGCCATCACGCTCCTTCTCCCCACCACCACCCGCCGGGAAACAGGGGACATCTGCCTGGAGGAAAGAGTAGAGGGAGCCAAGACCAAATTGAAGCCTACCTTTTTTTCCCCCAAAAAATTTCAGTTGGGTCAGCTTCTTTATTCGCTTTAACTTCCTTCCAATTTTCTGTGTTCTTCATGCATCTAATTAATGATTCAGATCATTAATATTTTTGGAGCAGAAATTCTCTTCCCACCTATAAAGCAGCCGTGCCAATTCTTAGCCCTAATTTTCAACAACATATTTTGTTTAAGCTTTCCGCAGAGAAAACAGCTTGAGACCAAAGACTTTTCTGTCTCTTCACAAGGCAATTATTCAGAACATTATCAGCAAATCTTAACGCACCTTCATCTGCAAGGAGGATTTCTCCCAACGCCGCCACACAGCCCACCCACCTATAGATGCGCACAGGACTACGATCAATACATGTTAATTAAGCTGTAGCCCACTCCAATTAAAATTATAGGATCTGAAGGACAGACATTTATTTTTGTCAGTAAATTAATTTAAGCATTCATTAATTTTAACTTTAATTTTTAAATTATATATCACTTTAATGATAAATAATTCCTCTCATTACAGAGGAAACATATGGAAGGGAAAGATAAAATGGGAGAGACTTGGACCCAGCAAGAAATATGTTCTCCGGCACTTCCTTCTCTTTCGGCACATCAGCAACCCCATTTATGTCAGCAAACTGGGCTCTTTTGAAAATTTGGCTGGCGAGTGCAGTGCTGAAATAAGAACAGAGATTCTTTGAGTATCTCACCTCCTTCTCCGCTGGGAACATGAAAGCTTGGCTGTGAAATCTCAGTGTTTTAGAATAGCTGAAACTTTGTACACACTACCAAAATAAACACTTTTCAACGGAAATAAAAATATTACTGTGTTAACAGGTTTTTTTTTAATTTATATAGAACAGAGCAGGTTGGTTTACAACTTAACCCTTTCTGCACATATCCCAGGCAGAGAGCAGTGATTTTTTTTTAGAGCGAGGTTAGCACAGTGTCCTGCACTCAGAGTTAAACCCTCCCTGGCTTGGGTATGACAGTTAATTAAATACGGAACAGACCGGCAATATTTCAGGCCTCCTTTTCCCAGCAGATGCTGCGTGGCAAATGACCCGGGCTGGCCCAAAGAAAAGGTTTTTAACCCTCAACATCTTCATCCCAAAGGACTGCTGCTCCAAGTGCTCACCTATCCTGCCGCGAATTTTCTCTGCCCCCCGCCCCTCAGTGCAAAGCTAAGCGTCCCAAAGTCTTTTCCTCCTCTGTGGAGCGGAACGTGGAGTGTCTGGCACCCTAAAACACTCTCTCTGAGATCACAAGCTCTTCACCCCACCAAGCACATCGGCGCAGCGCTTCCCGTAGCCGGGATGCTGTATAAATAGCAGCACTGCGCACCGAGACTCCTCCGCACAGACGTACCGTACCCTGCCTGGGAGCCGTCAAATGCCAAAAATCAAAACAGATTAACTGCATAAATTATTCAGTGGAGAGCGCCGTTACTCCTCAAGCACTGTGCTGGACTGGTGAGAATTGATCAGCTTCACAGCCGATGGTGGCAAACAAATAGCAAAACAAAATTGTTCAGTGAATAGAGTATCTGACAAAAAGGTGCCAGAAAAGCAGCAGGTCTCAGCCTCCGGGGAGGTTTAGACCTGCAGTGCAACAGAGTCTCTTCTTACCACATTTCTTCCTCTGAAACAACTCCTTAGCCCTCTTCCCAGCCCGGTTTTGTGGCTATCATCATAACCTGTTGCTGTCGCATTTTTAGGACACCACATCTGCTACAAACTCCTAGGAGACAGGGAGAGAGAGTCCCTCTCCGAGCCCCGTCGCAGAGGGCTCAGTGCAAGCGCGATGCACAGGCGCCTCTCTGCTGATTTTTGTCCAAAGGCAGGGAAGTTTCACCAGCACAGCCCGGCCAGGACCTCCAGAGATAACCCAGGACTCCTAAAAGATGGACAAGTCACGACTACTCGTGCACATATTAAACCGAGTGTCCCAGCCTTCTCAGAGTCAAAATTCACTTCTTCCAGCTCCTCTGCCTCTTGACATCTCCTGTCTCACACTGTGTCGCTCTCCCGCAGTGCCAAAACTAACTGTGTTTCCTTCTCAAGATCCACACCCTTCCCTCCCCGTGGAGAACCCTCCCTAGCAGGGTGGTTTTGCGGAAGCTGGAGGGATTCCTCCTGCGAGAAGGAGCCCTGCTGTGGGCATTCCCATGTACCAGTGTAAAAGCAAGCAGGAGATAAGCCGGTGCTTTGAGCAGACGGAGAGGTAGACCAGCAGCTTGGAAAACCTCTTTAGCAGGAACACGCAGGACCTACATTACACAGGAGGTTCAGTCAAAAGGGGAATGGGGCAGGGAAAGAGAAACTACACAAGAATATTACTTTACTAGTAATCTTGTGTTTCCTTAACTACTGCAGATATTTGAGCATTTTAAAAAAAAAAAAAAAAACAAAACAAACTCTCTCGCCATTTATCTATTAGCTCTTCTTCCATCCAGCTGTGCTGCTGAATTCCCATATTTATTGACATCAGTGCATGTTGCTATAGAGATAATTAATTAACGCAACATAATAAAGTCAGCAGTTTTACTACTTTGCAGGTTAACACAGCACTGAGAATAGAGTGGGGAAGATAGAAAACCTTACTTCTAAAAAGCAGTATTTTTAACAATCCTCCAAGCACTGAAAGAGAGAGTTGGGCCTGAAAATCATTTCCACAGTACGTGAAATGTGCCGCATTTGGTATAATCACTGTCATTAGGAGCCCAGAGAAGAATTAGTAAAACAGCAATAAAGATGAATGAAGGTTCAGCTGAACAACTGCAGGTAGAGGAAAGAGTTCCCCGAGCATCCGGCAAAACTCTTCCTCTCAACCTGGCAAAAGTGCACCAGCTCACCAATTATGTGGCCAAAGATGCTGCAAGCTGTGATGTCCTAGTGGTTAAACCCAAACGCACAGGGCCTTTTTCCAAGAGTCCTCCAATGCTGGCCACTCCATCTAAGGATGCCTGTCTTCTGCAGAAGAGACTCTGAAGGCAGGTTAAGAGCAGCTCCCTCCTTGTGGGACCTTCTGAGCAAGCTCATCATGAGAAGAGGGTTGAGACGACTTCTTTGCACCCCAGTAGACTTGATGTCATGCTCAGCCATGAGCCAGTGGCCTTCCCAGCTGCTCGTCAAAGCAAGATTTTCCTGCCTGTGACAGGCACAGGCACACGAGGAGGCAGGAGGTGAGACCAGACACTTTCACCTCTCTCATACGTAGCTGCCTGCTGACAGTCAGGTTGACATTTACAGCTGACAAGGACATCAGTGACTTGTCAACATGTCCAAACAAGACAACTCTTTGATGAGAGCTATAACTCCACCCAGGAGCTTGCCTTCCTACCAAGAACTAGGCCAAAAAAAAAAGGAAAGGATGCTGTGGAGCACTCAAGTAGGTGCCACACTTGCGGTTTGGTCTAACTCCACCGTTTTGTTAATTTAGAAAATTAAAATCAATCCCCTTTACAAGCGAGGCCTTATTTTATTATTTGTGCTAATTAGAATCTTTTTATATACTTTTCAGTTCAGGGTCTCTGCCTTCTGAGGTTAGGAAGAAGACAGCAGCACAGATGAAATTAGGTCACTTAACCCTCAGGATGCTGCCATTCCTCAGCAAAGCTTACTCTGCACGCAACGAAGCAAAGGGGAAACGCTTTCAGAGAAAGACACACGCAGAATAAATGAGCAAAAGACTGTGTTTGGGGACAAAAGTGACATCATCAAGCAACGTTTGCCTTCCATAACCAGGAAAGCTTTGTCACATTGTGACATTTTCATGGCAAGCTTCAGTGTCATGCCATAATTGAAGACACCTACGCTTCTCAGAGAACTGCCCAGTGAAAAAACAAGCAAACAAATTATTAAAAAACTAAAAACGATCATTCAGGAGAGAAATCAGAAGGCTAGATTACTGTCGCCCAATTTATAAGCCATCTCCACAATACACTATTTCAATAAAAGCACAGAAAAGTGGGCAGCTTTTATGTTGCATTCATGTACAACGGAGCTGAGGAAAATTAGAACAAAAAAAATACCCAAGTATTAAATGCACTATGATCTGTTTGGAGACTTCAGCATCAGCTACCAAATTCTTTACAGGCTCAGCTACTTTCAATAGGATAAATTGCAGCGAGTCATTAAAATCCAGAGCTTATTGCATACCATCTGCAGGCAGAGATAGTTTCTCTATTCCCAAGCCATAGCTGTTTTCCTGGCAGGCTGCTGCTTTGACCTGTTGCAAGACTTCTTCGCGGCTGTCTGAAACACCCTCCCTGAGGAGATGGGTCCACCTCAAGGGGTCAGTTTAGCTGCGGAAAGAGAGTGGCCAAAGTCTGTCAGGCAATTTTCATGAGACAATTTGAATGACAACATCCAAGCTACCGAAATATTTGCTTGATCCGCACAAAAACCAGAGTAAAACCCACTATTGCAACGACCAGCTGCTGCTGCATAGGTTTGTAACTGGAATAAAGAGAGAACACATTTTTCCTAAACCCAGACGACAACCCAACCCAGAGAGCAGAGGCAAGAAATCATCTACGGTGAGAGTAACAATGGCCAATTTAGCTTGATTATATCCTTGCAGATCTTCCTATTTATAACGGTTTGCATTATTTTGAATGCAAACTGGGGTTTTTTTCCTGCGCATCAGCTCTCGCAACCAAAAGTTGTCATTAGCTCCTGATTAAAAGAGGCTTCAAATAAAGAGTGGAAACAAGCCCAAACAAAAAAGTGCTGCTGCATCCCAGTCCTGCTGTATCAGACTGACTGCTGCAAATGTCAGTTTTATTTACTCTTTGGAGTCCACTAAGCTTTTCTTGTGAAGGAGAGGTAAAACTGGGAATACTGGGCCAGATGGGAGGAAAGAACAACAGAGGAGAAGAGGAGGTAAATAAATAAGCAACCATGTGGCCCATGTGTCCAGGAGGGTCCCGGTAGCCCATACTAGCAACATACATGCAAGTTTGGCCACAGACGCAGCAAACAAATTAAATAAGCTTCACCAGTGAGAGCCTGACCTTTTGCATCTTCCCCCTGAGCAGAAATCAAGCTCCAACGGGGACCAAAAAGAGAGTTAGAAATAGCAAAGATGACAAAGTCAGTCATCAGAAGCACAGAAGACTGAAGGGAAAAGACAGGCAGGTGAAAGGACAACCTCAAGAAAACCTGAAATATTGCAAGTCATCCTCTATTGCCAAAATACCAGGAGACACAATCTATCCCACTAAAATACGGGCAGCAGAGGATGTGACCAGGTGAGGTTAGGAGCTCCATTTCGATGCTGAGAGAAGGAGCCTGCTCTGCTTCATACGTTAAACGGCTCATTTTGGCACACGTTTGCTGTGCACTTTTTAGCGGAACAGAACTCCCTTCTAGCAAGGTGCAGGCAGACACCAAATAAGATTACTTTGAATTTTCCAGTCTCGATGGTACCTGGGCCACAGGAAACAGCACTGATTATTTCAAGTCCTAACGCCAGCGATGGCCAAGCAACAGCCTTTAGGGGATGTCTGTACTGCACCGTCACCGATTCCTCTGGCTGATGGAGAATCCAAGCCAACGCCAAGGTGATCAACCACATCAGCACCGGGCACCGCCTGCGTTATTTAGCCCCTGCTTAATTAGCCAGGATGAGCCCCCCTGGGAGATGACATAGCAGGACCTGAGCATGGGATGACACGTTGCTCTACGAATGCACCAGCTTGGTTAGTTCAGTCTCTAGCAGGTACTGGTTTTATAGCCACATTTTTTTAGTCAAGATGATGAGAAAGGGGATAGAGAGGAGGGGACCCTCCATCCCTGCATCTTTCCTGACCGTAAATATAGGAGAATGCCTTCGTCAGGCCAGCTAAGGGCTTGCTGGTGAGCAAAAACACTGCTCAGAGGAGCTCACAACTGCTCTCTCAAACCCCACAGCCAAGTCCACACTAATGCACCACTCTGGATTGCCTTCCCATCCCGAACAGCACGGGTACTCAACCCTTGTCCAGCTCCCAAGAGCAGGAAAAGCTAACTTCAATAAATGCGAAGCGATTCCATTTGGGTCCACCTTTTAAATGCAACACTTAATTAACTCTACTGGGGTTTCTTTTGCTCTAACTGCTTGTGTTTCCATGCCACCGAGCTTAGGAAAACACTTTCTCCCTTTGCACACAGGGGCCCTGGCTTTCCCTCCCTGCTTCGTGCTGGCACTACGTTAACCAGAGTCGAGGTCCTCGGGCCCCAAACAGAAAGAGCTTCTCCTTCAGAAACCTGTGACCAACCCATATGGGTTTTTTTACTGCTCTGGCTGACCCGTGCTTGGACTCCAACCCAGTACCCTGTCAGGGCTCTGGTACTCGAGCAGAAGAGGAGAAACCAAGCTGTCACCCCACTAGATCCAACGTTCAGAGTCAGTAATGCTAAACTCTCCAAAAACAGAGAAAGAAAGAAAAGCAAAGATGGGGGCGGAGGGAGAACAACCAAAACCAGATGTTTCTAAGCAGCTGGCATCTCTGTTTCTCCCAAGATGCTGATGAACGCAAACTCTGCGGCTTGACAGACCCCCATCGGCCGCCCTCTTCCTGCTAACAGAGAATTCAAATCAGCTCTGCTGGATTTAATCATCTTCTCCCCTTAAATAATAAACTAGGGGGAGGAGAGGAAAAGGATTTATTCATGTCACTAACTGTCAAAAAAAATGTTTACTGTGCTAAAATAACCTGGGCTCCTGAACTGCAGGAAGAAAAAAATTTAAAAAAAAAAAAAAAGAGAAACAGAAACACCCAGGGGAGAGGGAACTGTAAGAACAACAGCTCTGCACACAAGGGGCATGGACATGCCCAGGTAGATGTTGAGATGAGACATACGTGAGGTCCTCCAGCAGATATTCACGGGGAAATGTAGTGAAAGCAAAGCAGCAGGGAAGGGGGCGGGGGAGCGCCTTGGTTGGCTTCGCTCAGCTCTTTGAGCTGAGCTCTGCTTTTTGGACAGAGCTGAGAACAGACATTTTTTAAGTAGAGCCCTGTGGGACTCGCACCAAATCCCAACGCTAGCTCAACAGTTTGCACAGCAGCTCCCCCAGCCCTGGCCTGCTGCCCTCCTCAGTAGCAGACCACCCTCTCCAAAACTCTTCAGAGAGGAAAAAAAGAGACATCGGAAGCGGGACCGCAAGCGACTCCTCTTGCCAGAGAAAGGTCAGGGGATGTAGGAGGCCCTGAAAGTAACTGCAAAAACTCAGCGTACCAGGAAAAAAAACAGACTGTGGAGCATTCCTGAAACACATCTCCAGCTTTGTCACCCAAGGCATGAACTGCAAAGCTCCTTGCAACAGGGCATGCAAAAGGTCCATAACGCAAATGTTTAAGCAAACCAGCAGAAGTCCATCAAGGACTATTAAACACCCAGTTACAGATTAACTTGCAGCTCAGGAAGCCCTGAAGCTGCAAAATGCTCCAGACTGGGAGGGAGCAAGACAGGGGCACGGGGTCTTTCTCAGGCATGTCATCAGATCCTGCCTCTCGCTGGAGACCCACCAGTGAACTCAGCACAGCCAACGTTTTGTACCTGCTGTAGATAAAACAGCTGGTGGTCACGTGTCGCTGGTGGCCGCGTGTCACTGGTGCAGGGGCTGTGAGGCTGCTGGCACAGTCCCAAGAAGCATGTCCCCTTGGGTGGGGGGGACCCATGGAGAGCTATACCCACCCATATCTAGGACCCCTTCACTGGGGGCAGGCACAGAGGACACCCAACCTAACCCACACTGAACATCCCATCCTTCAACACGCCCAAGTGACGGCATTACAATTGTGCACAGAAGCCAGGATCACTTTGCTGCAGCAGGGCCTTCAAGACAGCCTTTCCAGTGTGGACATACCATATTCTTCCAGGGTGAAAAAAGACTTGTAGTGAAAATATCCCAGCCCCTCTACAATTCATTTCTGTCTTCTCATGCAATCCAACCTGTCTCCTTCCTCTCCCGCAAGCTTTCATCCTTTTATACTGGTGCCCACAGCTGGAATCCTGTACAGATCTATTTTTTGGTGTTTTGAGCACGTTCCCAACCTTTTGGAGCTCCCCTGTGCTTTAGCTGTTATTTCTCAGCCTGGGAGACACTCTGCTGGTGGGATCCAACAGCACAGCGAAGGCGCAGTGGGAGCCAAACCAGTGGCTCACATCTCCAGTTTGAGGTTTAGAGACAACAGCCACCTGCAGGAAACAGTCAACAGGAGAATTAGCCACCAACAGCGTAGCCAGTTCCTGATTTTCTTCCTGTCCTCGCATATCCTCGGGCTGCCCAGCATCTGGGAAAGCTAGGTCTCTCTAGATAAATCTCCGCAAAGCCACGGTGAGGACAACCTTATCATGGATAACATTGATATAGCTGAATCCAGTAACAAATTGTTTTCCGCTATAGACCGTGCCTTCCATGGCAGTCCTTAGGGGACAAGCGATGGAGTGAGATTCCCTCCTGTCAGAATTAAATCAGGACGCTTATTATAAGAAAATGAACTCAACTGCTGCACAATAACCTTTGATATTCCACTTTCGTGATCTGGAGGTGGTCGAACTGCCACGATTTACTAAGAGCTGAATGGCAGGCTGGCCGCCCGCTGCTCAGACTGCCTGCAGGCCACAAGGACATCGGGCACACAGGACGCTCCGGTCCGGGTGTCTGCACGCACAGGCATATCAAGAGCAAGCGCAAAAACCAGGAACCACGGGGAAGCAACCACTCTGTGACAACCGATGCCTCATAGCTCATTCCAGCAGCAGGACGTCATTCCAGCTCCACCTGCAGGAATTTCTGCCGGTGAGAAAGCCTCGAAGATTAGGTGGGAAAGGGAGGTGAGGGATGTGAGTAGGCTGAGGTTGATGGGGAGAAGCAGGCTACAGGTTAGGAAAGTGAGGAAGGCGGTGAGCCTTGGGGCCGCGCAAAAATACAATTGAATAGCTTGGAGAGTCAAGGGGTTTGGGGTTCCTCGGTATAATCCCCCAGGAAATGCTGAATGCAGCTTCCCAAGAGTGCCTTCTAGCAACCTTCAGGAATTCTCTGCTCCAACCCATACCCCCTCTGTGTTCAGTATCTCTGCACGGCTCGGCAGCTGAAGTTTCCAGAAGGAACATTTGCTGAAACTGAATTTTACAGGAATATTAGAGAACATTTGCAAAACGAAATCTGACTTGACAGAAGGGGACATTCATGATACAAATGCTATTCCTAAAAAAGTTACTCCTCTAAATCAGGAAACAGACAATTGGTATGTCCTTGAAAAATTACCCACCTCTTTAATTACAGGTTTTAAATATCAGGAACTTACTGTGTTTTGGAATTGACAGGCAAAAAAAAAACCATCGTCTAGCAAATAATCACAAATGGGAGCATGAGCAAACTGTGCTCACCTCCAAAACATTTCACCTAGAGAAAGTAAAAAAAATTCATCACATACATTGAGACAAGGTATATGCCCAGCAAACACACCAACAACGGTCTAGAGGAACAAACTGCCTGCAGAAAGGGCTCACCTGGCTCTCCTGCCCACCTGGAGCCACCTTCCCATTCCCAACGGAGGAGAAACCAGAGTGGAATTCGTTGCCCTGTAGGAATGGCTTCTGTGGGAGGCTTCTTCCCACCGCACAAGAAGAAGAGTGCAGCTCCTGGAGAAGCACGTTTCCATGGCAGAGCTGCAAACCCCTATCTTCAGAGCGCCTCAGAGGCAGCAGATAAGGCTTTGGCTTTGAACTGGAGACAAGACCCAAAGAGGTACGCGTGCAACCCATGGTGAGGGTGGGGGTGAGTTAAGTCTCTGTGATGCTTCAAGCAACCTGACATGATCTGGGCATCAAGCTCAGGCTAAAAAAAGTAGCAACCCAGCCAGTTTCATAAGTAACCCATCCTATTAAATGAGGAACACTGTTAAGAGGTATAAAAAAAAAAAAACCTTCAAATCTGCATAATTTAAAAAAAATATATATATAATTAAATGTTATCCATACAGCACCAACAGCAACAAGGAAATGTGTCAGCACGTTATGGCTCACAGGAGAAATCCCTGCAGATAAAAGACAGCAAAACAGGGCCTGAAGTATGAGAGACAGGAGACTTCACAGCATGGATCGCCAGTCCCAGAGCAAGCGTAAGGCACGGAGAGAGGCAGCAAACGAGCTACACGCAAGAAAACGAAGACAACTGCGACCTTGAGCTGAGAACACATTTGTAATAGATCTATAAAGATGCCAATCTCCTGTTTCTATAGCGGATAAATACCTGTGCGGCTACCCAGGAAGCCATGCATAAAAATTCTGCACCAAGCTCCTGAGAAAAGCCCACGCCAGAGACTTCTCTGCTCCTGTCTCTGTATCAATCCACTGCAAAGCTCTACTAAATGCCTTTCTTTTTCTGCCCCACAGCTAACAATACAAGGCCTAAATGCTGTGCATTTTACCTGAATGATCAGCATTTGCTGGGCCTGGCTTTACCTATGCGGACAGCAATCACAGCAGAATAGAAAGAGAAAAATCCCGTACGGTTTATTCAAATGCTGGAAATGTCTCACAGCCCTGGTTGTTACAGGGTGATTTTCTTGCCTCTCTCTTCAAACAGAAAAGCAGTATGGGAAGAACTAGAGATCTAAAGTGGCAGCTGGACTGACCAAGGAAAATGTTTGATGGAAAAGCAAAAAAGACGGAGGGCCAGGGTCATACACACTGAGCAAAACCAATAGCATCCTCTGTGTGAATTGCCCTAAATTGAATTGCTTTTAGCAGCTTTGCAAGCCAAATTTAGGCTTGTAGGAAACTCCAGAGGATACTGGCGATTCAGAGGTAGAAACAAGCCTTTTACCCTATACCGGCTTTGCAGGGGTCTCGGAGAGAAAGCAACAGTAGCAAGAATGCACACAACATTAATGCACATGCCTGTGCGTCCGCGTTGCAGGGACAGACGGGATGAGATTCCCACAGGTGCTACCACCACAGGTTGTCCACACCGCTGGTCTTTGAAAGAGGAGGGAAAGGCACCTTCCTCTTCCCACTTAGGAGACAACCAACTGTTTGGGTGTTCCCATGAAGAGGAGCCAGAGAAGCACAAAGAGCTAACGTTAAGCTTTTCCCTCTGATGCCAATATACCAATAGATTGATAATATCCTCCTTAAGTAATGAAGCGCCCTCTGAGAAGCCAGAATTAATGCAGTGTCAGCCCAAAAGGCCACGCAGGCTCCGGACCAAACAGTACTCATGGAAATTAAAGCCCAGGTTGAGATGGCTTGAATTTCCTCTGGCAACCTGTGCCAAACCACTCCTGTTAGACAGACACCTCCAAATGCCCTTGAAAAGCCAACGGGGAGCACCAGGCACGGATGCGAGCCCAGATTCAAGCAGTTTGCATTTCATACCCCTGCCTTCCCGGCTTGCTCCCCAGTGCTTTCCCTTCTCCAACCCTCGGGGAGCTCCGTGCGGCTGCAGCGCTGCCTGCGACCACCAGGACTCTGCCCTGAAAACGACAAAATTAACAACGTGAGTTTTGACAAAGCGTTAGCTCAGGTCCCTCAATACCTTTTACAACATCCACCTTTCAATTACCGCACTGCGCCACGTCTACCGCTTTAGTGTTTCAGGAGCATTGACGGGTGACAGATACCAAAAAAAAAGAAAGAAAAAAAAAACAACAAAAAAAAACCAACAAACCAAAAGGCACTTTGCAAGGGCAGAAACAGTTCTGGGAGAGCTGCCTGGGGAAAGCAACCCAACCAAACACCCAAGAAACTCCCTGTCCCCTGCTCTGCTCCAGCTTGGTTCCCCCGTGAATGGGTTCAGCAGAGGTGTAGATGTCTGCCGGAGCAGCAGTTCGCAAACTCCCGTCACCCTCCCGGGACCACCCCGTCCAAATAAGCACACACCGTTATGAAGAATCCATTAGAAACAGCAGGAACAGAGGAGACGGTGCAATTCCATCCCGTGTTAAACTTCTCCACCCGGAGGCACTTTTTTTTTTTTTTTCTTTTTTGGATCGGTACCTTTTGCCTGTGAACCATGATAAAACTACTGATTAAACTTTAAAGGGGGACTATCTTTGAACCAGAGGAGAGGCACAGCAGGGAAGGGATGCATTATTTAAAGGAGGGTTTGTGTTTTCCATCCCAGCAGCCACCATGGGATTGCCAGGCAAAGCACGGTACTACAGAGTCAAAATCCAAGTGCCCCAAGATGAACATTACATGGTAATGTATGCTTAAATAATCCGTTTATTACACCTTCTGATTGTAACTGTAACAAGGCACAAGTTTTACAGCTAATATTTTGGAGAACTGCAACATTTTTTTTTATGGCATGGCAAGAATTCACGGGAGAATGAGTCTCACCTAAGTTTACTTCTTCCATCAGGGGACTAAATACATTTTTTCACATAAAATTACCTATCACATGGCGCCTATAAAAAGATGCAGCTGTAAACGTCCCAGTTTCAACCCCACAGCTGAAAGTTAGTATCACAAGGAGCAACAAAAAATTCCTACAGCAAAATGGCTAACTGCAATAGATTTTACAGCTGTCTGGAAAGCTCTTCCGTCAATGCCATGTTATCGCACACGCCACAGCCCCCTGCCAGACGCTCAAGCGGGGTTGCACTGTCGATGCCAGGGGAGGCACTGTGTGTGTTTGTCTATCGTTTAAAGTCAACGTTTCTCACTTTTTTTTTTTTTTTTTGATCAAAGAAGAAATAACCTTTGGGAGGAAAAAAACAACAACAACAACAACAAAAAACAACAAAACCAAACCAAAAAACATGCATGGAACATCTCCTGCAGTTTTGACACAATAGTTTTCATCTGCAAGCAAATGAAAGTTGAACTTAAACGTCAAATATTCATTTATCAGCATTAACCTAGCTTCCCCTCCTCTCTTCGCTCTCACAGGCTTTTTTTCTCGTTCGGTTTTAAGTGGGCTCATGACTGTATGTGTAAAGCTATTTTGTTCCTTTTGCTTTAAGAATGATTCCCCAGATTACCCTCAGAACTTCTCTGACCCATTAGTTGTCCCCTGTGACAGGGTTGCCTGTTCTAGACAAAATTATTTACAAAAAAAAAAAATAAAAAATAGAATCAGACTTTCAAAAAGGCTCCCATTCAGGGAAATCCATTATCATTAATGGCAAGCCTCCCAGAATCTGTTCTTCATTTCTTTTTCATTTTAAAATGTCAATGCATGTTGTCAGAATGCAATTGTTTTCCTTAATCATCCACAGCAGTGAAGTAGAAAGCACTCATCTTTGTGGTGTGGAAAAGTCACTTGCTTTATTCATACCACACTCAATTTCGAGAGGATGCTTTCCAGGCTGGTTTCACCCTCAAGAATTAGGGCTTATACACTCATCTTCTGCACAAGCCTGTGTGAGCGATAAAGAAGATCCTTCCACTGGGAAATTCAGGTTTCTTTGCCAGCGTTGCCACTGAAGGAAAGGCACAGGTATGAGGACATGTGTCAGAAAGTGTCAGAGAACCCTTAAGGGAAAGCCATCTAGAAAACTGGCTGTCCTCTTACTTTAAGTTTGAGAACCGGAAAAAGAACCGGGGCATTGTTGTTGTCTCGATTTTCGTCAAAGCCAGAAAGGCGAACTGCAGAACGTTGTTCCGCTCCATTATCACTTCTCCAGCCTTGTTCCTCAGTGCAACAACTACATACAATCTTCTCAGTTCGGTAATTGTTGTGTTTTTTCCCCCCAGCAATCACAAAGAGAAGCTGCTGAAAGGTGCAGGCAATAGACTTCTTAAAGAGCTGTTGACAACTCCCAGGAAACTTTTACATTTCGAATGCATTCTGCCCACATTTCCGATATTTTCTGTGGTTCTTAAGTTCCTCAATTTAGCACACAAAGCTATTTGCATGAAAATAGCATCTTGAGAGTTTCTTATGGAAGACTCACAATGCCTTTCTTTAAAAAAAACACCACATAATTGTAGAATTATGTGTTGAACATCTCAGGTAGCTGGGGTAAGAGGAGAATGAAGCACAAAACTGATTGCAAACATTTTTCTTTCATTTTAGATCCCATCAAGTTCTCATTCTCCAGCTGCCACTCACAATGGTACTCGTGGATACATTAATCTAGTGCTATTATCATTCTCTAAAGGCAAGGAGCACTTTTATTAAAGCAAAGACAAATTAATTTAATGGTTTGACTGTCTGTGTTTCTAAAAATACATGTAGACTTCCTCTTGACCTGCAGACAAGAAAATTCTATATTGATATATTCTTCAACTAAGCCCACTCCCCCAAAGAAAGATAAAACATCCCATCTGGTAAGTACCCCTTTCCCAAAGTCCTAGAGAAACGGCTGGAACATGTGATACATTTGACGGGTCGGCAGAGTGTTAGCTGAGAGATGAAACCTGTTTCCAAACGAGATGGTCCTGCGCAAATCCACCAGACTATGAACTCTACCAAAACAGCGATTCGCAGTGGAAAAGTGTTACACGAGCAAGGAGATAATCTTCCAGGTAGCCAGCAACTATCTCACTTAAGGACGTTGCACTTCCAACCAGCATCTGAAGTCGCACGAGATAATCAACAGGCAGTTAGCATTTCACCATGCTCCAGAGAGGAAAAAAGCACTAATGTTTAGCAGATTTCACACTTGCTGCCATTTCGGAGTGTGTTGCGAGGGCAGTCTCACAGAGAGACCACTCCCCAATGCCGGACGTTGGGATAAGCAAGGACAGGTCACAGCTGGCAGCCAGCCTGGGCCCTAGTGCCTATGCAATGGCCTGGGACAACAGAAGCTTCCCGGACCCTTCTGGACCCATCATTTTTTCAGGTTGCCCACAAAGACAGGGGGCTGGAGCCAACAATTGGGTCTTGCCAGCCCCACCTGCCTACATCTAAAAGCAAAGACCTTCTGGCCAAACCTGTATCGTACAGATCAACCAAGCAGCTGCATCAGGTAGTTGAAACAGCAGAACCTAAGGAGAAATACCAACTACAAACTCCAGCAAAGACAACTACAGTCATTTCCCTATACTTGGCTCCGTCACCGTCAGCAGGTGGGGGAACCGACTGCAGCTACTCAGGTGATGTCAGAGCAGTTATAGGAGGGGACAGAGCATGATGTAGTTGACCTAGCTGCAGTCTATCTACCTTTTATCACCCGCAAAGCAGGTGATGATGTTATTTCAATTGCCCGTGACTCACAGAATCACAACATCGGATTTCCACAAGAACGCCAAGGAAGAGAAAGGCAGCCACCATAGGTGTGGGGCTACATTATGAAAAACGTAGCCTATTTAATATCCTGCAGCCTATTTAATATCTCAGATAGCTCACAAGCACCTTCACACACTGCACTCCCGCCTACCTGGACCTGGGTCTTGGAGCCATTCATGCAGACAGAGACCAGAAACCAATCCACCAAGGGTTGTACCAATTTTGGGGTATTTTGCAAGCGTTTTGCTTGCTGAAGTCCTGAATCGAGCTCCACGTTTCTGCTTCAAAGTTCCAAGTAAAGGAGATATTTCTCGTGTAGAAATCTTGAACTCCAATGGAAAAAACCACTGCGGGAAAGCAAGCCTTAATAAACTATTTACCCACCCGATCAGATGCTTCCAGAAATTAACAGCATGCTTTGGGCACCCCATGGGAATGTGACCTGCCACAGGCTTGATTTGCAGAGATCCTAGCAAGGGAAATCTGTCAATTAAGACAATAATCAATATTCTCTTTAAGGCAACCATTCCCCTTAAGATCGTTAGAAAGTCCTAAGAAAGAATCACTGCTACCACCCCCTAGGGTGGACCACAGGAACTGTGCATGAGGTTAGGTATCAGTAAAAGAAAAGGAAGCAAAGAAGAGAAAGAAACTTCAAGAGGGAAGGGTAAATGGCATTTACCCCAAAACTGGAACTGCAACAGGGCTAGAGTATTCAAAATCCTTAAAGGATTGAAGATCTGGCCTGAACAAGACCTGGAGTTTATTCTAAACAGATGCCAGAGGCTTTACAGATCACGACAAGTGCTCAGATCCTCTGTTCCATGCCTCACCCAAAATAATACACACACCTTGAGCAGCATAGACCAAAGTTAGGAGAGTACATCACACCAGTAGGAACCGGGGAGGGGGGGAAGGGGCAGGGTAAAAAAATAGCAAATCACTCAAAATAAACCCAGGCAGCACCTGGACTTTTCTTTGTGGACAACCCAGCTTCAACACTGTTTTTCTCATGAACATTGTCAAGGTGATCTCCTAAAATGGCACATAGGAAGAATTTCTTTTTGCATGAACAAATGCCAAATTATCTTGACGGCTGGCAGTATTCAGCACATCATCACACAAATTCATTAAAAAAAAATTTACAAGGTCACGTCCAAGCAACTCTTCGGTAGCTATTCACATGCAAATGTTTGTGTGTGTAAATGCAAGAAAAACACAAACAACAGGAAATATACTGAAAAATAAAAATAAAAATTAAAATAAATCACGGCAAGTAGAGGAGCTCTCCCACGAGACAGCAGAAGATGTTTTTTTTTTTTTTAACACTTCTGACTGTTATTGCAAAGGCAGGAAGAAAAGACAAATTAGAAAGATGAGAAGGTAGCAAAACACAAGGTCAGCAATAATGTGACTCCAAGGTATTATTGAATTCAGTCAAGGTTAATCAGAGAAGCCAAGTTTTTACCTTGGTGCCTTCACCAGGTGCCTAAAAATGATGTAAGGATCCAGCCCAAGAAACATTAGATTCTCTCATTTCTGCCTCACAAAGAAGTATTTGCAAGACCCTGGTTAATTAAACCAATAAACCACAAGTGAAAGCCTGGCCTCGTGCCACATTTGTAGTGGCACGTTGTGCAGGGGTGTTGCATTAACAGCTGTTATCCTATCGCAGGGGGATGGGGGAGACGGGAGCGGGGAGCAGTAGCGGAAAGAACAAGATGAACCAGCTGATTTTCAATTAACAGTTGAAATAAAAATGAAGTGGTTTTAGCGCTCGGCCTTCAAAGTGCCAATACTCTTAAATAACAGAGATACCTGGCCGTTCTATAGCCCCATTAAATCAACTTCATTTGTTTTAAGCAAAGCTGAGAGGTACTTATTTAACAAGCACTTCTTCAGGCATGACTCAACATGCAGGGAGGAATCCCTTCAGGGCAAAGAAAAATGTCTCAGAGGGATGCTGAGAGAAGAAATTTCTCTTTGGATGAGAAATCACTCACCTCAGCAGCTTCTGGCCAGGTTAGGAGTATTTGGAGACAGTCTGGATCACCTGCTTCTGCCCAGCTCGGGGTACACACTACTTCGTCCCCTGAAGGTATGTTGATGTCCCCAGACGTTAAACACCCGCTAAAGGGGTGAGGTTAGGATCACAGGCTCCTGGAGGGAGAAGACGACACCTCAAAAGGTGACCCACTCAGTCAGGACACCCTAAACATCCTTCTCAGTTACTCCTTTCTCCCCTAACACCACTTGAAACCTTCCCACTGCCTTGGTTTTAAGCAAAGTGGTTAATATAAATCAGAAGCAATATCCTCAGGATACAAGGCGCTGTGTGTCTGTCCCCAGGTGTGAAGCAAGCCGAGCAAGGGGTAGTTAACAGCAAGCCTTGGTGCACAGTGAGCCTCCAAGCTGTCACCCAGCTTGCCTGGAAGTCCTAGCCTTTCTTTTGCTTGGAAAAAACAAGGATTTTGCTTATCAAGCGGGCCTGAGGAGGGGCATGCATGCTACATCCACCCTATCCGCAACCACACCCTTCCAAAAATCCTTGCAGTCCTTGGCCGCCCAGACCATCACTCTGTTCCACCTAGGAGCACATCACTGGTCATTTCTCACCTATGCTGGTTATTTAAGGCTGAGTGAAGCTCCTGGAGCTCCTTCGCCACGTTTCAAGTGCTCGGGGCTTCAAGTTTCATTAGTGGTTACTCCTACCTGTCATTTTCTTTCTCTTTAGTTTCTGTATCCTGATCTCTTTGACCCATTTACTGTAAGATCCACTTACTCCCGTCCTCGACCTCTCGTCTGCGATACAATGCGCAACCAGTCTTTAGTTGGAGCCTCTTTCCTTCTGCCAAAGAGCTCTCCAGCAACAGCTTTGTGTTACAGCCAAATCCATTCAAAGGCCCCTTCATACGCTTAGCCTGAAACTCTTTTTCAATCAGTCGCCGGTTCTCCATGTGCAAGTAACTCTCGTCTGCACGTGACCAAGGCTCTCGTGCGCTCGGTACAAAGCGTCTCAGCGCATTCAGAGTGGTGTTTATGAGCCAATGTGCATTAGCCTTTCCTCTTGGAAAACTGAACACGGAGTGCAATGGTTATCCAAAAGGCCTAATAACCCGTCGAGAGCACGAGGCGCGGGCTGAGCCTCGCGGAGCGTTGAATTGCCTTCCTGGGATGGTTTGATGAGGGACATAATCACAGAAGTATTTTGAAAGAGTGCATCTTCATCTCTCTTAAAAGTACCAATAATCAGCAGCTAATTTTCTCTGTCCTGTTAAAGCTTGTTTGACTTCTTGAGAAATTAATACCTGTCCTTAAGGTTAGGCTGATACAAGCGCCACTGATTTTTCAATGGCTCAACTTCAGGGCTGCTAGAACAGCAAAATTATCATCATTTAAAGGTATCATTAGTTAAAGCAGAAGTTTCATTATTTAAGATGAAGATTTAAGAAAAAATGCAAGAATATTGTTTTTGATACATGCAGAAGCACACCTCACTTCACATTCAGACACCAACACTTTGGAAAACAGCCCCAACTCTCTGGTACTATAAATGTAGTCCAAAATACAGATTAAATTGAAGACGTGGGGAAGGAGCAGCACCACACTGGGAACACAAATACTTTACTTCTCACCTGCCCCCATGCATCTAATTTTAAATCCTTCCTCTACGCCTTGCCTGCGGGGCACTCCGAAATGCAGCATTTTCAGATCTTGGCTTTAAAGCATTCCTTGTCCAATGCTACATGGTCCTCTCCCTAGTGATGCACCCATGCTTCAGGGAAAGAAAAAAGCACTGGTGAAGGCAACAAATGCACATGAGCGCTCTACTTCTCAAACCACAGCAACCCAAAAGGGCAGGACGATGCCGGAACAGCCACCCTACTTGCCACCACCCGCTTTCTATTTCACCGATGAGCTCTAAACTGCAAAGACGACCAAGGTCATGGAAAAACACTCGCTCCAATCTCCCCGCTCCACGGGCCCTTGCAGCACCACAGCAGACTGGGAACACATGCAGCCCCAAGAGGCAAATGCCTCCCACGCTCGCCCGGCTTGGGGCTGACCACATCCGTGCGGTCAGGAAAGGGGCATCTCGGCCCCTCTGCCCCCTCTCCCCTCCGTTTCAGAAGCAATAAGAAGAAAAAGGGACAAGGCTGCGATTATTATTCGAGGTTTTGAAACCGGGAGGGATGGGGGAGGCTAGAAAATGTCACAGGCTTCTTGCGGATGTGACACAGGCTGGCTTGTGGGCAAATTAACACAACCGGGAGAATTCGCTCAGGCTCATCAGGGTAATGAAATGTGATATCCACTGGAGAAAGCAGGGGCAGGGACACGCTCCACTTTGCTGTAGCCGTGATGCCCTTTAGACAAAAGACTCCCTGGTGAAATGCAAAACAACTCTGGGATGGAGTGTATTCAAACAGGATCCAAGGACAGCAAACCCATAACCATGTAAACAGATCCCTTCGGCTTACTTCCGTGCTGCACAGGGATGTGCAATGTGCACCGGGAAGATGCTCAGAAAGCACTACCATTTTTGCTTTCTTCCCGCTGCCTGCTCTCTAGGAGTCCTGTTGGTTCAGAGTACAGATAAAAAGGTCTCACCCCAAAAAGCCTCGCTGCCTACACCTACAGGCCACATTCATCAGCCGCAGGTTCTTTAAGACTGACTTACAGCAATTTCTGCACCATGCCAGGAGGCAAATAAACCTGGAAAACAACTCTTCTCATCCAGACTGCTCTTTTCTCCTGCAGATCAACCCAACCCTGCCAGCGCTGCTTTCCTGTGAACATAGATAAATTCCAGCTCTTTTTAAACTCTCCTGTTCAAGACTGCTGGCTGTTGGGATGGCCTGTGTCATCTCAAGACCATGCAAAGGAATATTCCTTGCCAATGCATGGGGTGACCCATCTAGTACTTGGTATGTCCCAACCAGGACTGCCGGTCCCACCTCTTCCGAAATGCTTTTTGGTGATGTCTTGGCTTTCATCCCATTGCACATCCTCCTAAGAGCTCCCAACTCACGTGACTCTCTCCAGGCTTGCAGATGAAGACTTGTCTGTTGACCTATTATGGTCTTTCTGCAAATCAGCTTTATTTCAGCACCCTCTGCCTTGTACGTACCTCCCGATCTTCTGTCGTTACAGACATCAGACTAATTTTTGCCTAAGTGGGGCTCCTGGAGAGCTCTTTTCGGAGGAGGATTCCTAGGAAAGTTTCTCCAAAATAGTAAGTATTTTTGTCCTAACATCATTTAAGCATTGTACATACATTATTAAGCGTACATACAGAGTAGGAAAATACCCATTATCCCATGGAGAACACTACCTGAGAGGTCCTCTATATGAGTCAGGTGTAGCTCTGAGTAAGGGAGACACCAGTCCTAGGGAGAGGAAAAAACAGGGATCACAGCTTTAACTTTACTTTTCACACCTTCCCTCGCAGAGGAAATGCTGCATTAAGATGTTGGGTGAAGCATAACACATCCCACACTCCCCATCTCAGTTTGAAACGTGTAGCCCTCCATTACTGAATCCCAAATTGCTGTGCTTGGGCAGGTCAAAATAAAGCGATTCATTTGTTAAACCATTTTTTTGGCATTGTTTGGACTTGAATTAATTTTAATGAGTACATATCCAAAGATGCCAACACTTGTCCATCCAAGACTGGGCTGCCGTGACACCATGACACTGCTTTTCTCTGACACGGTTGGCCTCAAAATGAGGTTGTACCCAGTGACAGGACAAGAGGTAACAGGCACAGACTTGAACATAGGAAGTTCCATCTAAACATGAAGAGGAACTTCTTTACTTTGAGGGTGGCAGAGCACTGGCACAGGCTGCCCAGAGAGGTGGTAGTTTCTCTGACTCTGGAGACATTCCAAACCCGCCTGGACGCCGTCCTCTGCAACCTGCTCTAGGTGACCCTGCTCTGGCAGGAGTGTTGGACTAGGTGATCTCCAGAGGTCCCTTCCAACCCCGGTGATCCTGTGAAAACCATCTCCTGGACCTTGACACCAGCAACATACAGGTATTTGTTTCTCCATACCGTTCGCTTTGGGTTTTTTAAGGACTTTAAAAAGGCTGTTGGAAAAACGTTGACTTTGCAAATAAAGTTTCTACACGGAGCAATTTATCCGATATGTGGCATCTTAATTTGGATATGTGTTTTAAGAATGCTTCTTCAGGCAGCGAGCAGCTAAGCTTTGGGAAGTTACATAAATCAGTACATTTACATTTGTACGCGCTAACAAGAAATGAATGCCTCTTTCCCTTCCAGTTAGCATTTGTGCGTGTCACGGGTGCTGCTCCCTCTCCCCACCTTTTCCACTGTCTTCAGGATATGACCACAGAAATTGTCATATTGAATTACACCGATAACCCGTCTAATTTAATGCCCTCTCTAAAATAATACCCCACACCAGCTGCTACAGAGGAACATTTAACACTCCTTATAATTGACAATGATGGAACAGCACCACCACGAGGGACATATTTCCTTTGCATTAAGGGACCCCCTCCTTTCCTTAAGCATTTTGTCATGTATATTTTCATCCTAGCTCACATACCTGTGGATGTTACACTTGGAGAAAAGGGGAGGACTCAGCAGTATCTTCTGGCAAGGAGTTTTGCAGGTTAGTTGGGCATGTAAAGTACCGACTCCTGTATTGCCACTCAGTTGCAAGTGGCCATCTCTTACATCTCCTAGAAAGGGCTGCAAGAGGGTACGAGGTGACTTGCTTGTGTCATTTAGTGACTCGCACGCCTCGATCACGATCTTTCTCTTCTCCTGCGAACGCAAACACTCCTAGCAACTAATGCAACCTCAGAAAGGACAGCTTTAAAAAACGTGACACTTGCTGTAGAGCAGGGAAGCCTTCCCTCTAATCACTGTCAGAGCCTATCTTCCAAAACCTTCTGTTCATGCTGGATCGCCCTTCCTGCCTGCTGGAGGGCTCCAGGCAATGTGCCAGCTCCCACAGATACATCCACGAATGGCTTCAAGACCTCCTTTCACCCCCATGGCAAGAAAAGGACGAGCCAGGCCAGACTCAGCCCAGCTGGAGCTCTTCCTCCTGTGGGAGAGACGCGCACCGGGCACGCATACAGCCCCGTGACTCAGATGAACAAAAGACATAGCTAATTGGATGTTGCAGCGCTCCCACGGCAAGGAGGGGACGGGGTTGGGCTGCCTTGCAGAGTTCAGCCTTCTTCCTCGACAGGGAAATTTGCAGTGTAATTAAAATGAAATGTTGGTGTCTGTGTTGCACGTTGAAATATTGATGGAAGGAGGCATAAAGCATTTTATGAATGCATGCTTCCATTTTGTGATTTACTGCCCCCAAACACCGTTTTCACAGAACCTACTCGGGAAGAAAGGGAGAGAGATGAAAGAGCAATAGTGGTTTTATCGCTGCAGAAAAAGGGAACAGAATTGGACAAAGTTAAATACAATGTATTGAAAGATAGTCTTTCGCTCTGAACTTTAAATACAGCAGGAGCTCCCTCACACCTGGAAAGGGTCCATTGAAGTCCATGGAGGTTTTTTCCCCTTTCCTTGTGCCATACCAAATAATGCTGGGAAGGGGCTACACTGCTTTTAACTGTGGTGAAAAAAAGGTCAAGCTCCCATTTATAACTAGGCTTGGAGTAAAGTACTCACAGCTGTGTGACAGGACACAGAGGTAGGACTCCCCATCACCTGCGTTTACCTGCCACTGCATCTTTACTACTCAGCCCCACCAAGTATGGTTCAGCCAAATGGAAGTCTGACTCCATCCCTATTTCAACAAAGGGGGAGAGGAAATATTCAGAGAGCTGTTTAATGAATGACCTAATTACAGCACAGACTAAGACAGAGGCCTTTGCTGTCGCGAGAGCAGCAGCTAACTCTGCCTGAAGTTTCTTTGCCACAGGAATGAGCGGCAAATTTGCCTCCAGGATGAGTGAAATCCCAATTCTTAGCCAAAGATGAGACCTCAGCATCCATCAAATCTCGAGCAAAGGGAGAGCAGAACAGCAGGGTAGCGACACAGCAACCAGCTCCAAAGAGGGTGAAGGAAACCTTGCCGGGATCCAGGAGGACAGTCTAAAATATATAGCGTCACTTCACTTAGTCACTACCGTTTTCCTTTTTGCTCTGCCAAATCAATTGATGCCCTGCAGTGAGCAGCGAGGAGTCGGAGAAAACATTATTAGCTCTCGTGAGGGGTCAGGTGGGTGGCTGACTCATGACCCTGCCATCCATGCTGCCCACCAAGAGCCCTCTTCTGCTGTTCCCCAACCTCAGCTTCTCTTTTTATTCCCTCCTGTTCCTTATAACCAGGTGGAAGCAAGAGAAAGGAGCTGCTGGCCCCATATTTGGGCTGGGAAAGGGCTATGCCGAGGTGCGGCTGTGTCTGCACCCCAGGGCAAGGTGAGCCCTGGATGTCCCTTGTTTTGGCAGCAGACTCACAAGCAACTTTCTCTCTCCTTTCCATCAAGCCCCACGAGCAGATGGGGCTCCAAATTTCCCAGCTGTTCCCCAGAGGGTGGTAAAAAAAACCCAGCCTGTCACTTGTTTCAGGGTTTGCACTGCTCATCACCGAACAGCCTGCAGGCTGCAACCGAAGGAGCGGGGATGCACGGGGACGTTCCATTTACGAGGTAGCTATTGGGATATTGAGGCAGCTCTGCAACAGCAGGGAAGGCTGGCAGGTCTCCGCCAAAGCACACAGAGCTGCGGAAAGCTCGCACACTTTTTTCCCTTCGGTGTTCCCTGGCCTCCTCCTTTCTTCACCAACCCTATAGAAACCTAGAGAAAGGGAGACACTTGTTCACTCCCAGCTGGCTAAGCTGGTCACAACCACGTTACACGGACATATTGCAACATTTTACTCCAGACCAACTGAACTGCAATGTTTTCAAATGTACAGCAAAGTAGTGCCCCCCAAATTCCAAGCTGAGGACACACACAGTGAGCATGGCTCTCCAAACTGACCCACACACCTGAAAAGGAGGATTTGCATTGCACAGATAGAGAAGCACTTGAATCTTTAGGCTGGCACTCAAGCTACCCAATTCCAGACTCCTTGCACCCAGTGTCGTGTCCAGTTGGAATCATGGACAGACTCCCATGGAGCAGTTCAATGCACCCAGGATCTGACTCATCCCTTGAGATTCATTCAAGTCACGTCTCTTGACCACAGAGTGAGATTAGGTACCCAGATGCTTCACTTCAGGGTCTATGCTGGCTTGGGCTCAGCCCAGCTCTCGGTGCTACTCCACTTGCAGATGCAGCCATAATCTTGTTTCACTTCTTTTAATTACTACTTGTTCCAAAAATGAAGTTAGTTTCATTAGACTTAAGCTTTACATTTTCTACCTACATTTCTTCCAAATTTGCATTTCCTTCGATAAGCTCAAGAACTTTGCTTTCTGAGCGAACTCAAAAAATATTCAATTTTTACACCATTTGAGTTCAAGCACTTACATGTATAGTTTTGAACCCCTAGTGCAAGGCAGATGTTGTCCCATAAGCGTACTATAAGCTGAGGTAGAAGAGGCAAAAAACAGAAGAAAACCCAACAAGGCTGAATATTCAAAGCTAGCTGGTTGGAAGAGTTCTTACTAGCTACATATGCCGTGAAAAAAATACATTTCATTTTAAGGTTTGATTCTGTTTTAACATAGAGAGACGGGATTTATACAACAAGGCAACTTTTTTGCAAGATGAATTTTTATATTCCATGTTCCCTTTATAAGTAATTCACTCACTGCAATGCAATAAAACACTTTTTGAAGTCCCTCAATTTACTATTTACTCAGCAGAAAATATCAGCGAGAGAGGTCTGTAGAAATTAAATATATGCACACATTGAGAAAAACAGTAAGTAATAGATACCGCTCAATGAAATTTTATGTGACCAATAGCTGTTGGTGGATATGTGATTTAAAGGTGGCATTAAATATCTGAAGCTTTAACTAATCACTGTATAAATAACTTACAGTGGTGGCTTCAGGCAAACGACTGATAGAAGGCTTCTCAGCAGATACAGACCCATATCAATGGAGGCGGCTCCGATTAAGTTATACAGGAAGAGGAAAAAAGATAATCCCAGAAACAGTATTGGAAAAACAAGAGAGTAAAACACGAAAGCCCAAGCAGTGCCTATGCACAGCGGCCTGGGAGGAGCAAGCTGTAAGAATAACCTCTGTTGTCCATCTCTGGCACCTACAGTGCAGGATGGAGCGAGGCTCAAACGGGTCTGCGAGACGCAGTGCAATTATCCACTACCCGATCCCTCCCTGGGCCACCCATGGGACATGGTATCAATGCCGCAAAAGGTCAAAGGAGCACACCGAAATCTCCTTGGGCTCAAAATGCACCTTTTTGGTGCTCTGCCTCGTGAGATTTCCAGAAGTCTCTGGGAGCTCCCACTTTTAGCCTGATGAAACACCCTGAGCCCAAGAAACACCCTCGCAGCTCACCCCATAAGCACCGCAGCTAAGTACATGCCATCTCCTCTCGGTTTGATGAGCCTCATGCAAAGCCCGCTTTGCATTTCTGCGGTTCTTACTGAAAACAGATGGGTAGATGCTCCCTGCCCCACTGACTGCCACTGTTTGTGATGGCCAAATGGGTCTCTGGGCAAGCACAGAGTGCACCTCCACATGTTGTACAACACCTCATGGGAGTAGGAAAGCTGCTCAGCCAGCTCAGTTCTTCAAAGCTTGGCCTTCTTTCTCTTTTTTCTCCCCAATCAACCGGAAAGGACATGCTTTAGGAGAAAGAGAATAAGTTAACAGGGGCCAAACCCACCACCCCCACAACTTTCATGGAAGGGAGGACCACATCATATAATTCAAGAGCAGGGGACAAACTTCAGCATCTCAGGAGGCCTCCTGGAGCCCTTTCAGTTCTTTAATCTAAATCACGTTAATCTGACAAAAGGAGGAATTGCTTCAGGTCAGATTCAACTGGCAGGAAGGAAATTACACGACTTCCCAACATGACTGAATATTTGCCATGTTAGAGCAGCGTTCAGGAAACAACCTCGCAGATGAGCGAGGACAGCAATGCCCTCTCATTCTGGAGAGCAAGGTTAAGCATGCAGCGGTAACTTCTCATCACTTCCAGGAAAACACCAGATGTTCGGTGAAGTCAGGAAACACTTCCAAGAAGTGTAACTCCTCCTTCCTGGTTTTGAGGTTGTGCACACAATTTTGGCCAATTTAGGATTAGCTGTGGGCAGATGCAGCTACACCACTGGCAAAGTTAATTTTTAGTATGGAGGAAGGTAATTCAGACATCGATTAAGTATTGATCTTCACTTTCTTTCTGACCTGAGAGACATTCTCAGGTTACTTACAAAATGAGGATAATCATAGGTTATTTATCTACCGTTGAAGAGGATCCCGTCCACTTTTTTCCTAAGGATAATCACTTGGGATAAGAAGCAGAGGAGCTGAAGTTATTGCCCATCTTCTCCTTTAATCAACATAGCGTTCTGTGTTGGGGGAAGGGGAGAAAAGAAAGAAAAATATCAGCAAGGTCAGTTTCCATTGGGATGAGGAAGGGACTAGACAGGAAACTGCCCTTTTACTGTCACTTTTGGCTCCTGTTCTGATGTTGAAATCCAAGAGCTAATGAAGATAGATGGGTTCATCCATGCTGTTGGGATCTGGATACTAATGGAAATTATTTAATGGTCAAGAGCTGTCATGGGGTGCATTGATGAATTAGCAGAGTTAGGAGGAGAGTGATTCTACCGGCAATAACAGCTACTAATAATAGAGCTCCAATCGGTTGGGGAGCGTATCCAAATGGAAGATGAGGCAACTGTAGGCTCGCAGCTCACCTTCACTGCAGGCGACAAAGGTAAAAACTCTTCCAGAGAGCTTGTTTGCATCTCCCACCTCCTGCTAGGAAGGGATGTGTCCAGGATGAGTTGCTACAGGGCCAGGCATCCTCAAGGAGGAACAGTGCCCTGGGGATGGAGGCGGCCCCTCTCTGCCGACCCAAGAATGTGGCTGTGGATCGGCAATGGGGAAGGTCAGCGGATGGGTGCTCTGCTTCTCAAAGGATCTGCTGTTTTAAGCACCGCTTTTCCCTTTCTGCAAGGGGACCTGCAACCCCTTCAGATTCGCCCAAAAGACCTCAGCATAGCCTCCCTATACAACCACTTTCTGCCTTCTACTTTTTGAGGATACCAACTTTCACTGAGAATTGGGTCTTTAACACCTCCAAGGTCTTGATTTCTCCTTGCCCCAGTTTCCTACCTGTACAAATAAGATCTCCCCCCCCCATCCATTTCAAGCATAACCTACTCGGAGCACAAAATCTCTCTCCCTCTCTGTCTACAGCGTCTAAAAATGAAAAAAAAAAAAACCTAACACAAACAAGAAGCTTGTTCCAGGGCTTTTCTACACTGCTGGAAAACAAACCAAAAAAAAAAAGAATTAACAAAAGTGACCCCTGGGAGAGGAGAGCTGCTCTTAAGATAAGCTTCCCAGGTGTCTGGAGGAGTGCAGGGAATGATGATGAAATAGCTGTATCATATATACACACATTTGTTAGAGCACATACTGACACAGCTGGGAGACACTGACAGCTCTGCAGAGTAAGACTAATTTCCAAGCACTGAAAATCATCTTGGTGGAAGGCTTAGGAGTAAAAATTATCCAGCCAATCTGACAGAGTGGTCATAATTTTGGCGTCTAACATCTCAGTAATGCCTGAGCCACAAATTATCCTTCTGCATCAGCAGAAAGCAGAGATCTTAATGCTTTTTGTTGACATGGCAGACTTGATCACTGGCTATAGTGATTTGGAAAGTAAGACAGGTGCTTTTTGCACCATGCTTACTGCCAATGAAGGTAACAGGCACAGGGCAAAGAGGGGAAAGATCCTGGCCCGTTCTCCAGTTTGTTGAAGTTTCCTTCAAGCTCTAAAATACCCTTTCTGGGGCTCTGTAAGGGAAAAAAACACAATTCCACGCTCTAAAATGAAGCTAAACCTTCCAGCAGTGTGAGTGAAATAAAAGCCAGTATACAATTTCTTCCTCTTAAGCTAAACGCAGAGCCAATCTCAGGTTGCCTCTCAAACTTCATCAGAAGATGGTACCACAAAGACAGTAAAAAAACCTTCTACCCAACTCATCCCTGCTGGTTGGTCACTTTTGTCAATGAACCGGGTGCAAAAAGTGACCCAGAACCCCAGCGACTACGATCTGATTTTTCTGGTTCGTAGCCCGTAATGCAAGTATTTTACGGCATTACTTAATGAAAGCGATGCGCCACTAAGCAAAATGGGAGCATTAAGATGCAGTCCACACCCAAAGCTCCAGAAGCAACAATTCAGATCCCAAATTTTACTGTGCAGACAGGGTGGGTGAGACACACCTGATTTCTCACCGGATGGGCTCTCACTCCTTCCCCCCACAACAGCCCCTGTCTGTGCACTGGAAAACTGCACTGGCACTAGGAGGGCATCCAAAAATGCATGCGCTTTTAAAAATCACGGTCCTCCCTCCCTCCTTATGCTGAATTTGATAGCAAAAGCAAGATTGGATTCCCAAGTATCTACTGGAGTGAGGTATGTTCAAATACTTCATGGAATATCCCTGCGGATTTAAGATGCCTGTCAGTCATATAAGCCACCAGTTACCTGCTTAAGAAGGCAGATCGGCTGCAGTCACCAGGCTTGAGTGAATCAGCTTCACCTGCTCAATTGTGCATCAGAAGAGACAGCTGAGTTACGGCAGAGCACGTGGCCATGCCGGCCTCACGGGCAGGCTCAAGCCTGCAGCACCATCACAGTATCTGTATTTATTTACTGGCTGGGCACTCGTTGTAAACTGCTGATTAACAGCTGGTTCCTGGAGAGAAACCCTCTCTTTGCTGAGTGATGCCGCCGCTCGTGCACAGAGGTTGTTCTTTGATCCTGCTGACTTAAGTCCTTGCTGTCACGGCAGGCAACATCACATCTCCCAGTTGTACTGGAACTGCTGGTGCTTTTTCCTAGCACAACTTGCTTGATCCAGGAATAGGAGTTTGGGTAGAAAAATTCCTGGTTTGTTCTCCCTCTTCTTCTACCCTTGGCCACTGGGTCTGTTCCTGTCCCAGCTCCACTTCAACCAACTCTTTCCTCTTCATTTAATTTGCAGGCAGTTTGTCCAAAGCTGTAGCCACCACATTGACTGAGGAGGGGAAAGCACCAGTAGATGGGCTCTCCTGAGCCTGATGATACGTCAGAGGTGGATTCCCCGATACACCCTCGCATTGGAAACCCTCCCATCCCATGAACAAACATTGTCTCCCCATCATGAGGCACACTCCTGCTCCTCACTTTCCCTTTGTGTGACCAACCTGAGGACCAAGCTCTCACAAGGACCCTCAGAGGGCTCATGGTTCAGAGCAGTCCTACAAGACAACCTCCTTCCAGAAAAACAGTCAGGTCTCTTTCCCAGCAAAATCCTCCTTCCCAGCACTACAACGCTGTCACCAACGTGTTCACTCTTCATGGTGCCTCAAGCAGACAGCAGCAGCACCCAGTGAAAGCTATCTTGCCACAGGACATCAGCTCTGAGAAAACAACATGGGGCAGCTGGTGCCATCAAGCAATGTCCCCCAGGAGTTCACAGCACCAGTGATTTTCCACTTCAGGTCAGAAATGACCACCTTCCTTTCTCCTTCCCTCCCCACCAGCTTTACAAGGTCATAAACCCAGCCTACACCAAGTAGCAATTTCCAAGACCAGTTCAGGGTACTACTCAAGATAACCTTCAACAGCACCTCAGAGGGATGTAAGCAGAGGTCTAAGAGCTGAGGGTAACCATTACGAGTAACAAGTCCCTCCCTTTTGAGCCCAAAGTCCCTCCGAGATACAGCTGTCACAGAAGGAAGCGGAGGCAGCTGGAATTAAACACAGCTCCAGTTTGCTGTAGCACATCAGCAGACTTCCAGCCCAGGCTGTGAATCAATGACAGTTTGTAGTATTTCATCTCTCCCCTCCTCGCCATGCCTGCCACGGGAACTCTTTATCCTCAAGACTTTGAAGCGAGCTGCGAGGTTATTTAATTTGCTACCCCCAACGGGTGAGGCACAGTGGCATTTTGGTTTCTTAAGATTGCTGCGTACACAATTTTCCCATTAATTTTCATCCTGCTTCGAAGAAACAGTGCAGACAGCATGGTCCAGTGGTTGTTCCCACTAATAGCAAGAACAAGCAAAGCAGATGAATTCAGTTTGTAAGAAGCCGTACAAACTCATTAGGCTGGGGAGAAATAGAGGTGGTAATATAAATAAGAGAGTAACCTCATCAAAAGAGTATGTTTAATGCTAACAAGGAAAAAAAAAAAAATCAGCACTGCACCTGACATGAATTCCACACACGAGTTTCTGCTATCAGATTCTGCACAAAAAAATTGCAAAACTTGCCAATGTATCTCCAGCAGCTCCCCCTACACCGCGCTCCATGCCTGGATATTACCTCTGTGCTTCCAGCAGTGTAATACACTTCACCCAGCTCACCTACCGCCCTTCTGGAAAGGCTGGAGATGAAGCTGAGCACTTGCCGAGTGCCCAAACAGACTCCCACGGAGAATCTGCGAGGGACAAGCACACCCAGCAGCCAGCGGGGGACCACTTATCACCCC
>VYXH01008497.1:200901-223170 GCA_013397275.1 Burhinus bistriatus | reverse complement strand
AAAAAAAAATCACTCTCTCTCCTGATCTAATAAAAAAAAAAAAATACTATGAAACATCTCCCGAAGGCAGCTCTGGGAAATAAAATTCACAACTCCACTGAAGGTCAAAGCTCCTGGAGTTGGCCGCTGTGCCCTCTACCAGCCTCACCATGTGCCATGGCCCAGAAGCTACCTGTCTCTGCCTCCAAGGAAATCACTGCCTTAGCACATTCTTTTTCTCCGCTCGCCTATCATCATCTCCCGTACATTACAGCCACTCTTTCCTTCTGAATCAACCACACGTGTTAAATATCTCACTAACCTCTGAGCAACTGTTTTCAACTCCTTTGGGTTTGAAGCCTGCCATTTCTAGTTCCGATCGGAAGAAGCGCTTGTATGCCCGAAAGCTTGTCTACCTTCTCTGCTCCCACCTCCTAATCCTGCCCAATAAAAGGTCTGTGCAGACAGACCCTGCCTTTACATCCACACCCAGAGCCCCTCTCCTGCCCCACTGCAGGGCAGCTTACTGCAAGACCAGCAACTGGGAAGGCTGGAAATAAACCCCAAGGACCTCCAGGACTTGCAAATAGCACTGGTAACCAAAGACCTCTAGCAATCTGGCTCAAAACACCCTCAATGTTTACGTATCCATGGGTGAACGTGCCCCAGGAGTGGCACTGACGCTTTGGTGTACCAAAGGGTCTGGAGGCGCTTCTCATGAGAAACAATTTGGCCATGAAGGTCCAACTGAAGAACTGCTTTGCTGAGCGCAGCCACTCTTTCGCAGAGCCGATAATGTCAGCAATCACTCCTGGTTTTGGGGATCAGATGGGTTTCTGAGAGCCCCAAGCCTGTGCCCTCCCTGCCAGGGGCTGTGGTTTCAGGGAGCTCTCCCCATTTCTCAGCATTTCCCTGACCCCTAGTGACAAGACGTGGCTGTACAGCAGCCACTTAACATGCAGCGCCCAACTCTCCCTGCATAAACAAGGAGCAAAACTCACTCTTTAAGATGGGAGAAAGGTTTCCAGATCCGTCAAGACACTCACCCTCCGAAACCCCTGCACATTTGCCAGCAAAACCAACCTGTTTAGCAAAGAAACTCAAATTTGGACTGAAAGTCAGGAAACAAGCTTGAATACAAGAAGTTTCCCTTGCACCGGGCTCCAGCTGTGCCCAGGGAAGCCGGGTTATGTGATTAATCCATCACCAGACTGGACAAAGCAAGGGGTGGGGAAAAGGCAGTATTGATGTATTACCTTCCCCCAGGGCAAATGCATCCTGTTGCAGGGAACGGAGCGACCTTGGCAGGGTAGCAAACTGCATGATCTCACCGCCATCCACCACGGACCATGGAGCAAGCTCCTGAGGACCTGGAGGACAAGACTGGTGACAGAGCCGTACATTAGCTGCCAGGGCCCACAGCCCTTGTTTTTGTCATGCCGCTTGGTTTCAAGGACAAACACAGAGTCAAAGCAGGATCACTCTGACCCAACTCTTGAGTTTTCAAATCTAATTCATGCCAGGGTTCTCCGTGCATTGTCTAGCAATGGGCTGTCTCTTCCAGCACCAGCTTGACACAGGAGAAGGCATCCATGGCAACATGCACTCAGGTACTTTGGACTCGGGTTTGCATCATCCTCCTTCTCCGGGAAACATCCCTTCAACGCAACATTTCTTCACTCCCAGATGCTACGATATTCCACCATCTTGCACACAGTTGTCTCCCACTTTGGTATTCATGTTTTCTACACATTAGAAGTGGTTATACCACTTTTACTGCCTTTTTTCTTCAATCTGGCCTTCTCCAGGGGTACCTGCACACTGCCTGACATCAAGGCCCTTTACCTAAAGCATCACATGAGCAGACCAGAGAAGCCACGATCTGTACCAGCCTCCGATTTTGTTCATTGTGCTGAGGCTAATTCCCAGCCCTCACTGACTTTGATAAAACGACGTTACAAGAGGAAGTCTCACGCAGGAATAATTAACGATTCACCTCTATTTATTGGGCCCTTTTGTCAACTCAAACTTGTCACAACTGCCATAAATCCCCTCCAGTGCTAAACAAACTCTTTAATTAAATCTATTGTGCCACAAGAGCAATGCTTCAGATACCAGCGGAGTAGTCAGTGATGAAAGAGTTTGGCCCACCCTGGCTTAAAACACTCTTTAGGGGCTGAGGTTCACCAGGGGATTGTGACCCTGTGCCAAGCTAGTCGCTCAAATGCCATTAGCATTTGCTATTAGCAAACTCTGAAAATGTATTCCCAGTGAATTCCTGAGGCACTGCAGCTGGTTAATAGTTTCCCTGCTGACTAAGCAGTTGCTCCCCCCCCTGCCCACAACACATGAGTTTCAGTCTCATCAGAGAAGCAACCTCAAAGCTATAAATACATGGACAATTCAGTACCCACCAGGCAAAAACCTGTTCCCCCATCTCATGGGTTGCTAGCGGTCCTCCTGCCCTGGGTCCCCCCATTCAGGGAAAAGAGGTGAAGCACAGCACGCCCTTCTCCCTCACGACAGGTGGGAAGAAGGAACAGCAGATGGTGCCAGACCTGATGAAGAGCCAAGCGCATCAGTTAAAGGTGAAGCAAACTAACAGCACACCCAGGATTTTCTAAAGGCCTCTCCAAGGAGCAGGGACTTCCCGACACAGGATCTAGTTCACACCCTGCAGCCAGAAGCGGACCTGGGAAATGCAAGAAGAGAGCAAGCGCAAATGAAGCTTCTCCCTGTTTCTGCCTCCACCTACTTTCCGCCCAGGAGATCCTCACTTGATGCATGTTTTCTATTTAGTGCAGGACCCCCACTAGGTCCCTCCTGGACGTGACAGACAAACCTCTCCCACACAGTGCTGGAGGACAGCCACCCTTCTTCCAAAGTACAATACAAAACAAACACCCAGCCCTGTAAGACTCCTTCTCTGCCAATGTCATCAGCAAACATCCCGCTGCTGAGTCAGTAGCTCTGCTAACAGCCCGTCCAACGCAAACTCGCATTGCAGCAAACAAGGTGGTAAAAGCCACCGCTTCCTTTCTTCGCTGGTTAATCCCATTTGCCTCATGAGAGGGCCCAAGATGCAAAGGCAGAGTGAATTTACCGTGATTTGAACCATGCTAATGCTAACCCCAGGGGTCAGCGGTTCCCAAGGGACGCCTGGAAAAGCACACCTGCAGGAAGATCACATGGAGCACACTGCTAATACTGTTAAGTGAGGAGGCAGCACAGACTATGGGGAAGGGAAAAAAAGGAGGGAAAGAAAAAAAAAATCAAACCACACAAAGGAAAAAAAAAAACCAACAACAAACAAACCAAAAAAAACCAAACCAAAAAACAACCCAGACAACACTTGTTGCTGTGTTGGGGAGTCCTAGGCTCTGGCAGGGAGCTTCCCTCCCCTGCAAGCAGCAAGGCTCATGCTCTCCACAGCTCTTATGTGATTGCAAGCAGTCACACACTGCAGCCAGCACTCTGAGAAGGAAGCTAGTACCCTTCTTCCCTCAAAGGGACCGTGCAAATGTTTCAGGGAATGGATCGAGAGCAGCCCTGAGGAGAAGGACCTGGGGGTGTTGGTGGATGAGAAGCTCAACGTGACTGGCAATGTGCNGTCCCTGCCCATGGCAGGGGGGTTGAAACTAGATGATCTTTAAGGTCCCTTCCAACCTAAACCGTTCTATGATTCTATGAAATTAGGAAGGGGGGGGGAATTCAAAAAGCAAATCTTGAGATGGGAGACAGTACACGGCTCTCAACCAAAGCAGCTTTCAGGGTCAGATACATTTTGTTAAAGAGGTATTGACAAAGTAAAAATAATAGTAGGTGAGTGATACGAGAGCTCCCTCCAAATACGCAGAAGCCCCTTTGGGTACATAACAGCAATGTACGCTGCCATTGACCTAGCCAAAAGAAGCACAGCTCTGAACTAGACAGAAAGGCAGGAAAAAAGAGCAAAAATCTGTTCCCAGTAAATAGGCACGCCCCTTGCACGGGGCTGCAAACTGCTCTGAGCAAACACCTTGCCCAACATCACTCAATTAATCATTAAAAGAAAATCTAAGGGGTCCCAGCTCAAAAAGAGAAATTAAAGCTGTGCGGAGGGGGAGTTTCATGCACTTAGGGGTTCAGGAGTCGGAGTCAGCCAAAGGATCCCCCCAGCCACAATTTCACACTGCAGACGGAAGAAAATCACAACTGCCCTGTTGACACTTTTCAGCAAAAGCACATCCCTCCGCAAGAGATCTCTCACATGTAAGGCTGGCAGTTAAGGCTTGATTTATAACCTAGGAGAGAAAATGCCATTACAAAGGAGCTGGGTAATCAGTAGACACAATATAATTAATCGTTTTTCTCCTGATGTTCTCCAGCCACAGAAATTCTCACCTCTAATGAGCTGAGATGCCTGTCAGTTGCTCTGTACTGGCAGCACGCGTATTGGCAAGGTAAAGAGGATCAGCTCGCAGCTGTGCTGGAACAAAATCCAACAGAGAGAAAGCGGGGTACCATGAGAGATGGGGTATTTGCTTCCTCCCTGATCTCCAAATCAATAGGGAGGCCAACAGAGGCACTGTCACCTAGCCAAGGTGCATTCAAGGCCCTGACAAGTCACCATCATCAAAAAAGCCACGGTATTTTCTTGAGAAAACTCCAGCTGAGTCCAGCTGAACATAGGTGTTATCTGCAGCACCTATATCTCCACCTGCAACTTCATGACCATATTATCACTTCCTTGACCTCCTGCTTGTGCCACTAGCTACAGGGGCGCTGATGAAACTGCCAGTCCTGCAATTCAAACTTATGCCAAGAAAATATTCTGCTGGTCTTTCCCAACCTTACAAACAATCCCACCTCCTGATTTTATTGCTGGAAACCGTACAGCACCCCTCCTCTTCTCATCCATATCAAGGCTTCTAGCTTCATATCGGCACACAATTATTTCCTTCTCAGGTGCTGTATTACTCTCCAAGTCTTTTCTCCCCAGACAGAGACTCGGGGTCTCCCAGGACAGAAAAGATGCTCATTTTTCCTTTTCATTACCCTAGCAAGCAAATTTGTAGAGGGCAAAAAAGGAAAGGAAGAATTTGCTTCCCTTTGACTTGCCTGCTGGAGAAATAAATCATCTCTGTGGCACCCACAAACCCTAAGAGTAGAAAACAAAATGTGCACGAGAGTATATACTAGGGATGTATGTCTCACTATATTAAAAAATTCCCAGAATCAGTTGCTTCAAGGGTAAAGAAAGCCATGAGGGCACAGCGGGGTGCTGAATTTCTGTCTACCACGTACATCAGCACGGTACAAAACTGTTGTCGGCACTGCAAAATCGCCCGTCGCGTGAGTGGGTTTAGCAGACAACGAGCTACAGGACATGGGCACAAATACGGCAAGCCTGGAGAGCGAAAACACGCCGGGGAGCAGCATGCGGCATCCTGTGCAGACACGGTTCCCTCGGCAACGGGAGAAAACACCTCAAAAATGCTCAGAAGTGTTGTGCTGCGCACACTCCCCCCACTACCCCGGCTCTTGGTCCACGTGCTGCGATATAATCCAGGCTGTCCCCAAACAACGCAGCCCCTCTGCTCGTGATTATCACTGCAGGGAGCTCAAAGGGCTGGGAGGCACACGTACGCTCAGCCAGGAGGACTGTCACATTCATCACACGTGTTGCCAGCAGCACTCCGCGGCACCGGCTTTAACTGCCCCTTCTCCATCCCGTTCTGCCTTTTCCTTGTGCAACAGGTTAAAAAAAAAAAAGTGACCTTACAGGAGAGGGGCGGGTGGTTCAGGGGTGGACACACCACCGCTTCGGCGTGCAGGGGTTCAAAGGGACCCTGTTTTAGCATCCCCCAAGCCCCACGGACAGACCAGGGGGGTGACCACTGCCGGGCAGCAGTTCTCCGTGGGTGGACCCGGCCCCCTTGCCACGCCTCCCACCGCCCCGGACAGGCAGCAGCTCCACCGAGCTACTACGGCACGGTACGGCACGGCACGGCGTGCACCACCGGGGACAGAGGCCACGGAGACTCGCCCGCCATGGTAAGTCGTTGCTGGGAAATCTGGCTGTTGCTTTGCAGGTTGGTGGCAAAGGACGGGGCAGGAAGGTTTCGGCAGCAGCTCCGGCCTCTGAGATGAAGCAGGAGGCTAGGGAGAAAGGAGCAGAGCTCTGCGCTGTGGTTAATAAGTAACGCAGGGAGCTCCGCCGGTGGCTGCTGGATTACCAAAGCCAAGGCGCTCCAGGCTCGGTTCCTCTGCCAGGGGGAGGGAAAGGGTCCGTCAGCGAGGCTCCGTTGCCAGTGTGACCCCCGCTCAAATTCTGCCTGGCAAGTATGACCCCCATGGCCCACGCAACCCACCCTGGCCGGCTGGAAATCAGCTTTTTCAGGGCAGAGGAGGGGACAGGAGGAAAAGACCATGGGCCCTGCGGCACGCCTCGCTCCAGCCCTGCCTGCAGGTCCTGCTCATGCCAGGGCTGTCCCCTTTACATTCTCCTAGGTGACAAGTCACCCTTAAAAGGGAAGATGTCAGTTTGAGCAGAGAGGGTTGTTTGATTTCCAGAAAGCCCAAAGCTCTCCCAGTTTCCCATGCTGGTTCCTTTCCCTCGGTTGCACAATGCACATACTTGGTTTCCTGCTGGCAAAAAAATAAAACCTAAAAATCCCAGTGCCTTGGCAGTTGAGACCCAGCAAAAGAAAACAAAATAATTAAATTTCCCTAATGAGAAGAGTGTGTTTTAAAGGAGTAAGTGCAGATGAAAGCATTAACATGCCACACTGACAAAAACAGCAGGCTGGCCAATGTGCTGGGGCAGAGAAGGAGGGAAGGGAGCAGGGTGGAGGGCAGGAAGGGTGCTCCAGGCAGAGGGTTTGCCACCACAAGACACATCTGGAGGAGATGGCTTTTGTGTGATCCATTGGCCAAACCTCAGCCTAGCCATGCCTCCCATTGGCGCTGGGCTCTCCAAGAGGAGTTGGGCCTGGAAAAAGCCCCGGGGTCCCTCCTCCCATGTCGTCTGGACGCAGAAAAGGGTTCAGAGAACAATTAAGCCACGTCCCTCCCAAGCAGCCTGGTTTCTTCCTCTGCCCGGGGGGAGGCTGGCTCGGCACCCAGCCCCCTGCATCCGTACCCCTCTGCTCCAGCCACGCAACAGCTCCGGCTTCACACAGCCTTTCCTCTCGTTACCACCGATACACGAGCAGGACCTTTCAGCCCCCGGTCCCAAAACCTGGTGCAGCCCCTACCCCGTTCCCATCGGAGTCCCCCCGAGCAGACCCCCGGGTGCCCCCCTGCCAGCGGCCCCGTGCAGAGCCAGCCTCCGGCCCCACGTTATCCAGTTGCTAAGCTACCCGCACCCGGCTTATCAACGCCATCAGCGCGGAAGGGCAACGGCTGAGGGTTTATTGCGCTGAGCTCTGTTTACTCACCACCTTCCCTCCCAACCCAGAGCTCAGGAAGGGGACGGGGCTGACATTAGCAGGGAGGGGGTGGTGGAGCCGGGGAGGGGGCTGGCAAGGGGCCATCCGAAACGCCACACAAGCTGCAGGGTGGCAGGGGTGGTTTGCACGCCAGCAGCGAGGCCGGAGCACGCACTGGGGAGGAAGGCTGGCGATGCCAGGGGGAGGGGAACCATCCCACATCCAGCCACCCCTGAGCTAAAGGGATCAGCACGCACCTTGGTACTCTGCATTTCATGAAGCGCTCTGCAGCTGACAGCTTTCCCTAAGCATAAGGGTCACGGCTACGCAGACAGGTAGGCACCCACACAGCCCAATGGCTTAGCAGACCCAGTAACATGAGAATAAAGCATAATCTTTCCAATCTTCCTCAAAACGTGCAAAATCAAAGAAGAACCCACAAAAAACCCCATCAGCTCCATGGCTGCCTCTTTGGTTTTGTACAGCCTGCGAGTAGGGAAACTATAGGGAAGGACGATTTGCCTTAGTTGCTCAGCCATTTAAGATGCTACTTCTGAGCATCGATGCCCAAGCGAAGCATCTCAAGGGGCCGCTGACCAAGCACCCACAAGAAACAGTGGGCTGTACTTGTTGGGATTCCTATCTAACTTGCCACACTTTGCTCTACAGCATATAAAGGAAAACAAATTGCAAAGAGATGCAGGTCTTTGTCACTGAGAAACAACAATCCTCACCAATTCGAAAGATCAGATCACCCACTAGAAAATAATTTTAATTGCCAGAGCATAACCTTTCAGATAGAGCAATACCCCTCCACACTCACTCCTGTCTTCCCCACTGGGCCAGAAGATACGCTGGCTCAGGTAGCCCCTGTCCCCAAGAACTCCATTTTAGTTTCATCTTCACCCATATTCACTCCCCAAGGCCAAGAAGAACTGCTACTCCCCCTCCCCCAGCCCTTAAAAAACAGGTAACAGCAGCTCTGCCCAAGAGAGGAAGACAACGCTAAATCACAACCCTTCCCTCTGCCCTTTGTTACTCAGACAGAAACAGCCTCTTAAACTCCATTGTAACATCAGGGAGACTGAAAAGGAAAAGGAGCTGAACTCCAATTTAGTGTGACTCATCTCTGATTCACACCACACCACTTCTTTCTCCTCTAAAGCAGGCTTCCAGCACAGATGACCTGCAAATAAAGCCCTCCCACTTCAGGAAGGTACTCTGCAAACCTCAAAAGCAAGCAATTCTCAGTTCTAGAAGCCATCACAGAATTTCAGGGTTTTTTTTCTAGAAAATTGTATATAATGTATTTGGGAGCTTAACCTCACACAGCCATCATTTCTTACCACCTCAGGTTACAACGAATACATTGATAAATTGTTGCAGGTCAGAGGACAAAAGTGACAAGCTGGACTTCACTTGACCTAGGTACCTGCAGGATGTACCCAGGGCAGGGAGCAGAGGACAGCATCAGTATCCCTTATCACCTAGGTTGGAAGAGACCTTTAAGATCATCGAGTCCAACCACCAACCTTAACATTGCCAAAACTACCACTAAACCATGTCCCTCAGCACCACGTCTGCCCAACTTTTAAATACCTCCAGGGATGGTGATTCCACCACTTCCCTGGGCAGCCTGGGCCAATATTTGATGACCCTTTCAGTGAACAAATTTTTCCTAGTATCTACTCTAAACCTCCCCTGGCACAACTTGAGGCCATTTCCTCTTGTCCTATCACTTGTTACTCAGGAGAAGAGACTGACCCCCACCTCTCTACAACCTCCACTCAGGTAGTTGTAGAGGGCGAGAAGGTCTCCCCTCAGCCTCCTCTTCTGCAGGCTGAACAACCCCAGTTCCCTCAGCCGCTCCTCAGCAGACTTGTGCTCCAGACCCCTCACCAGCTTCGTTGCCCTTCTCTGGACACACTTCAGTATCTCACTCTTTCTTGTAGTGAGGGATCCAAACCTGAACACAGCACTCCCCAGTTCAGGTCCGTACACACACTCTAATCCTCCCACCCAGTCTGCAGCTGCCTCCATGGACCCGTAACTCCACGGCCCATGGGATGCCTCACTGCTTTGAACAACTGCTTCATCCTACCTCTGCCACTCTGATCTGCTCCTCTTCCCTTTCCTTTCTGCGGTGTCAGGCAGGAAAAGCCCACAGGCTGAGCGCGGAGGAGAGAGAGCAGCTGCTGCCAAACTTGAGAGCTGTGGGGTGGAATGAGGTGGAAGGCAGAGACGCCATCTTCAAAGAGTTCCACTTCAAGGACTTCAACCGGGTATGAGCATCGGTGGTGCAGTTTTACAACACGGGAGACCTGGTTTGCAGAGCATCTGCAAGGCTCAGCCAAAGGAACTCCTCCATGTTTCTCCTGAAATGTAATGGCTGAGCAAGATAATCTGCCCAAGACACCAAAGTGCTCAACCCAGCATGTGGTTTGTCTGGGAAAAGCTCCCCAAAAAGAGGCAAACCCAGAGAAAACCCCAACAAAGATACAGAACATCCCAGGCCTTACATTTCATTGGGCTACCTGAAACATGGTGTAAAATTACTAGCTATAGGGTGAAAAACAATGTATGGCAGGGTAAGTGGTTCAGAGTTAACTTTTCTTCTTACTCCACTGGGCAGGCCTTTGGCTTCATGACCAGAGTGGCTCTACAGGCAGAAAAACTGGATCATCACCCGGAATGGTTCAACGTGTACAATAAGGTAAGAAAGAGGGATGGCAGGGACAACCAGAGCTCTTCAGGGAACACACCCCTTCCGGGAGGCATAAAACAGCAGCAGCAAGCGCTGTTCAGACCAGTGGGACCTCTCTCCTCAGATGCCCTTCCCTTGGCATATCACAGCCAGCCTACAGCTGTCACCTACAGATCCTCTCCTCCCCCTTTTTTTACCTGCCTAGCTGAGCAGTAGCTGCCTTTAGGCTGGCACTAGGGTTCCTTTTTTAAAAATCAGTATCAGACGTAGCAGCAAGGAGAAAAGCATCTGGAGAAAGAGTTGAAAAGTAGACACAGCCGGCTGCTGTGACCAAGGCAGGGGTGGCAATGACAGCTTGTGGCCAGGGATTATCTGTAGGAAGGAGAAAACCAGACAAAATGCCAGACCACCTCTCCCACCCCGGGAAATTTTACTAACAAGTCTGGAGAAAGTAACGGTGCTACCTGCCTCATCAGATGCAAACTGTCTGCAGCACTGGGGGAAAAACGCTGCCTGCTCTTTCTGCCAGCAACGCTTGGTCGGTCTGTCTGTCTGGTTTAGGTTCACATCACCTTGAGCACCCACGAGTGCGGAGGCTTATCGGAGCGAGACATCAACTTGGCCAGCTTCATCGAGCAGGTTGCAGCTTCTCTCTCCTGACTAGAGAGACACACATGAAGCCACAAATCAACTCTGCCGCTGCCACAACCCCCATCTCGCCCTGGACGGCTGCACCTAGAGCCTTCTCCCACTTCCAAGCTAGTTCCTGCATCCACACTGCCTAATGCCGTGCCAAACCCCCCGCTACGCGGCTCAGATGGATGGAGGCACTTCTTGGGCACCGTGCATATATCCAGCTCCGATCTTGCCGCTTCCATTCTTAAACCCTTCGTTAGCCGTGCGCTACCAGCCCGCAAACTGCTGAGCCTCTGGGGCTTCCAGCAGAGGTGCCCTTTCACCGGGAGTCACGTCACACAATTGCACCAGTAAATCTTTCCACAGCCTGACCCCATCCAGCCGCTGTGTTATCGCTTCTTACCTACTGGAATATGTTTTCTAGCTAAAAGGCGGTACGTGAACCCTTTGGTTTTTCCATACCACACCGGCAACTGTGACGTGCAATTTGGTTATTACCGTAACCTCTTTCTAGCAGTATTATTAAGCAGGCATGTGATCTCACCCCTACTGTAACCGGCCTTTAGTAGGATACCAACTGAAAATGTTTACAATAAAGGTCTTGGTTTTAACCTGATGTCAGTTTGGAAGGAGGCCTCCCTCTCAAAATTACACCAACAGGTTTTCCCAAGGCAGGTACTGGCCTGACTGCTCGCAAGAAGGCGCTTCTGCCATGGAAAACCTTCTTGATGAAGCAATGCGGAGAAATGGTACGTGCCTTCTCAGGCCTGCACCTCAAAGGGAACGGGGTCTGAAAGAGAATGAGATTATCAAAGCCAGAGCAGATCAGATAAAAACTGCTTGTGCTAAAATCAGAAGTGTACCATAGCCAAGGCACAAGCAAAAGGCACAAAAGCTGCGCAGCAATGGGCCAGGGGCTGCTTACGGTGGAATACCTCCCAAAAGAGGTTGTAGGTGGATTTGGTGGTGTAAGATCTTCACTCCAAGAACACAATGATCTCTGCATTCAACGAGCCTGCAGCCAAATTGCTGCATTTTCCATTTAACAGGAACAATTTGCTGTGAAACCAACAATAGTTGCTTTCAGAAAACGGTCTGGGAGAAACACTATAAACATCCAAGTCAGGTCTTTTGTTTTTGGTTGTTTTTTTTTTTTTAACCCTTTAAAAAGTTCTATTTGTTTTTGGTTGAAAATCCATATTAAGAGAAAATCCATAGCTCTTAAATGACAATTTTCAGCATCCTTGAACATCACACGCAAGACGTAGCTAAGGACACGACCTTCATCTTGACAGGATTAAAGAGCAGTCCTCGGGCAGAGTTAGTAAGACGCGTCAACCATTCTCCCTGCCACAGACCAGGCTGTGCATGAGCAAAAATCAGGCATAAAAGGCCCCCATTCATTCAAATGAGCATTGAAACAGAAAAATAAGAGTTCAATAGCTAAATGCACCATTTTAATACAAACTAGGCCCATTTTCACCACCTCTTCAGCTATTTCAGCCTACAGTTTTACAGTGGCAAGTTACAGCAATACAGAATACTGCCATCAGATGAACTCGTCCCATTTGTTCATTAAAAAGTCAATGTGTATTTATTGGGCAAGATATTATTGTGTTGTATGCGACCCTTCCACTCCCCCCTCCCCCAAGTCATCAGAAAAGTGCAGATGAAATCCACGGCATGAAGACACGCATCTCTTCTTGGTCCATCCCATTGGATATTCTTCAATTTAGTACCTAAGAGCACGCAAATCCCTTGGGGGTGCTTTGTACAAGCAACAAATTTAGTGTCTCACTTGGAAAACCTGACAGTCAGAAATTTCATAGGAATTAATAGTCGCAAAGATCCCTCCAGGTCTAAAGTACCATCCAGTTTCAGATCATAATCCAGTCCATAAAATTCTTCTTTTTTGTCTTTTAAATAATTATACAGCCTGTTAATCGCACCGTTTTCTTACGACCATTTGGCATGATAAAGGAGATGCAGATTACATGTTAGATGACAAGGATGAATAAAGAGTACACACCAGTAAATTACAGTGGCCTATTCCTGACCAGAAGATTACACTTACAGTATAGAACAAATACACATAAAATAATTAAACCCACAAATATTACTAGTAAGCAAAGCCCAGAACGGAACACATTGACTTACAAATAACTTCTTCAAATACATCCAAAAATGTGAAATGGAGCACTGATCTGTTAGATCAATCTACTTCCTCGGAGGAGAATGCAACCAGGGAAGAGGAGGGAGTTTCTGTCTCCTTAACCCCAACCCAATCCATCCCCTCTTTCTTTTAAAGCAGAAACAAAAAGAGTACCTCCCTTTTTTGTTTTTTAAATCTAGGTTCAAAAGAGAACCATCACAGTAGCCAGACACTTAAGACTGTCTCCAAAGTACAGCAAACTCAGAGATGCAGTAATGGTCACATTGGCAAGACGTTAACAGAATAAATAGGTCCAACACAAATGCTGACTGCCAGAGCTGGTAACACCATCAAGAGACTATCAGGCAATTCAAATGCGATGTTTTCAGAAGGGCTCAGAGACATGCATGAAGTCATCAATTTAAGGGCAGATGGCCAAAATACTTTTGTCTCTTAGCACTGAGAATAAACCTGTTAAAAAGCAAGTATTCTTCCCACAATCACTGGGCCCCAAGGCTGCTGCACTGGTTTGTGCAGTGGCTGGTAATCTCATTCGGTATAATTATTGTGCAAGTGTGTGCTTCAGCTGTGTTAAGCCAGTGAGGGTCAGCTTCAGGCTAGCAAGCCCACTACAGCAGAGAGAGATGCCTTCACACGGCCTGCAAAAGACTCGGCAGATGTGGCGTGAAGTCTTCACCCAAGTGTTGGAATCTGCCTTGGAAACTCTCAGTAGCATGCAAAAAGCTGAGAAGAAACACATGGAAAAACCCTGCAGGAGTGACTCCACTGCTGTTTAATAACTCAGGAGATTCTAGCTTGTCCTTAAGGCCACAACTGCCTCACAAGCTGCACTGGGAAAACTCTCTCACTGTAAAAACAGCAGAGAAAAATAGGAAGGGTGAGCCGTGTGCCTAAGGCTTGAATACCTCCAACTTGCTGCATCCTATCATCTACCTCAGAGCTACACCAGCATCTTTGTAATACTGTGAAGGGACTTGGCTCAATACAACTACTACTCTACCTTACAGGCAAGCGTACTTTCTCTGAGGCCAGTCTGCTTTTGAGGAATTTTTTTTTCAGTATAGTACCATAAGGAAACAACCGCAGCAAATGCTGCAGTCAACAGCTGAACCCTCAAACCCTCCCTGGCATCCCACAAAAAAAAGCCAGAGAAGCATCAAGGCACAACGGTGAATGCCCTTTTAAGAATGTGCCTTAAAAGAATCAGTGCAAAGAGCAGAGATTACTACTATTACAAAAGTCACCTTTTTATACTAAAAGATCATGGTAAAAAAAGGTCAGCTTTGGCGCCATCCGTTTGCACGTGATGTCCCTAGCCATGACACACGCCAGGGCCTGACTGACTCTACTACAGCATTGTGAGATAGTGCAAAACCTTCAAGTTATGAACAGTGAAATCGCTGTTTTGCACATCCCTCCAGAATTGTGCAAGGTACAACAAGCACTCTAGGTGGTAAATGCATGTCTTTTCTAGAACAGGCAGGGAAGCAAAACAATTACTATGTACCTAGGATTTTCAGTACCAGCCAGTTCCTCTCCCTACACCACCTGCTTGGTTTGTATTTCTGCTGTTATTCAAAGAGATTCCAGAAACGAATTTTGTGTTGGGTTTTCTTCCTCTCAGCAGATATTGACTGCAGTCTCACTGAGATCTCCAGAGGGGATTTCAAAAAGAGGACACGACCATCTTTCCTTTGCCAATTTCTCGGCTCTGCATCACATAGATACAAGGCTCCCAGCACAGTCTGTTAAACGCAGTAGCTTGGAGAAATATTCAAAAGAAAAGAAAATATTCCATTTATTTTCTGCCTTCAACTTCTGAGAAGATTGAAGCTTTGGAACACAACATGAGAACTCAAATCTAACACTTGGTTGGACACCGGCTCAATAGCGGGTGTGAGGAGAAGAAACAGCAAGGAATGAAGTGACACGCAGAATACCTGAGGAATTTGGAGTTGTGGAATGGACATTCAATTCACCATCAACAGTCATGATGAAAACAGGCAGGGGGAAGGGAAAAAAAGCCCTAAACCTAAAGTTGGGCATGAAAATAATGCAGATTTCAGAATAGACTAAGTCGGGGAAGGAAGTTTTCAAGATCAAGCCGCCATCAGACCTGCAATTGTAGGAACAAAGGCTTACTGCAATCTCTTCCCCTAGGAAACCTTTAGAACCACCCCAGTGCTAGTTGGCAAGGCACCGATTGTTGCACTTCAGTCAGTGGTGGCCCGGAGAGCCGTTCATGTGCTTTTCACTGCAAGGAACATCCGTGCTGTAGAGGCCATCCAAGTACGCCTGAGAAATCTCCGCTACCAAGCTCCTGTCTGGGACGGACTGGGCCATTCCATAGATGGCTCCCTAAGCAGAGAAGAGGAGGTCGTTACATAGGCTTGTTAACGCCATCAGAGAAACACGCTCGCCCCAAATACACCCTTCGCTATATGCTGGCCTTCTTACCATGCCTGTGGTCTTGGCGTTGAGGTCCTTCATGATATCCTCAATACTGTCTTTGACATCTTTCAGGAACTGTTCAGCAACACCAGGCTTCGTGTGCAACTGCGTAATGCAGAGATGAATGCTGGGCAGGCAGGGGAGAGGGGAGAGATTAACCATCTCAAGAATCTACGCTCCACATTTTCTGAGCAACCAACAGCAATTTAATCCAACACTGGCCAGTGACAACTGCGTATCTCCTTGAAATAGCATTTCAGCAGTATAATGGGAGAAGACAATCCACTCCCAATTAAAGTAATCTCCGCAAAACACTTGCTAGAACCTAGCTGCGGAGAGTTCAGATCTTTTTTTGCAAAATGGCAACTCTTCCTTCCCTCCCGACTTCACCATACCTTCACAGTTAAAGGCCTATAATTTCCTCACCTCATTCCAGGTACCTCCGGTGAGAAAAATGCAGCTGCCTGCAAGCATGGTGATCCTTGCCATCATTTCCCTCCCCTTCATCTTCAGCTTAGATAAGCCATCAGCCACGCACAGCACGGAAGTTAGCATCCACCAGAAGGAACAAGGCTACTCACACGTCTGAGCTATCGCTTCAGGGTCTCTAGACTTCACCTCATGCTAACTTCAAGTCCAAATTTTTTTCAGTGCAGCTACATCTGAGAGCATTTGCCCCTTTTACCCACAGGAAAACAACTACCCACTCAAGGAAACTCTCTGACAAACTTTCATTTTACACCAGGCTGGAAAGATCACTGAAAATGATCGGCCCTTCTTTCAATTACCTTCATCTTCAGCGGGCAGCAAGAAGATATTAAAAATAAATAAATAAATCCACAAACCCTCGGTTAACTAACATGAGATAACGCCCTGGCAGTTTGTATTTTTCTGCTTGTATTAGACAGAGGTAAATAGAAAGGGAGCCTCAGACGTGTCCTCTACCAGGCTCATTAAAACTACTGTTGCCTTATCCTCAGTGCAGCAATTGCTATATATCAGCAATTACAAAAGTAATTCCTTCTCTGCAGAGGAAAAGGTCCAATTTGTGCAAGATCCTGCACCTGGGTCGGGGCAACCCCTGGTATCAATACAGGCTGGGGGATGAAGGGATGGAGAGCAGCCCTGCCAAGAAGGACTTGGGGGTACGGGTGGATGAAAAGCTGGACATGAGCTGGCAACGTGTACTCGCAGCCCAGAAGGCCAACCACATCCTGGGCTGCATCAAAAGCAGCACGGCCAGCAGGGCAAGGGAGGGGATTCTACCCCTCTACTCCGGCTGTCATGAGACCCCACCTGGAGTGCTGCATCCAGCTCTGGGGCCCTCAGCACAGGAAAGACATGGACCTGTTAGAACAGGTCCAGAGAACGGCCATAAAGATGATCAGAGGGCTAGAGCATCTCTGCCATGAGGACAGGCTGAGAGAGTTGGGGTTGTTCAGCCTGGAGAAGAGAAGGCTCCGGGGAGACGTTATTGCGGCTTTCCAGTACTTAAAGGGCGCTTATAAGAAAGATGCGGACAAACTTTTTAGCAGGGCCTGTTGCGATAGGACAAGGGGTAATGACTTTAAACTAAAAGAGGGAAGATTTAGACTAGATAGAAGGAAGACATTTTTTATTAAGAGGTTGGTGAAGCACTGGCCCAGGTTGCCCAACGAGGTAGTAGATGCCCCATCCCTAGAAACATTCAAGGTCAGGTTGGACGGGGCTCAGAGCAAACTGATTTAGTTGAAGATGTCCCAGCTCATTGCAGGTGGGTTGGACTAGATGACCTTTAAAAGGTCCCTTCCAACCCAAACTATTCTATGATTCTACAATCAGATATGAACACCACTCAGCAAATCTAGAGAGCTGCGTGCCCTGAAGATGACCATCTTGCATAGCCTGGCTACACGCATCACTCCACTGGTCTCCACAAACTCACCTTGATGGGAACTGTAGAACATTTAAGTTCCACCCTTTTGCAGCTAAGAAATTAGATAATCGATAAATGTCGAAAGTGTCCGAACCGATGGAGAGGACAGACACCTCAGGTTTCCCCAAAATGAAGATGCTGTCAATTTTTCTCAACCTTAAAAAGAAAAAGGAGAAAAGAAGTGACTGACCAGGGTTACAGGGGCCAGTCATTCTGTCCATCTACCTGGAGCCTTAAAGGAAAAGCTACAGAAGGGAACAGATGACAGCACATCGCTACAAAAAAAAAAAAAAAAAAAAAAAAAAAAAAAAAAATCACACAACCAGCCCAGGCCACTGGGACTTGCAAGAGGACTCAGGTCATTAGAGGCCCTGAAGTCAAATACGCTCAGGAAGAAATGGAAAAGAGGGAGGAGAGAGAGGCAAGGAAAGACAGAGCAGCAGAGATCAGCTTATCAGCTCACATAGCAACACAAGCACCCCAACAAGAGAAAGTATAACCCTCAAACCAGGACAATCATCTTCAGTAAGTCCTTCCAGATTCCCCCTCAGCTGTAGCTGAGCCAGAAGAAACTCTGGAAATAAAGTCAGCTAAATAAAGATGCCCGCACCCCTCCTCTCTGTGCCTTTCAGCTATGTGGCACAGGGCAGCAACCTGTGCACAAACAAAGCATCTTCAGCACCTTCTCCCATAACTGCCTGGTGGATCCCCACCCAGCAGGTAACATGCTATAGCTTCTCCAGTGAGGGGGGGGCGGGGGGAAAAAAAGTTGCAAGAGAAACAAAAGCAGTTTGGGAGAAAGAGTCCAGAATGGCGTTAAAGAGTGTGATCAAAACGCTAAGGCACATACGTACTCCGATTCGAGGAAACGAGCCGTTTTAATGATTCTCTTCGTAGCTTCAACGTAGCCAGATTCCCCTATGTGCATCAGAGTTGCCCAGCATGCTGCTATGATGCCACCAGGCCTGGAGCCTGCCACAGAGGGGGAGGCGTATATGCCCCCTTGCCAGTCGGGTGCTATAAAGAACTGGTAGCTCCTGTACTTCTTGTCGCTGTACAGTACCACTGAGGAGCCCTTGGGAGCATAGCCATACTGCAAGAGGCACAGAAAGCATTAAAAAGCAGCAGGAGGGCACAGGAATACATTCAAGCACTCACCAAGATCCCACTTGCCCCTACTTTGGTGCATTGCACAACGCATCCGAATAGGGCAGCCTTTACCCCTGCACTTCAGCGCTCCTCCGCATAGCAAAGCGGGAATGTCTGAAGACACGGATGGCATTGGGAATTGCTCCCCAGAAACAAAAGCATTGGAAGACCTTTCTCCTCTCCTTCTTACCTTGTGGGTATCAGCAGAAATGCTGGTCACACCTTTTACACGGAAGTCAAATGGACGCTTTAGAGGGAACCCGGCCTTGTCCATAAACACAATGAGAAAACCACCCAGGCAGGCGTCAACGTGGAAGGGGATTTTGTACTTCACCGCAAGCTGTGTGTGAACAAGAGATTCTGGTGAGTAACATGCAATCAGGCAAGAAAACCAAGTGGTCGGGGCACTCAAATTCCAGGCACCAAAAAGTACTCTGCATTTCACAATTAAAGTTTTCCTGGACCCTTTTGGAGCATCCTGCCACTCTCAAGCCATTGAGGACAGGAGATCTGGAAGCGCCGGCTACTTTTGGGATGCCTTCTCCTGCCTTCCACATATTTGAAGACTGCCAGAAAGAGGAAAAACATTGCATTTTGGCAGCTTGCTGTATTTGCCAAAGAGATGTGACAACTTGGTCTGAAAGGTGTATCCACAATCAAATGTAAGGGCGTGATCCAAATGAAAAGGTCAGAGGCCCTGGCTGGTTACATACAAAATAAATAACTGGAGTACAGGGAGAAAAATCAAGAGGCGTGTTTGAAAAATAAGATCCCAGCCCTTTGACTCCTACTCCCTCGAGGTATTCCTCTGACTTCTGCACCAAGTTTGGTACAACCAGTAGGCCCTAAATCAAAGCCTTTTTACCGGGTGGACTATTTTGCTGTTATTTCCTCTCAGGTATCAAAGAATGAGCCCTACTGGTTGGTCTCGCAGTGGGTGCAGCTGAGCTCTAAGTCATGTACAGAATACACACTTTCAGTTACAGCAGAATTTTATGGCACAGACTTGAGAGTTCAGAGACAAAGCACGCGCAAAAGGCTTGCTGCTTTGCCTTCCTATGACACACCACATGCACCAGCTCAAGTCTGAAATGCAGCCCCACGCGGACAGCTTTCTGACAATGCCCAGAAGTAACATGTGGTATTTAAAGCCCACCTTCCCGCAGCAGTTACAGAGTGCAAAAAAAACAGTCCCATATTCCTCCTCACTTCCAAATTGTGTCCTATATACCCTGCTGTTGGTTAACATCGGATTTGAGGACAGTAACACCCTTTCAACCAGTCTGCTCCTCCCACCAGATTCACAGGCTGGCATCCTGGAAGTCCTGTGCTCTTCTTATACAGAAGGACATGCTGGATTGATTGTTACAGCACCCAGAAGTCCCAGGGGCACCCTACCTCTGCCACCTCTTCAATTGGGTCCATAATTCCATGCGGGAACTGGGGAGCGGAACAGACCAGCATGGCTGTGTTCTTCGAGATAGCTCTCCTCATTGCCTGAAGATTTAAAGAGAGAAGATGCTCACATTCCATTTACCAAGTGCCACCCTGCCAAAAAAGATAAAAAGTGAAAACATGCGGCGTCTGGTCTTAAAAACCAACACACAAAAGCCTATAGAAAGCAAAGCAATGAGCTACAAACATCAGCAGTCATCAACTGAATCATTTAACTTGTCCACTTGGAAGTACAAGAACACTTTTGTTCACCCTCATCTGAAATCTGGGGCTATTTCGAAAACACATAAATTATTCGATTCTAAATGAATCACACATGACAAAGGGATGGTTCACATCCAATTATTTCAAACAAAACCTTATCTGCAATGACAGGCATTTACTCCTGCCTTTTTTCCTTATTTCCAGGAAGGATTCAACCCTCTCTATAGGTAGGTTTCTTGCTATTTGCTGTACGATGCTAATTTCCCACAGAAAAAGTGCCATGCTGCCTAAAGCAATACCTGAACATCCACTTCCATAGCCTTGGTCAACGGTATGTGAATCAACTTCAGTCCGAAGTAGTGTGCTGCCTTGTCAAACGCTGCGTGAGCACTGACCGGGACCAACCTAGAAAAGTAACAGATTGCATATGTCAACCCAGGCAGCGCCTAAGCCTTGCCGTGAACAGGAGGGAAAAGAGCAAAAAAATTCAACGTGTAGGTATTTCTGTGTGACAGACAGGTCACGAACAGGCCAACTGCATGTTTCAACTAGCCAAAAATCATACAGACCAAAAAAAGAAAAGAGTTGGGGAAAACGCTCTCTGGGACAGACAAGAGGTCACGTGCTGTTCTAAACTAAAATGATGGACATTTGATCTTCAACAACCCAGAGAAAACCTATTAAAGTACTTCTATTCCACTGCATGGTCTTCTGTGAACCAGAGTTCCCAAGAAAGTTAATTTCTTGTCATATCAGAAAATACCGTACCACCTCCATCCAGCTACCCACCCTGATAGGGGCATATGACAATATCAAAGGGAAGGAGCAGCATAAATATACCAAATGAACATAATATTTCCTGTCAACCATCGCTAATGGTAGTGGCTGAACAGCCTTAATTAATCTGATTTTCTGAGCCATTGTATCTTTATTGGGGCCTTTAATAGCATGCAAAAATGTTAGAGAGAGAAGAAAAGAACCGCAGGAATTCAGCAGAAGATGAACACCACAGTGTTTCATCTCTCTTTATGTTTTCCCCCTGTAAGCAGTTACCCGGAGAAACATTTTTGATGCACCGTCTAGGAAAAAGAAGCACATTAGAGAGTGCAAATCCTCTATTAGCAGTGTAATGATTAGCACAATTCCTCATTTTCAGCTCCAACCAGCCCCAACTTCAGTCCCGGAGTTTTCAGGCTAAACCCTCTTTGATCTGAATAAATCAAACCCCTTAAACACTTCAAAGGGCCTGACAATCTCTGCTCGAAAGGGGCCCAAAGCAGAAACGAGCAGACTCTGTCTAAAGCATCACACAGATACTGCCAAAATACATCTGCACAGCATAGCTACCACAGCCCCCCAGCAACATTCACACCTCCCAGGCGCCTTAAAGGTTCCTGTGCTTTTGCACCACTCCTTTCAACCCAGGTTTCCCTCCTTCAGGCACAGACGGACAAGGAGGAGGTAGTAATGTGCTATGAAATGAAGGAATATTGGAGTCTAGCAACCACCTCCACTCTGAGAAACAGTAAGTCCCACAAGCTCCCAAAGGAAAAAACAAGCTGGGCAGGTACTGCTCACATTTCTGGCTGTTTGATGCCTCTCTCGTAAGCCAGGTCCCGGTACGCCTTGCAGGCCATCAGAATGCTCTCAGTCCCCCCGGACGTCATCTGTTGTGAAAAGAAGCAAACAAAGAAAAATAACTGCTTACATGGATGCTGCGGAAGAGAAAATCAAAAAAGGGATGCTGCCACAGCATCTCTGCCCAGAGATGTTTCAGAGGCAAGAGACGCACAGGATCAGCTCAGGTTTTCAAGGGTAGCAGAAGCCACTGAACAGCTCAATGTAGCTTTCTGACATTCACCTTGAAAGTACACATTTAAACAGATCATAGAATCACCTAGGTTGGAAGGGACCTTTAAGATCGAGTCCAACCACCAACCTAACACTGCCAAAACCACCACTAAACCACGTCCCTCAACACCACGTCTGCCCAGCTTTTAAATACCTCCAGGGATGGTGATTCCACCACTTCCCTGGGCAGCCTGGGCCAATATTTGATGACCCTTCCAGTGAACAAATTTTTCCTAATATTCATCTTAAAGCTCCCCTGGCACAACTTGAGGCTATTTCCTCTTGTCCTATCACTTGTTACTCAGGAGAAGAGACTGACCCCCACCTCGCTACAACCTCC
>VYXH01008497.1:178895-200284 GCA_013397275.1 Burhinus bistriatus | reverse complement strand
ATGATCTGCTCCATAATCTTCCCCAGCACCAAGATCAGACTGACAGGCCTGTAGTTCCCTGGATCCTCCTTCCGGCCCTTCTTGTGGACGGGCACCGCATTTGCTAACCTCCAGTCAACTGGGACCTCCCCAGTTAGCCAGGACTGCTGATAAATGATGGAAAGTGGCTTGGTGAGCACTTCCGCCAGATCTCTCAGTACCTTCAGGTGCATCCCACCAGGTCTCATAGACCTGTCGATGTCTAAGTGGTGTAGCAGGTCACTCACCATTTCCCCTTGGATTATGGGGGCGTCAATCTGGTCCCTGCCTCTGTCTTCTAGCTCAGGGGCCTGGGTACTCANACCAAAGTCCACCCTCTGGAAGTCCAAGGTGGCAGTCCTGCTGAACTCTCTTCCCTGCTTCTCCAAGAATCAAAAGCTCTATCATTTCATGATCCCTATGCCCAAGACAGCCTCCAACCATCACACTCCCCAGAAGTCCTTCTGTGTTTACAAACAACAGGTCCAGCAGGGCACCTTCCCCTAGCTGGCTCCCTCACCAGCTGTGTCAGGAAGTTATCCTCAACACACTCCAGGAACCTCCTAGACTGTTCCCTCTCTGCTGTATTGTATTCCCAGCAGGTATCTGTTAAGTTGAAGTCCCCGACGAGGACAAGGGCTAGTGATCTTTAGGCTGCCCCCAGCTGTTTATAGAATATTTCATCTGCCTCTTCACCCTGGTTGGTCGGTCTGTAACAGACTCCCACCATGATGTCTGCCTTGTTGACTCCTCTATTTAAAGGGGGAGAACAGAAATGGAAAACAAAACAAATATCTAACACAAAAGCCTGACAAGAGAGAACCATACTGCATGGTTACTAGCTGGCAAACATGACCGCACCTCACAAAACTACTAGTACATACTTAGCTCTTGATTACCCAGGGATTGTTTGTCTGGTTTACAGATTAATTACTCCACGTATACGGAAACAACAAAGTTGATTCTGTATTAAGTTAACTGAAGTCCAGCAGGGTTTATTAGGTCTGGAGCAGTGCCACGCTGAGGCACGGAGCCAGCTCAGGGTTGGCACTGCTCCTGAGCTATAAAACCTTCCCAGAACCTGCAGCACTGCAAAGCGCAGAGCCCTCTCCCACCTTCTCACTGCAGAGGCCAGCCTAGGTCTGATCAACACCAGGCCAGAGCTTGGAAGTCCTCAAAGACCCAAAAAAGGTACACGCACAAGCCGTTCGATCAAGTTTACTACTGCATACTAGAACTCAAGAGCTGTTGCAAATAAATAAAAGAAACTCTTTACAGGATGAAATTCCTCAAGTGGGAGGTCTGTGTCTTGTCAGCCAACATTTATGAGTTCTGACATGTACAGTACACAAAAGCACGTGGGCGCAAACCTTTCAAAGTAAAATTTCAACCTAGTAAAATGCGAGGTTCATTTTTCCAGCAGCCTGCAGGACTGACTTACTGCTATGCTGGGTGAGCCACAACTTGAGGATGGCTGGTATCTGGGACAGGTATACAGAATTGCAGGTGAAAGAGAGGAATCAAAAGCTACTTATAGCGCTTATGATTTTGATCCCCAGATCTGCTGAACCAACTGCAACTTCCCCTTTTAACCTCTTCCCCCCCCCAAAATAAACATAAAAATGATGCAATCATATTTGCATAACTTATGACATCTGCTAGTCTGCATTTTCCTTTGTTTTTTTCCCAGCTGGCATAGCTGCAAACCCCCAAAATGCAAAGAAGAAGTGTGACTGCATGACAATGACTAAACGTTAAGTACAGAGATAAGGAACAAAGTTCACAGGCACATAAAACAGCTTGTCCCATTTGTTCCTAACATGATCCAAGCTAGCAGCAGCTGCCACAACAGGCAGTGTGGAAGTGACTGTCACACCACACACAATTTCTGCTTTTTTGGTAGTTTAAAAGCAACAGCTGTCGCAGATAAACCCCAAGAGAGCCTCACACTGGATAAAGAAATCATTGCATTTATTGTGAAGCAAATAGATGGTAGCAGGAACACCCTGTCCTAAGCATTTTATGGGCTGTGTCATTCACTTCTCAACCCTTCTTATGAAAAGATCTGTGAAGTTGTCAGCTATTACCTTTGGGGAGAAAAAAAAAATCCAGCTGGTATAACATGAATTGCCTTCCTACTGCCGGGTGGGAGAAGAGGAATGGGATTACTGCATACTTGTAACACTGCTTGCGACATTGCTTACAATATTGCAATGATTGTGAAAACTTTGCTAGGCATGATTTGGGGATCTTGGGATTCACATTACTGAACACCAGTCATTTCGTGCCACCAGGCCTCCTTCCTTGTTAAACAAGTAGTCGCTACCTCCACTCTCATCTAGATTACGCTCTTCAAAGAGCAGCCTCTATACAGTCTTATTCCCGTTTCCATCTTCCCACCAAAGCACCAACATCTTGCCCTTATATATGACAAACCTTTCTTCAAAGCCTGGTTTATCACCTGCATGGAAATCACAGAATCACTGGGGTTGGAAGGGACCTCTGGAGATCATCTAGTCCAAGCCCCCTGCCAGAGCAGGGTCATCTAGAGCAGGTTGCACAGGAATGCTGGACCACACACAGTTTTTGGGGGGTCAGAGTCACTACTTTTCAGCAACTGGTCCTGTTAAGGAACAGCATCCAGGATGGATCCTCCTCCCAGGCACCAAGACTGGCATGCACATAACCACACAGAAAACTTGTTCAGGCAGCTGAAAATCCACTCAAAAAGCTGAATTTCAGCCAGATCAGCTTCCTAAATTGGCCCACAGCCAGCACATCAGTACCAACATGAGTGTACACCACGGAGATGTGCCACAGCAGCTTGATCTACAGCAGCACCTTCAGCATCGCGCAGCTGCAACAGCAAAAACCCTTTTGGTCCACGCGGTTTGTACCTGCAGAGGGAGTCTGCTCCTTTACAGGAGGCTTTGTCAGCTCAGCTATCAACAGCAAACTCGTTCTGCTATAGCCAGGGCTTGAATCACTATCACAGGATACAACTTCCCCACCGCCTGCGGCATGCCGGCAGCTAGCCAACATGCAGTGATTCAGCACCCGCCAATGGCTCCCACAAATATTTTTTGTTTTGGGGTTTTTTTTTTCCCTCTCCTCTAAATGAAAAGTCCACAGGTTCAAGCCATGTCATGGGGGGAAAGGGGCTGGAAACAGGCATTGTTTTAAGCCGCTTTCCAACCCTGTGCTATCTTCAAAAAGCCAGGCAAAGTGTGTGACAAAAGGCAAACAGACTTTTTTGTTCTTGATTTGTTATTTTCCAAATGGGAGGGGAGAAGAGAAAGCACAGGGAAAAAATATCCCTCCTGCTTTCTAAGCTGAGTGTATCCCTTCTGTTGCTCCCTCCCTCCAAATCCCAGTGCTCTGGAACCTCAATATTATAACAGAAATAAGAGGTACAGTCCCTATCCCAGGATTTCTTTGGCCATGTCACTTGCATGTCACTGTCAAACCGTTGGGCATGAAAGAAGCACTCTGGTTCATGGTCTCTAAAGTTCTGGTTGCATTTTCACCTCCATTCAGACCCTGGAGACAAAGCTGACCAAAACTTTCACTGAGCTGAACTACCCCATGAATAAAAAAGCGAACTACAATTTATTTCTAAGGTAGCATCAGAGTAAAAATACACCACAATCCACTGCACGGTCATAACGTAGTGGCAGGCTCACATAAAACCCCTGTAAGCCTGCAGGTTGTAAATTCCACTAGTTGTCTCTTCTCAAGGTGACCTGCTCATCACTACAGATAAAACCTGACAGATCTAGAGAGTTTAAGCCCCCCAAGACACATCACATTTCACCGTTAAAAGTCCTACTTCAAATGTGCAGCCAGCTCTATGACAAAGTTTGGAAGCCCCAGAATATGGAAGGAAGGGACAAGCCAGCTTGTACAGGAGGCTTTAGGTTTGCATCTGCTGATTTTGCCTCTCTCTCCTGTCCTCAGCTGCAAAGTAAATGCAAAGAAAGATTGACATCAAATACACGTGTGCATCCCCATGCAATTTTCCCCTGCACTTCAAAGCTGCCCTTTCTGTTTAAAGTTCAAAAAACTACTAAAAAAAAAATTAATCATTGAAGCTTGCATAAAAGTGGTGATCTCTCCCCAAATTAGAGGGGAAATCCACAGTGCCAGCACTGCAAAACAAAGCATCTTCTGAACAGGAACATAGGCACACATCAGACAAGAACAAACTCCCCCCATTCCTCCTCTCTGCGCTGAGCTTAATTAGTCCTTCCAAATCATTGCAAGAATGTGATTAGAATCTCCTGGGAGCCAAAAATCACCAATTCCTGTCTCTTTGCTCTTGTGTAATACGATTAAAAGTAAGAACAAAAGTAGTAATTAGTGAGAAATAGGAATCATCCATCCACTGCCGAAAATGATAACTTTTAAAAACTGCTTAAAAACCTGGAACGTCTCTTGGTGCAATTTAAGGCAAAAGGCATGTCTGCACACCCCCCACCACACCGGCATTGGTGGTGGTTTTATGCCCATGTTTAAACTAAGGAGAATTATAGCCCCCATGTCTCAAATAAAGGCAACTCCTGTAAATAACGCAAGCTGCTCATCTGACTTAACATTCAGAAATCTAAAAGGACATGTTTCATTTTAGCATGTATTAAACACACCGAAAACCTTCAAAGAGGAAGCGGGGGACTGCTCTCTAGATATCCTGCTTCGGAAGATGTCCCTGTGACACAGGGCAGGACTGCACAGGGATCCCCAGGCTGCTGAAAGCCCTGGGAACAGCACGAACGTGTCGCTTTTTCCAGACCGAGCAGCAGAGTATTAGCCCCATAAAGCGCTGTCCTGACACGTGCAGTGGAAATCAGAGCACAAAGGAAGTGAAATTGCGTCACTGAGAAGCACAGACAGAAAGTGTTGGGTTTTTGTCCACGTAGCATGGCCACACATACACTCCTCAGAAACACCAACAACCTCCTCCTGCCTTCAGGGACCATTCACCAGGCACCAACAAAATCGGACAAGCAGTCCCTGCTGCTCAAATCAGGTTAGTAAATCCCGCGGACAGGGACCTGGCACTAAGACACACTGCTTCTCAAAAATGGCAGAGATGTAACTGAGAGGGAAAAAAAAAGCATTTGTTTTAGTTTTCAGCACTGCAAAAATTGAATCAAGTAAACCAGAAGCCTTCTCAGTAGAAATAACCAGCAGCACCTCCTGAACAGATTAATTTAGAGATAAATACAACTCAGGGCATTGCGCCCTCCCTGGTTTAGCCACCTCTCTGTTTTACAACCTCACCAGTTACTGAAGCGTAACTGCGGCAGCCTGAGCGCCCAGCTACAGCAGGGCCTTCCAGAGACAGAAAGCATAGTATCAGTTTGAAAAAAATGCTCTTTTTAAATGGCTTTGTAAATGTCCAAGCCTCCAGAAATAATTCTGAAATGTTAGTTCTGTTTTGGGGAGAAGAAAATAAGCCTGTGAGCCCAACCACTTAAAGAGCACGTGCTCTCCACATATCCACCCACATCTCTCCATCAATGATTAGCAACTCTGGACACTCTTCAAAGTCAGGAAGGGCAACATGGGAGGGAAGAGAAGAAGTCCACTGGAGAGACTCGTTTGGAGGAGATAATTACAGGGATGCAATTAATCTTCTGTTTCCGGCCAATCAACTTTTCAACCCTCCCTCTCATCCTGCAAATTTGACTGTTCAACCAGCTAGAACGTAACTCCACGGCAGGTTACGCGCTTCCCCATTTGCTTTGCTTCTGCTTGAATCCCAGCGGCGGCTTTGCAGCACAATCCTCAGAAGGGAGGGGAAGAAGAAAGGAGCATGTCTCATGGTGGCCGTGATCACTGCCTGATGGATTTGGAGCGGTTTTTTTCCACTGGTTCTGAATCTCTCCTCTTAGGCAATTCTACTTTTAAATTTCAGTGAAAGAGCACACAGGGCCAAGGTTGACACTTTTACAACACACGTTTTACGTAACAAAAACTGAATGCACGTGTTGCAAGCTTCAGCAAGCAAAGATCTCCAAGCATACGGTAAGTGTCCCAGAGCTATCTGACTGTTGTATCAATTGACATCTCAACTGTTGATAAAGATGCATTTCAACACCTTTAAATCCAGCCTCTTCTCCACTCCGGGGATAATCTCAGCAGTGTTCTCAGCACTGCAAACCAGGAAGGAGATGAGGTGAGGTTAAATGCTTTTTATAAGCAGAGGCACGTTCCTTCTCCAAACTTGAAGGTGGCACAAGGAATACGGTCCCGAGAAGACAAGTCAGGTCACAGGGTGCAACCTCCTGTTATCAAAAGCAATCACATCTTATAGTCCCAGACACTAAACAGTCAAGTTTCATCTTCAATCCAGTCGGAGTTTGGTCCCAACCACACCTACTATAAGGCTACTCTATTACTTACCTCTTTAACACGACCAAGCCTCCAACTGCTAAATTAAGCCCATTCAAGGCCAGTTCACCTCATAAGCTCTTGTGTCAACACTGCCGTCCCATACTGATCTTCAGCAGTTGCTGGCCTTCTCCCTCCCCAGCGTATTTACAGACAGCAATCACCGCACACCCAGTCTCTGAAAAACCTCATCTGGATTCTTCTCACAAATGGAACTACTTCCTTGCAAGTTATTAAGCAGCCTGTTTGGATCACAGCTGCACCTGACCACCATGCTAGGAGATAAGACCTCACTGTCCCATGCACAACGTAAACAGGGAGAAAATGTGGCCTAAGGAATTCAGGATCCTTCCCAAAAAGGTAACACAAGAGAGGAGCGTAAAAAAAACATGGCTCATTTTTATAACAATAATTCACCGTGCAAGTTCACAACTTTTGCTGTTCGACCAACTTTGAAATCATCAATATAAGGACACACACCTGACTCTTGCTAGGAACTCTATCAAAGCTTTAAAACTGGTTTCCACCCTAGCACACTGGAAGGCCGCATAAGCCTGGAAATACAGCTTTCCAGCTGGACAGATGACAGTACGTGCCATGCCTGCTTGATCACCAATACTTCAAGCTGCTTGTTGGTGACCAGCCAGCCAGCCTTGTCCTCAATCTGAGCCTTCTGGCAGGCTCACAGATTTCCAATTCAGAGATTAAAACTGAGGGGAGCTACTCAAAGTGACCCCCACTGACAACCAGCCAGGTTACATTTACACCGGTTCTCTTTTCCAACTGCCATCAAGCCTGTATCATTTAAAAGTGTGAAAAAAAAAACAGAAGTAACCGGTCTTGTCTAAAGAACTACGTCCCTGAGTTAAACTGCCTCTCATAAAACCTCACCAAGAAGAGCAATTAGCAACTGTCTTCTCTACAGCTATGTTGGCATGGCATATACCAGAATGAGCTTGACCTCGGCCTCAGCTGAACAGCAGAAGGTGCATTTAAACTTAAATCAAAGTCAGAAATATCCAAAATGTTCATGGGACACTTGAAGACAGGCTACTTACAGCACCGCAAGAGTTGGGGCCCCCGTGGAAGAGCGTACAGGCAACCCTCACTACTTCCGCTTCCATCTTCCTCAAACCAGGGAATATATCAGGATGGAGAGGATTACTCCAGGCAAACTCTTCGTACACCTTCAGAAAACAAAGACAGAAAGTTAGCCTTGCAGAGGAAGCACTGAATTATCAGTGCAGATTTGGGAACTCGCCATACACACTGAACAAGCAAATTAGCTGCATTTAGCCATAGACAATATTGCAGATTTCCTTGGACTTAACTCCTGCTGTAAGTAAATATCAAAAGCTGAGGAGGGGGAAAAAAAACTCACTTGTTTTTTTCTAGGGCATTCTGGCCTCTGGAGTGATTCTATAACATCACAATATTTCTTTTTGTAAAGACAGGTTGAATCGTTTAGCTATTTTTAAAAAAAGAACACAATATACACCCTATGATTGCTTTACACAAAGCAGGCCAAAAAACTTACTTTGCCGAACTAGTTTTCAGGTTTCCTATTAAAGAGGAATTCTGAAGCAGCTAGAAAAGTACAACTGCCCACCCACACTGCAACAAAAGTGGCCGTGGAAACCAGTATTTCACGCTCGTTCTGCAACTGCGGGCTCACAGGATAAGGCTGGAACCGGCCAGTTCCAACCTCCTGCAGTCGAGATCAAAAAGCAACTGCAGGGATGTTAAAAGAAATACAGCAGAAAAACCAGCGAATAATCAGCCCAAACAGAGGGAATGTTTCCACAACACTCAATCCAAGCTGAGGCCCCTCTAGAAAGGCTGCCCTGAGCTTTATGTTTCCCCAGAAATGGCAAAGAAAATGTCAACTAGCAGAAGAAAAAAAACACACCAATAGCAACCACCAAACAGAGCTCATTACAGCTGTTACAAAAGCTGTTCCCAGAAGCAAGAAGGCTAGACTTCCCTTTCTAGCAAAAAACCTCTTGAAGTAGATATATTTGAAAACAGACCTTTGGGCTGTTTAGGTTATTTTCCAACCTTCTCAAAGGGAAAAGTTCCTGAGTAGGTAAACAGTCCTAACAAAGACACCACTGAAGCATGCCAATGCTCCATTGTTGTAAGATTTGGACCGCCAAAAAACATTTCACAAACTTCTTTTTTGCTTAAACCAAGAGGAATTCAATTTTGCTCAGGGAAACTGTTCCGCTCCAAAGTTCCACAGCCTCCCAGTAACAAGACAGCCAAGGAAGGATGCTTTCACTCCAGCCTGCAGCAAAGGCCCATCTGTCAAGGGGCTTGCTGAAGCCGATCTATGGCAATTTTATGCCTCCTACAATGCCCTGTATTAGAAGGTCAGTACCAGAAGGTCCAGTTCGCTTGCAACCCGCTTCTTTCTTTCTTACTCAAAACAACATCTCATTTGATTGGATCCTAGTTATCTCTACATGGTGTTTTCACAGGGACAGTCACTTGGCCAGCTTTACATTGCCCAAATGCTTTGCTAATAATTTCCCTTCCACCTACGTTTACCCTAGGCTCTGTCTGCATAGTTGGGCAGTCTTAGTTTCAGATCTCCCCTATTTATTGTGAAAGATGCTGGAACAGTGTTGAAGTGGTTCTGGTCACCCTGAAGATGCTAAGGATACCTGCAAAGATGCAAAGTTAGACTACTTGCACTTTACCTTCACTAGCAGATGGGTGAGTTTCTCTTCACCACTGTACACAGTCCCAGAGACTTTCCCATCCTGCCAACGTACATCTCCTGAAAGAGAAGGAAGAGCACACTGCTTGCAAACACAGCCATTCTCAGAAAGCATGTAGAAGTGCACGGAGAAGTCCTCCCACCAGTTCTGCAGGTGAGGATTCAGCTCTCGAGATTTCATTGATGAGGAACAAGTATGATTTTTGTGCCACAGAGATAGCTGTGTGCGACGCTAAGCCTCTGGCATCGTGTATCCCATGAACTTAGCAAACTGCAAGTAAATGATGACTAAAGAGTCAGCAGATAAACAACATCTAGCTGCAGCAAGCAGTTATATTAATATGTAATCCCCTTAATCCCCACTCAGTCTCCCCAAACTGCTGTCCAACCAACTGAACTCTGAAGTGGCTAAAGTTAAAGCCTCTTTCAAAGAGCACCCATCACCACTGTAAGCTGAGAAGAGATGGAAAGGCAAAGCTTGTATTGTCAAAACCTACATTGCCGGGTGCCTCAATTAATTTTCACCTAAAACGATATGCCGCTGAACCTTTAACAAATGAGAACAGGTGGATGGAACAGCATCAGCAGCACACCCTTTTGAAAAGTGTTTCAACCCGCTGCCCAGCGGCGTGGTACTTAACCAACTTTCTGCCTCCAAACACTCCAGCAGTGTATTTCCACGTGTTTGATTATTTGCTCCCTCATAAAACTCAATGGCATCAGCTTCACAAGCACATAAGGTGAACATAGTCACAATCCAACTCTCATTTCCAAGCAACTTTCAAAGGGGAGTGGACGTGTGTGGGAAGGAGGGGGCCATAGAAAAGAAAAAAGGAAAAAAGAACCCGGTGAAGGAAGGAAATAATCATTTGAGGGAAAACACAGACAGAAGCTACATAAGCAATATATAAAAGTAGAAAGCAAGGAATTTGTTCTAGGATACTGAGAAACTATTTCTGAATTTGGAGTAGATGCGCTGCTCTAGCAGAAAATTCAAGGCACTTCTCAAACTTGGGATAGGAGCAGGGCAGTCATAACTTCTCTGGACAGCAAGTCACCCACAATTGCTCATTACAAGTAATAGGTACATGAACCAGGGTGGAGATATTTACATGAGTGAGGCAACTCAAATTAAGTTTCAGACACTGCTTATGTGGACTCAAGCCAGGAGAAGAACATCATGACTTTGCCTTCCTTAATTGGTATTTTCAAGGTGCAAATCATTATGACTTCGATTGAGAGACAGTCTTGGAAATTCCCTAAAAGTCCTGCTTGGAACTTATTGGGTTTTTTATTATGAGTCTTCCCTGGGTCTTCGCAGAAAACACATTTCTGGTAAAAGTTGAACATCTGCTCAGAAATGTAATCAAAAATGCATTCAAATAATTTCCTCCATATTTCTCTTCTCAGCTCTCGCATCATCAGTCTAGAACTCCTGGGGAAGGAACGGAATTTCCACTGTAAATACCCAAATACATTGTTAGAAGTCATGAATACTGATCTTAGTCACTTCCAGAAGGAAAACAGACAAAAACTTGCAAGCAAAGAACATCAGGGAAGAAATATATAAGATGAAACCATAAGCAGGAGTCACCAGATCTCATTTAAGAGAGCAAGTCTAACGTCAGGTCTAGGAATCTGACCCACCTCTGCTGCAGTACAGACTCACATTCATACCTTTTGAGCTGTACTCTTTCATCTTCTCTAGTACTTCAGGCTGGCTCATGCCTTGTTCCGGTAGCGCTTTGATATAATCCTTTTCATCTTTCAGGAAGGATAAACTGGAAGTGACATCATTCAAGGCTTCATCAATCTTCTTTTGAATCTAAAAAGAAAGGAAAACCCTGTCAACAATGGCGCTGGCCATATTATAAATAATTCTTGAATGTGTACAAGATTTAATTCACTAGCTACATCTACGCTATTGAGCAGAATATATAGGAACCGCTTCAGCTCTATGACCAAAAAGCATAGCAGAGTTGACAGCCACACAGTTCAACTCTTCCTTCCTAGCAACCTCTCCCTCCAAAAACAAGCTGCCTGGAACGCGGAACTGGCATGCACTACTCTCTAAACCACACTGAGAATTGCCTACGGGAATGCCAGCTGGCACAGCCCAGAATTGTACCAAGTAACCGCTATGGGCAATTGCAGAGTGGCACGTGGACCACTGCTTGGCTGCGTTTCATTTAACAGCACAGACACCAGCACCACGACGTTCAGACAGAGTATGTTCTTTACTGGGTGCCGATGAGAAGCGGGAGCTTTGAGCCCCTTCCTTAATGCTTGAGAAAACAAAGCTCAAGGCAAAAATACTGCACTTTTATCCACCAAACCTTTTTAAGTCACAGTTTTTAATTTGTAGAAGTCTTCAGGTGCATTCTATTTTGCACCTTGTCTCCTCTGCCATCATACGCATAGTTTAGAAACTCACGAAAATAGAGAGAAACAATAAAGAAATCTCCACTACAGGCACAGTGAGGAGATTTCTTTCCTCCTCCCACCTACACCGTACATTCAGGAGGCCCAGACTTCTCACAACACATTCCAAAGTACAAACTCTTCTTCCAGGCAACACAGGTGCTGGGGTATCATCAGCTTTAAAGACTTTTGGACATTGGAATGCCTCAAAGTCAAGGCCGCCTGTAAGCAACTGATAGGTTATCAGGTGGCAGCCTACGAAAGAGTGGAAACGGTACACAGATAGGACACATCAGGAGTCCTCTGGCACAGGTGAGCTTAACAGCGCTAGCCCCGAGAAGGTAAGTCTGGACAAAATCAAAATTGTAAACAAGGGGCCCAGAAGGTGTCCTTTTCTAACAGGGAGACAAAAAATACAAGCAGAAGAGAACAAGTCATTAATTCATCTCATCAAAGGCTACTCAAGCCAGAAGGTAAAACTCGGGGCACCTAACATGACATAAAGGGGCAATGCTAGTCCCTTCCAGAGGGCTGAGGGAGAAACTCGAGAACTGCTTCCATGTCCACAGCGAAAGGAAAAAGTTCCTCTTTGATACTTTCATTTGATAAAATTGCCTATAATAGACCCGACCCCTCGAATCAATGTGTAAATCTGCCAACACATCAAGCAGAAAGAAGGGCAATCATCAAGTGCGATACCATCATTTACTATGTAAAAGAAACCTAGTTGTGCATTTCTCGATCATTAAGTCATTAACGTGCTAAAACATGCTGACATTTGTAGTTTCAAGCTTTTATGCAAAAACCCCCCATCTCCCAAACACTAAAGCTTTATCTTTAATGATTACACAAACTTCTGACATCTTTGTGCTATAACGCTAACTATTGCTAATAGGTATCTGAGCTCTAATCATGGCCAGTCATCTGACTAAAAAAACTGATCTTTCCATGTTGCCCAACAAACACCTGGCTATCTCATACTTGCTCAAGAATAAGACATTGTTTCAGAAGAACAAGTTCAATCCTGTCTCTTTCCTCCATAAATAAAATTGTTTTCTTAAAAATCTAACAACGAGGAAACATTACTGGAGAATTCTGTAACTACTGGAGAATTCTGTAACCGCACTTAGTGATTCTTTTTTTTTTTTTTAAAAAAAAAAAAAAAAGAGTGGCACCCCCATTTTATGAGAGTGATACTATGACAAAAAGACTAGGTAGCAATTATAACTTTCATTAAACCAGGTGGCAGCAGAAGACCTTCCAGACCTATATCCTTGGATCACTATCATCACAGTAACACGACAGAAGAGATGCACAAACTGTAATGTCTCAGAGAGCGCTATGCAGGTTGAAACAAGGATGTGGGATAATATTAAGAACAGTTGTCCAAATACTTACTATAGCCCCAACAAACGGCATTTTTCTCAGTAGTTTAAAGAACTGTTTTTTAGTTCGGGACATTAAACCTGAAAGACAAAAGTCAGAAGTTAACCTAATATGACTCAAGAAACAAACAAAAAAATGGACTCAGAGCTCAATACTTCTGATACAGACCGTGATACAGGCTCAGTATTTCTGATCCAGGCTAAAAAAACACAGTGACAAAGGGAACATGGTGAGACAGATCAGCATATCAAAGAGCAAGGTTCAGAAATGGACCAGGCTACCGAAACATCTGGCTTGCAGAACAGTAGCCATCTATGGGGAATCAATAGTTTGACTCATTTTCTTACTTACACAGGAATTTGCACCCACATGTGGAATTCTACAGAGAAGAGAGGGACTCTAGGATTTGCTAAAGGCAAGGTCTCCAGCAAAAAAAGGAAAAAAACTTCTTGAAATTATTTTCTGCATCTTCAAACCAGAATAGTACTGTAACATGAAAACACTCAGCAACCTGAAACAGGCTCCCAGACCAAAGGAGGAAATAGTAGTTCAGCCGTAACGTGACAAGGATTCACCCCGTGTCTGGCCATCCGATATAGGAAACACATGATGCAACAGGAAGCGACTCAGGGGAAGGGGACAGACAGAGGGAAGAGCAGAAATTCCGCCACCGTCCAAATACTGAAATGAGAGAAGCCACTGATGACAAAACACTGGAAAAGTCCCGGGGCAGCTCTAAAGGCAGGAACAAAAGCAGGATGACAAAGATGCTTTACAGCCACCAAAAATGCCTTTTGAGTCCTAAAGGCATTTCAATTGAGCACCAGCAGTAACAGGACACTTACACCAAGAAATAACTAAACAAAATTTAAAAATCGACCATTTTAGGACTTTGCCATTTTATCTACATTTTCCCCTGCCACTTCATATATATTTTGAAAAGCTACAGAAGGACAGTAACTGCAGTTTGGCACATTCTGTAGCAAATACTCGTTAACACTCTGGCAATAACATTTCTATTGCACATTTCAGTGTGCACACCATTTCATTAATAACTTACACAGTGAGAGAAGACTGTAAACCCCTGAAAAATTCAGACAATTTATCAGACCTTATAAAAGTTAGTCAATACTTAAAAAAAAAAAAATACTGTGCGACAGTACAAATACTAGCCAAGAAGCTAACATAACCCTGTACTGAACAAAAGATTCATACCACTTTGTTCCTGCCATAGATGTTCCCACTATTCAGTTACTCCCATCTTTAGAAAGAAAAAAGGCTGCTCGAGGAACAGAGAGGCACAGAAGTAAACATCGAGTTAAAAAACTCGGCTGTTTTTAACAAACTGCCACTGGAGTGTAACCCTAAGGCCTGTGGGAACTGCAAAGCACCATGTTCTCCTTCTCCTCTGAGAGCAAAGTAGTTATCTCTGACCATCACACAGGCAGAGAAAATGGCAGGTTCATCAAAAGAGATCTCACTGAAGAGCTGTCAATATCAGAAACAGCTCAAAACAGGAAGATGCTCTGGAAAAAAACTAAGAAAATAAATCCACACAACAATACCACACGCAATTATCTGAACATCCTGAGGATGAAACGTGCCTCCAACACTAAATCAAAAACACGTCTCCTCCCCCAGCAGGAAGGGAAACAATCAAGAGCAAGAGTTATCCAGACACTTTTCTCCAGTGACTAAGTTCACAAGAACCCAGCTCTCAAATAAGTTTCCCGAGGTTTTGAGCAAGAAGAGAGTGTTGTGACAAGTAAATGGTTTAGCCAAAAGCAAAAAGGAGACGAGAGGAAGGGAAGATGCAGGCACATTCCAGGCTGGCCTACCACACCCTCGGAAGGAATGGAGGTGTTTCATTGATCACACAGGCCTTGACCTTAATTTGGAAGAGGGTTTTGTTAATACTAGTTGACAGCAGAAGGCCTGTTTTAACAAGATTTTGGCCTTGTTTCATCCTCTTTCCCTCCACTACTTAGGAACAACTCTGTCCCCTCTCTCCCTTCCCCCCAAACATATGAAAAACCCACATTTCAAATACTTACTCTCAGACTGGAAGAGGAAGCCATGCAGCCATACACTTATAAGCGTAGAAGAAAATGTCAACCCAACCAGTTGCCAGGGTTCAAGCCCATCGCACTGGGCATTCACAAAGCTCGTTGCTTTCTCCCAATACATCTGGAGGATTTCCTTGTAGGGAACAATGGCATCCTGGCACAAAAGAAAATGACACTGATATTGACAGAAGTTCAAATGCACACACAAATAGGGCATCAAAAAGTCTATGAGTGTCGTCTCTTAAAAAGGTGCTTTTCAGTATGCAGTCCCCATGCTTTCCTTAATTCCTGTAAGCAGAACAGGTAGGAGACACTTATCATTCGTTTCTAGTCAAGAGCTACTGAAAAATTTACACCTTGAGAGATTTCAAATATTCAGAGAAGGGCCAAAGGCAGGCGAGTGAGATGTGCAAGCTTCACAGTCCCAAGACATCACCAGATCTTACCACGGCCCGAGAGAAGCAATTGTGTTGATCCCAGGTTGGTTTTTTTTTTCAAGGAATTATTAGGTGGCGAGTGAGCACCAAACTACTGCCCATCAGAGGAGCCACCAATCATCAGGTACCACTGAAACAGGTCTATTAAGTACCCAGGGCTGGATTTTTAAAGATGTAAGTACTCAGCAACTCCTTAAGTTTAAGATCTAATTAGTACTTTCCATACAAAGGGAGGACAGAAGAGACAAACACTGCTGCTGCCAAAAGAAACACCAGAAAACTGTGATGCAACACCAGTTACAATGTCAAACTAGCAATCCCTGTCAGGACAGAGCCCAGGTATCTAATCAGTATTTTCAAAGCACACTCTCTTCAAGAGTCTCAGAACAGGGTGAGGAAAAATGGATGTACACATGGGAAAAGGGCCATTTTCCCCAAAAACAGGGGTCTCCAGTACAATTCTCTGGAAAAAGGTTTCTAGAGATAAGAATAATCCAGGTAACCACACCTTGTTTGGAGCTATGACCAAAAATATGTATTTGGGGGGTTTGTTGCATGTTACAGACAAAAACTTGTGCATTTTACTTTACTTTTTTCCTCCCCTTTTAACCTACCATCAAGCCTAGTTTTCCTCGGTTTGCCTGGAGAGTTTTCAGGAGGCACCTTCAGCACTACAAACCTTCACTCTCCAAATAACAGAGAAAATACACGAGGCTTGTCAAAAGATTGGTTAATAAACCTTGGAAGGAATACATCCTTGATACCTACGCTGTCATACTCTTGGTGGGTTTAGAGCAGCTTGCAAAGACGGATATAAATAAACCACTAAATTAAAAGCTGCTAAAACTTCCTTTCTCAGAACCCTTTACAGATCTCACTTCTGGGTCAAGTCAACAACAGACACAGCATTTAATTTTTTTTAGGTCACATTTAGGGGTAGCATGTCATTGCAATACAACTGGAGAGGCTACAAACAGCCTAAAAAAAAGACGAGTTCTTCCAAATAATCAATGGAAAAAGGCAAGATTCCTTACAAAAAAAAAAACCAACACACTAATGAATATTCACTATTTTGGAAAAGCAGTAAAATGCAGATAATGCAAGAGAGTTTAAAAACATTTAAGCAACCCAAAGCTAAAAAATTCCAGCAAAACAACAGTGTCAACCCATCGCAGAGGACTAATATCACCTGCATCCCAGCACAGGCTGAGCAACAGGGACTCAACTGGGCAAAACCAGGTCTCCTCATAAAGAGCAGTACTTAGCTATGAGAAGTCAAATGAGCACCCATCCGCTCAGCAAAGGGCAATTTAAAAATACACCAGCTACTTCAGCCTTGAAAACAAGACAGCCACATAAACCACTGCAATTAAGCCATGTCCTAGCTAATGCCCAGTCCTCCAATCCAGTCACCACAAAGCTGATTTAACCCTAGAATTTAAGGGAAGAGCTACGTTTTTCAACTAACCAGAGGTGGTACTTAAGTTTCATTGAGTTTGCACAATCTTCTCTGAAAAAATCCCTGGAAAGGCATGTTTACCCAACAACAGCGACTTTGGTTCACTGCCTAGGAGCTAATCTTGGGCTATCATCCAGTTTTGGAACTGTACTTAAAGGATGGAAACGAAGCCACTAATGTGCTGGTGTCTCAATAGCTGTTCTCAACCGACAGCAAGAAAATGCTGCAACACCAAATATAAAGTGGGTTGTGCTTTTCTTCTGAAGATGGAGGACAGAATCATAGAACGGTTTGGGTTGGAAGGGACCTTAAAGATCATCTAGTTCCAACCCCCCTGCCATGGGCAGCAACACCTCCCACTAAACCTGGTTGCTCAAAACCCCACCCAACCTGGCCTTGAACACCTCCAGGGATGGGGCAGCCACAGCTTCCCTGGGCAATCTGTTCCAGTGACTCACCACCCTCACAGTAAAGAATTTCTTCCTAATATCTAATCTAAATCTCCCCTGTTTCAGCCTAAAACCTTTACCCCTTGTCCTATCACTACACTCCCTGATAAAAAGTCCCTCTCCAGCTTTCCTGTAGGTCCCCTTCAGATACTGGAAGGGGCTATAATGTCTCCTCGGAGCCTTCTCTTCTCCAGGCTGAACAACCCCAACTCTCTCAGCCTGTCCTCATAGCAGAGGTGCTCCAGCCCTCTGATCATCTTCGTGGCCCTCCTCTGGACCTGCTCCAACAGGTCCATGTCCTTCTGATGTTGGGGGCTCCAGAGCTGGATGCAGTACTCCACGTGAGGTCTCACCAGAGCGGAGTAGAGGGGCAGAATCCCCTCCCTCGCCCTGCTGGCCACACTGCTTTTGATGCAGCCCAGGATACTGCAAGCCATAAGCCCAAAATCAAAACGGAACGTGACATTCTAGACACCAGTCACCAAACTCAATGGCCAAGCTAAAATAAATGAATCTGGCCAGAGCTTGATCTCACTCTTGGAAGAAGCTCTAGACAGAAGACCCTAGCCAACTGCATATTTTGTTGCCAAATCACCCACTCTCCACTGAAACCACTGGGTTCTGCAGCACATCAGCCCCTCCACTGAGACAGGAGGAAAAAGTAAGTTCTTCTAGACATGATGAGTACCAGTGGCAAATCTTGCATCCTATCACAGGGATAAGCAAACCCTCGGAAAAGCCCTTCTGTCCTCTCTTTTCCAGGAGCCCATCAAACCAGTGCTCTGGTGTGTAAATTCAGGCTGCTCGACTCTGAACTCCAGGTGATCCCAAGCAAAGTGCAGACGGGAGGTCTGCCACGCGTGACACCACAGTAACCCCAGCGGGCTGCTGCACGAGAAGTATCGTCTCAGCCACATCACCAGCAAAAAAGGCTCAGGTGCATAACGAAGATATCACGGATGACCAAGCAACATCCACCTTTCTGCTCTTAGCCCACCGCATACGCAAGGCACTGTGCCTCTGCCTCGGCTCACTTTTCCATTACTGAGATGCAAGACAAAATATTTTACCTTAAGTTTACCCCAAGCTAGAAGCGTGCGTGCCAGCACTGATATACGGTAACTCAACGGTATGCCCAAGTTTTGAACAAATAAGAGAAGATTTTTCATTATGTTAATTCTAAGCTATTGAAGAATTTCTTTCCCTTATCTTGCTTTAAAAAAAAAAAAAAAATTTAAAAATCTGTGGTCACTTCACAAAGAATACAGTTTGACAGAATAAAGTTTGCTCTGTATTTCTCACTTTGTCCTTCTTCAGCCATTTCATACTTACAAGAGTTTGAAGAATGAGACTGATCAATTTAGGAGGATACTAAGAAGAGGTATTTAAAAAAAAAAGCCAGCGAAAACTGGCATGGAAGACAAGCTAGCAATGAAATACAGTATCTCAGCTCCCTGGCCAACTACACGCTCAGCATTTTTAAAGCGCCTCTTTGCCCCAAAGTATTCAGCAAGATATGAGAGACCTCCACTTTCCAAATTAACTTAATCCTAGAGAAACTAGGGGGCATTTAGAAGGTTGCATTCAAATGTACTGTTTTTATTACACCCAACAACATGTGATTGCAGGCTCACTGCTGCGGCCCGACACCGCTTCCTTATTTTAGGGGCAAGGGTAATAAATACATTGCCTAAGTTCAAGCCAAGCCATTTGAATCCCTTCCCCTGCCGCCCTGAAGGAGTTGCTCATAACAGAGTAAAAAACACAGGGTTTTTTTTTTTTCCAATCAACCTCAGCCAAAAGAAGTGTTCAACACATGCAGTCAGAAGGGATGCACTTCCAGCTTTGCAGGATTATAGCATCCATTTGCCCCTGCTATTACCGCTTCCCCAGCTGGGCTGAAGACAACAAGCTGGCCTGATTTTAAGCCTATCTACAGGACAGAATTTCACATAAGACAATAACCTGCCTATTTGTGAAGGCATCAAAAAAACAAAAGTTTCTTTTCCCATTACAGGAGAGTAGATAAGCTGGTTTTATTTCCTTAAGAGAACCTTCCCCCAACAAAAGCTTCGGAAGACACAGGATTATTTTAGAAGCAGTTTAAAAGCCTGACTTATGAGCACGCTGAAAAGCATGGGGGGAAAATCTCCACTGGAGGATTTGGTTTTAATTCTCAGAGCATTAAGACAGACCCAGGTATCCGATAAAATACTAATTGCTTATCATTAGGACTTGCAGTGTTCATTTGTACTGATATTAATGCACTCAGCAACCCAAGCAGTTTACATATTGAATTTTTAGCTCCACAGATTAGGGATACATCCTTAGTACTTTATTTCTAAAAGCCATTAGCTAGCTGAGCTGGTTCCAGGGATAGCACTTACGCCACTACAAAAGAGGACAAATTAACTGCAGTAATGCTCTTCTGTCCCAGATGATAGAAAAGAAAGAGGGGGGAAAAAAAATGCCAAAGCTAACGAGAGCAGATTTTGCAGTTTTGCCAGAACAGCATTTCCTCGGCTGTGAGTTTTAGGACTCAAATAAGCCTTTAAAAAAAAAAAAAAAAAAAAAAAGAGAGAGAGAGAGAGAAACAGAAAGGCAATAAACTGGAGGACCTCACACTTTTGTTGCAAGTGCCTCCTGTTTCTGAGGCTGTAAAGTGGAAGCACCGTCAAAGTTTACCTGTGGGAAGAGTTGGAAAAAAAAAAAAAAAAAGGTTTTATCAGCAGAATCTTCCTTCCCCCCAGGAGAGCATTTAAAGTGGGCCACACGATAAAAGTAGCTTTTATAGGCAAGTTTATTTTAAGCAATAGCATGAGTCTTAGGTTGACTGTGCGATTAGCTGCTGCTAAGATCAAACCACACCCTCAGCTTTCACCTGAATCCAGTTTCCCAAACCAGGGGCCCTCTGACCACCTCCCTGTGCCCGAACCTTAATGTCTGCGTTTGCCATTTGTCTTTCCTCACTTCAACAGAGCCGATGAGCGAGGCGGCGTGTCACACAACTCAGCACGTAGTAAATCAAGGCAGAGGGAGATTGCTCATAGCGACTGCACGAGCTAGGTCAACCCTGATTAGGGTAACACGCGGAATGCAGGTATTGCCACTGTAATTAAGGCCTGTGCTCCTATGCAACGAGTTTTTCCCAGGAGAAGGCTTCCTGGCTGAAAATAAACCGTGCAAAACCAGCCACGATGCAGCAGCTTCGTTGATTTATTCTGCTCCTGAGAAGAAGGAAGGCTTCAATTAGCAGTGCCTTAGCTAACACCTTGTTGTCAGTCCAGGCTCTGGCCACAAAAAGCACGTCTGACCAGCCTAACTTACCAGCGTAACTGGCCTAGCCACAGGTAAGTACGGGACTCGCAGCCTTCAGCCAGCTGGCTTCCTACTGGAGAGCCAGGGAACGGGATTGAGCAACGCCACCCCAGCCTCGGACGGCACTAGGTGCTGCGTGTGCCAGCGGTGTTTTGATTCGCACCCCAGTAATGAACCTGCTCCTCTGTCCCTCCCTGCCGCCCCCAGCGTGACAAGTATCTTTACATAAGCACCGGGCAGAGAATATTCATTAGTCAGCTCCTAATTATAGCTCGAGGTTTGGACCGCGCGCTGCCCCCCCTCACCAAAGGATGATGCAGGCAGAGCAATACCAGACACAGGATNAAACTGAACGCAGTACTCAAACTGCGGCCTCACCAGCGCTGAGTACAGGGGCACCATCACTTCCCTGCTCCTGCTGGCCACACTGTTCTTGATACAGGCCAAGATGCCATTGGCCTTCTTGGCTACCTGGGCGCACTGCTGGCTCATGAAGAATCATGAACCTTTAGATGAATGGGCTGAACCATGTGAAAGAAAAACACATTCAGGTCACACTCATCTTACCACAGCTCCCTGGTACCACCAAGCTTCTTCTGCATTGCCTCTATGTCCACCACTGCCACACTGAAACCCCTTCCCCCCCCCAAAGGGATGGCAATTTTTTTTTTTTTTTTTTTTTTTTTTTTCCTTTTCATTGTATGCAAAATGAAAGTTTGC
>VYXH01008497.1:134330-174820 GCA_013397275.1 Burhinus bistriatus | reverse complement strand
GCCATGGGCAGGGACACCTCCCACTACACCTGGTTGCTCAAAGTCCCATCCAACCTGGCCTTGAACACCTCCAGGGATGGGGCAGCCACAGCTTCCCTGGGTGACTTGGGCCACTGTCTCACCACCCTCACAGTGAAAAATGTCTTCCTGAGATCTAATCTCAATCTGCCCTCTTCCAGTTTGAAGCCATCACCCCTCGTCCTACCACTACATACCCTTGTAAAAAGTCCCTCTCCAGCTTTCTTGTAGGCCCCTTTCAGATACTGGAAGGCTGCTCTAAGGTCTCCCCGAAGCCTTCTCTTCTCCAGGCTGAACAACCCCAAGTCTCTCAGCCTGTCCTCACAGCAGAGGTGCTCCAGCCCTCTGATCATCTTCAGTTCTCAGAGCTTGAGTCCTAATTAGCTGCGGCAAAGCACAGAGAGCTCTGCAGTAACACACATTCATCCCTGTGCTTGAGGAACACGTGGTTCACACAAAATCAGCTGAAGCCGACGAGATATTCCATTCAGAGGTTATTCCACCACCGGTTGCTGTTAACCCATATCACTGTTTTTACCATACATTTGTTACATGCGTTTTTCAGAAGGTGGTTTTTGTTCTGGGCAAAACGTAAGGCAGGAGTTAGGGGTCAATATAGCATTGAACCATTCTGGGTGAAATCAAGCGTGACCCCATGAGAGAAATGTTGGGTGCTGGGCTTCAGCCACAACAAGTTTGGGGCTGGCCTCCTACAAACAGAGCAAACACCACCTGGCAAACACCAAAAGGGTGGGGGTTTTCAAGGGGTGGGAAGCAAGTTCAGAAAAAAATTTTTAAAAAAAAACCAAAACATTATGGAGTAGTTCCTGTCAGAAGGGACCTACAACGTTCTCTTCATCCAACTGCCTGACCACTGCAGGGCTGACCAAAAGTTAAGACCTGTTATTAAGGGCATTGTCCAAATGCCTCTTAAACAGTGAGAGGCTTGGAGCACCGACCACCTCTTTAGGAAGCACGTTCCAGTGTCTGACCACCCTCTCAGTGAAGAAATGCTTCCTCATGTCCATTCTGAACCTCCCCCGGCGCAGCTTTGAACCATTCCCACATGACCTGTCACTGGATCCCAGGGAGAAGAGACCAGCACCTCCCTTCTCCCCTTCCTCAGGACAAATACCGCAGTAGTGTTTGGCCAAAAATTAATGCACGGATCAGCTGGGGTTCAGCATGTCACAGGGGGCTGCCTCTGGCACAGCTTGCTCTCCCTCCCTCCCCTGTGACCGCTCTCCTTGGAGATGGCAGCAGGAACAAGGTGCCCGTCTTCACCTGGGCTTACACAGGAGCTCTTGGAGAGCAGAGTCTGAGGCCCACGCTCCAACCAGTCCTTAAATAGTTATTGATGTCTTTGCCAGAGGTCAACCAAAACATGCAATTATTTGATGCCCATTGTATCCGTAATAAAGTATGTTTGAGAAGTACCATTTGGTGGAAGCTTCCAAATCTATTAAGACATTCAGGCTCATTAATGTGCAAGGTCCTGCACGTGGGTCAGGGCAATCCCAAGCACAGATACAAGTTGGGCAGAGAATGGATGGAGAACAGCCCTGAGGAGAAGGACCTGGGGGTGCTGGTGGATGAGAAGCTCAACGTGAGCCAGCAACATGCACTCGCAGCCCACAAGGCCCACTGCATCCTGGTCCACATCAAAAGCATCATGGCCAGCAGGTCGAGAGGTGATTCTGCCCCTCTACTCCGCTCTGGTGAGACCCCACCTGGAATACTGCATCCAGCTCTGGAGCCCTCAGTACAGGAATGACATGGACCTGTTGGAGTGGGTCCAGAGGAGGCCACAAAGATGATCAGAGGGCTGGAGCACCTCTGCTGTGAGGACAGACTGAGAGAGTTGGGGTTGTTCAGCCTGGAGAAGAGAAGGCTCCGGGGAGACCTTAGAGCAGCCTTCCAGTACCTCAAGGGGGCCTACAGGAAAGCTGGAGAGGGACTTTTTATCAGGCAGTGTAGTGACAAGGGGTAACGGTTTTAAGCTGAAAGAGTGTAGATTTAGATTAGATATTAGGAAGAAATTCTTTACTGTGAGGGTGGTGAGACACTGGCCCGGGTTGCCCAGGGAAGCTGTGGCTGCCCCATCCCTGGAGGTGTTCAAGGCCAGGTTGGATGGAGCTTTGAGCAGCCAGGTGTAGTGGGAGGTGTCCCTGCCCATGGCAGGGGGGTTGGAACTAGATGATCTTTAAGGTCCCTTCCAATTCTAATCATTCTGTGATTCTATGATTAAAACTATCTGAAAATTTCCGGTCAGTCGCTCCAAACACATCTTGGGTTTAAAACATACAGATCTGTGTACGTTTGCTTGCACAGATGCAGGTGTAGCTTTTTAAATGGCTGCATTTAACCTCCCATGCTTTTGTTTTTACAGTGTTTTGCAATGGGTACACAAGTACCAGCTCTTGACATTTGCAGTTAGCACAAATATTTAACTCTGCGCTGCGTTACAAGCAGTAACTGTTTTGGTTGGCTGTCACCAAGCCATCCAAGCTGTCTCCTCGCAGAGGATGGCATCTTACACGAGTCACCAGATAGTACTTTTTATCTCAAGAAAACTGCCCTCGTGGGATTGTTTTTCAAAGTATTCCTAGATATCAGATGTTCTTTTTAGCAGAAAAAGGAACAAACAGATCTGTTAGTAACCCACTATCAGTCTCGCAAAGTAGGTCTTCTTCCCGCGCGCTTGCCAAGCGAGAAAGCATCTATTTGAGACAACCTCGAAAGAGCTGTGTTTTCCCGATTGAAACAAAAAAACCCACTCTGCAATAAGCATCAAGGCCCCCAAACTTCCAGAAAAAATGTTGCTATTTGGAAAATATCCTTAAAAAAAACCCATTTATGTCTAAGTAGTGTTTTGCTCTCGAGGGGGTGAGAGGAAATCATAGTTATTCTGTCAACCCTGAAAAAACAAAAGCCTCTTAGGATGCATCATTGCAAGACTCGCTAATCTTCACGCACACCTTCACGTAATGCCAGGAAATCGAGAGCTTGGGGGGTTTTTTTAATCTGACTAAAAGCACAGGTAGAGAGGAATACTGTATCTCACTATAAATACGTGAGCGTGGGAGAAAAAGACACACCGGGGAGGGAGAGAAGCCATTTGAGTGAGAGGACAGCAATGGCACGAGAACGAGTGGATGCAGGTTGGCCCTGAACCCATTTCGGCTGAGAACTGGAAGAACGTTTGTAACTATGAGAGCGCTGAGGTTCTGCAACAGCCTTTCCTTTAGAGGAATAACAGCTTACAAGCCTCAAAAGCCATAGCCACTTCTCCAAAGCACGTTACGACAAAGGACCACAGCTTCGTNGAGATATTCCAAACCCACCTGGATGCCATCCTGTGCAACCTGTTCTGGGTGACCCTGCTGTAGCCAGGGGGGTTGGACTAGGTGATCTCCAGAGGTCCCTTCCAACCGCGGTGATTCTGTGATTCTTCACAGCTTTACATCCAAGTTTAAGAACTTATCTTGAAACTGGGATACTTGCTCCGTGGAGATTAGGTTTTTCCATATGCATTTAAACCAGCATTTCCATCTTTCTCTGGCCTGTCACACAGCTCTTCTGCAGCCCAGGCAGAAATGCCTTTTGCCACTATTCAGGTGAAGAGAAAAAAAAAAAAAAGAAAATACCTCAGCTTCTCCTTGCAGGTGGCAAGATTAGTGCTGTGGCTGTGCCAAAGCAGCTGCTCTCGCAGAGAAGGGAGTTGCCTTTCCCAGGAGCAACTGGCCATCACCTGAGCTCCTGGTCCTGCTCTCCATCCCTCTCTGCTGCTGCTAGCCCCAAGAAGGGCCGGGAAGGGGATCCCAGGGCTGAGGAGCAGGACAACCAGGCTGCTTGCGTGGCCTGAGCTGACCTAGAGCCTGGTGCAGAATAAGGCCAAGTGGGTAGGTTTGCTGAAGGATGATCGCTTTTGGCACTTGCAGCCTCCCAGCAACGCCAAGAGGACCTCTCCCACAGAGCTGTGGTCTGGACACCTCCACTCTGCCAACTAAGATGCCTGCCAGCATTGCCCATGCTAAAACAGAGCCCTTGCATCCTCCCTTAAAGGCTCTCATGGAAAAGGGACTGGAGGGAGGAAAAAAAAACCCCACCCAATAAGTCCTGGTTTTGCAATGTTCTGAGATCCTCTCTGCCAGCAGGTTACATATTTATAAGCAAAAAAAATGTCGTTGAGACCAATCCGGCAGGACTAATCCATCGAAAGGCTGATGGAAGGAGCCAAGTCTGACAGCAGTCAAGTACGAAAGGAGAAGCGCTGTTTCCTCTTTCCACAAAGTAACGAAAACAGGGGATTATAACAACTTTCTGAAGAGAGCAAACCTCTCTTTCTTCTCTCAGCCCCAACGCTGCCTGCTCGCTCCCATGAGCGAGCAGCAACCAGTTGGCCGAGGGGAACGAAAGAAGCTGGGATGGAGCAGCACGAGCCGGTGCCTCTCAGTTCAGGTGTCAGCAGCACCCCGGCTTCAACGTGCGTGGGGGAGGCAGCCTCACAAGGCGGAGAGGAAAGAGTAGATTTAAATATTTTTGGTGAGGGTTTTAAAGGGCTATCGCATTCTTGATGTAGTTTAAGGCAGTAACAGCTTCACCTATTCAACACCCCGCTTTGCTTAAATCGGGCAGTCCTGAGGGGAAGGTGTGGGCTACCTTTTGAAAGGCGGAGGGGAAGTAGAAGGATCTAATGTGGATTTAAGGTTCTTGACCTACATCAGCAGATCAGAGGGCTTCTTTTGGAGACCAAATTACTTTCTCCGATTCCATAGGACTTACCATCATTCATATTTGCCATTTGCAAGCAGTTTAATGTTGCCTACCTAAGCGTATCACCAACACCGCATTAAGAAACAAATCAAGAGGGAAGCCATCAGCAAGCCTCCAGCCGTAATCCTCAGACACGAGGAAGATACAATAAAGCTCCTACAAGAAACATTGCTCCCCGCTTCAGCGACAGGCAGGAATTACAATCTCTGCTCCAGCCAGCCATGGCTTGTAGGAGATGGAAACGAGAAACACATTGGCTTCCTAGAACAGACCGCAACGTACGTGTTTGTCTCACCCCAGACTCGTTTCCTTTCCATGCCTTCCCTGCCAGTTGATGAAGGATCACAGTACGCATTACTGGGAAGTTGCGAGCAGTCGCCAGCCACACCGAGTAGCTGTCGAGTCAACAGATCTGGACCTCCAAGGGTTCCTCCACCCCACGGCACTGGCTAAGCCCTCGGTGCTACACAGCCAGGAATCCAGAGCATGCAACCCAGGAGCCCACGCAGCCCTGGGACCTAAGCCTGCCGGAAAGGGTCATAAGCAAGTTCACGCAAGGCTCTGAAGTTCTCAGCTGCGCAGCAGGAGCGTGGAGCTGCTGTTGTGTTTGATTTCAAGACGACATGCTTCTGAAGTATAAAAGCAGGGTCACCAGAACTAAAGTCCCACTCGTCGCCTGCTAATGTTGTTTTAGTTGAGGCTTGAGCTGGAGGTAGAAATAGTCCACTGACCAGTTTCACTTGCTTGATTGGAGGGTGTGAAAGGCCCAAGGAGGAGATGCCGTTCAGGCTTCCCCTGTCCTTCCCCCTGCCTAAACAAAGATGAAGGGCAATACCACACTGAACATCCACAGAAGTGTTCGTAACTTGTACGGAGTGGGTGCAGTCTGTAAGCATTTCATCAGCTAAGCAGGTAACATCATAAAAACCTGGTGAGAGAGTTAACCGAATCGTTTTAAGAAAAGAATCTGACCATTATTTAGGAACAGAAAGTAGAAGCAGCAAAATTAAGTAAATGGAGTGCTCCCCACAAGTGGTTCGTGGGGATCGAGACCCATATTTCCATCTGAACATCCATGATATTAACACAGCCCGAATCACACTTCTCCTGGCATTTAGTCTGTTCTGTTGGCGTGGTTCTGTCCAAGTCTCAGGGGAGCAGAGGATAAGCGAGATTGATGGTGAAGGGGAACGCTTTCCTCCCCTTTTCCTTTCCACCGCTCCATGGCTCACATCAGGCAGATGGCCACGGCACAGGCGAGCCCATAGAAACCAGCCAAGCGGCTGCTGGGATGCAGACCATCACATCGGATCCCAATCCATGCACCTGCTGACCAGCTTTCACAAAGACACACGATCCTGGGATTTTGCAGAGACCCAGTGTGGCTGTATTTCCGCGCAGCATGCTCCGATCCGACTGCTCGCATCCGAATGACATAGGACACTTGTAACTTGGCTGCTGTTGTAAGGACAGCCCAGATTTGGGCTGTTCCCAAGCCTGGATTGCCTCAGGGAAAACAGCATCAACGCCCTTGTAAGATGGGTTTACCATGTTGCATGTGATGTCAATAGGTACATGGGTGCAACGTGTTGCGGAGGCTGAGCCAGGTCTGGTACATCCAGCCTGGCTGCTCCGTGAAAATGTGGTTATTTAGACCTTCATCAACTGGAGCTTTCTTCCCCCAGCTTATCCCGAAGACCGGCAGTGGCAGGTCTGGTCTTGTGCAGATGCTCTAAGTCTCCACTCGAAGTACAGCGGGAATTTAATCAAAATTTACAGTGCATAAAATTAAACACATGAATACACCTTTGAGGGACGAGGACTAGAAGAAAGCTCATACCAGTCAGAGGAACAGACTTTTTTTTAAAAAAGCAGTATAAAAATAATGAGCTCAAAGGGCCCTCCACAATGAAAACCTAACACAGGTTTACATAAAAAACATTGTCTGGTTCACCTGGAATTTTCCAGTTGATTTGTTTGATTTATAACTCAACAGATCAAGAGCAGTAGCTATTTTCTCCACTAGCAAAGTTCTTGCCTGTAATCTTCATTGATGCAACTTTATGTTGTGCACATACGGGCTCAGTTCCCGAAACAACTGTGCGGTATTCCTATTTGGCAGGCAGCATAGGTTCTCACCTTATAGACAGTTACACTGGAATTGATGGAATTAAAAGTAATCCTATTTCTTTTCTTGTTTCCAAGTTGTTCAGGACAGATGCTACTCTGAGTGCTGAAATATGAGCACTTGGAAATAAGTATTTGTTACGCATTTTATGTATATATTAAAAAAGAAACACAAAGCTCTGGTTTTATATAAAACTGCAAAAGTTAAAGAACAGTGTAGTACATTTTCAACATTTTACCCCTAGAAACTTAGGAAATTACTTAGTTTAATGGCTGCAGCACAAAATTGGGAAATGACAAATCAGGCAAAGAGCAGCAGTTCTCCGAAAGAAAAACAGATACAGGGGATTATTTTTCCCCCCACTTTCCTGTCCAGTTTTACAGCCCTACAGGTAGCTCCCCAAATGAAATTCCTGTTGCCTTTCCAAAAAAAAAAAAGAAAAGCCTATCAAATACCAAGCCATCAGCATTAGACACTATCTACCACAAGCTGAAAACAGGAAACGTTCAGCTCCTTGAATAATCCAAGCAGCCGAGAAGCAGATTGCAACATCTACGTTTTCCGGCCAGCCAGAGGGTTTCTTGCAAGCGCTGACGCCGGCGCTCCAAAACCAGACATTTCTGGCAATGTTTACAGCAAGAACACTTTAGGCTATCCTTCCCAGGGGATGGTCCCTGCTCAAAGGACACCAAGCCCTCTCCTGCCCCAGTTAGCACCCACAGAGGAGGTGTTGGGAGGTGACACCTCTTTGCCACGCTCCATACATGTCCTAGTGCCACCCTTTGGCCCTCCCCAGCCCGTCCCTCCTGTTACCACGATTGCTCCGGGACTCTGCCCTTGTTCCTGTCCTGGTTTCATGTCTGCTTTCGCGTCCCTCTGATCTCTGTAAGTCTGGCAGTTGCCCCGCTCAAGACACACATTTCTTTCCAAAGGCAATGGATTTGTGGAAGACCAGTGGCATAAAAGGACAAGATGGACCAAACGGCATCAGTGTAAGCGTGCTCTTCCTAGTGCATTTGCGTGCATGTGATTTTTACCATCAAGCCCCATCTCTACCGCCCCAAAAAAAGCCTCTAGACATGCACTGAGACATACCAAAAAAACTAAAGGTAGTATTGCTGCTAGGAGGCAAGCCCTGGCATTCTCAGATGCCCTTTGATACCACATTGCTACCCTCTCTGTTGAGGATGCTCTAGGTGCAGGAAACTCATCATCCAAAGCAGGGAGGGTGTTTGTTTGCATATCTACTTTATTAGTGTCACCCTTTCAAGGCAGCAACAGGGCCCAAAACACCCACAGACCCAAAAAGTCACCTGGGAACTTCACCTAATAAATCCCCTCTTCTCCTCCCACAGGTCACTGCTGGTCCTCAGGTCTTGGTGTGGAGCAGGTTACAGGCACCCAGGAGCTGACAGAGCTCAGGTCTTGACCCTGGACTTTCTTCCACAGCCACAAGAGTTCAAAGGTCTGGGTTAAGTCATTTGTGAGATGGTCTCCAGCACTGTGCCCTTCAAACAGCTTAGGGAATCACTATATCACATTCTGGTTTAATTGCATAGCAAAGGCACATCAGACAAGGTTTGGATGAGATCCTCACATTTTCATCTGTCTTTTAACAGTTGGTGCGTCCACAAACACTTCAACAGTGTTTCACCACCCTGAGCACCAGGACCCAGCCCAATTTGGAGCAATTCCTCTACTCCGCTCTGATGAGACCCCACCTGGAGTACTGCATCCAGCTCTGGGGCCCCCAACAGAAGAAGGACATGGACCTCTTGGAGCAAGTCCAGAAGAGGCTGTGAAGATGATCAGAGGGCTAGAGCACCTCTGCTATGAGGACAGGCTGAGAGAGTTGGGGTTGTTTAGCCTGGAGAAGAGAGGGCCCCTTCTCCAATACCTCAGTGGGCCTACAAGAAAGCTGAGGAAAGGACTCTTTACCAGGGAGTGGAGCGATAGGACAAGGGGTAACGGTTTTCAACTGAAAGCGTGTAGATTTAGATTAGATATTAGGAAGAAATTCTTTACTGTGAGGGTGGTGAGACACTGGCCCCAATTGCCCAGGGAAGCTGTGGCTGCCCCATGCCTGGAGGTGTTCAAGGTCAGGTTGGATGGGGCTTTGAGCAACCTGGTCTAGTGGGAGGTGTCCCTGCCCATGGCAGGGGGGGTGGAAGGAGGTGATCTTTAAGATCGCTTGCAACCCAAACCATTCTATGATTCTATGAATTCCATGAATTACCACATCCTGCTGCACACTGGCTTTGGTCGGCCATCCAAGCAGCACACTAGCATCACTCCAGAAAATTTTGGGGTTTTGTTGAGGGGTTTGGGGGTGAGTTTTGGTTTGGGTTGTGTTTGTTGTTGGTTTGGTTTTTTTCAATATTACATAAGGTGACGTTCTTGCAAGTTGCAAAGTAAGCTTTAAAAATAAGCCAGACTTGTAAAATCAAGATGACAACAATTCCCAGTGTAATGGCAATACTTTTACCACTGGACTGAATTAGCCTGATAGACATTAAAATACTTGGACAGAAGCTTCTTACCACTCCATTGGCAGAATAAGTTCAGTCCAGGCTGGAGAGCCATGCAAGCTGTTGCCAGACAATTAGACCACAACTGCGGCAGCTTCTGACCCCTTTCCAGCAGCCGCTGTTTCTGAATTCAGAGAAATTCCTGCTTGCCAAGGGCTAGGTAGAGGCACTGCTCCCTGCCAGAGGCACCTTTCCGATTGGATTTGGCTTACTGCAACCAAGTACCTCGTGGGCCTGGCTTCAGAGTGGCCCTAGTAATATTTGCCAGTTCAGCTTGTTCTGTCAGCGTTGCAATTGGTTTCCCACTGATTTCTTCAGAGATTCTTATCAGGGAAAAATTTTCCAGCTTCACTCTGGAGGCAGGGCAGAAAGAGGCAATAACTTCTCCCTTCAAACCGGAAACCCCAGCCTTTTGCAAGGCAAGCAAGCAGAAATTCAAAACCAGACTTTTTACCAAACGGGACCGGAATTCTCTCAGGCGTCATGCATAGGCCAAAGAATTTCTGTATTTGTTTCTTTGCTCTCACATGTTGACACCAAACATGCAGTAACAGGGAAATAAAATATTCATTGTCCCCTATGGCACAGCAAACTGAGCCTCAGCACGGTGAAATCCCCCCACCCCGAAAGCTAATTGCAAGACGGGTACCTGGAAGTCAGCTAACAGCCCCGTATTTATAACACTAAGCCCCATCCTGGAAAACTCTCTTCTATCATCATCCGCACGCGCTCACGCATATCCATTTATTATCTCCAAGCCTCACAAGGGACCTCTTCCTATAACACAGCCACTATATTTGGTGCATAGACATGTAATAGCACTTATGGTCCCCTTCCAAAGTCTAATGACAGCAAACTACTCCCAACAGCCCCGTGGTGGGAATTAGCCTGAGAAGACTGTAGAATTGCTCCTCGCTATCTGTGCGGCACAGAAACCCCATCCCGGATTTATCCCGCTTCGCTGAAGTGCCTGAGCAACATTATCTGCAGCTGATGAAGAAGATTCAGCAGTGGGATCTTCCTGACCATGAATGGGCTGCGTTGCCTTCAGAGATGTGTGTCCCATGCTCTCCTGCTCACAACAGAGCAGCTCAGAGGTGACCAAGCCACTAAAGTGATCTTTATAATTTAAGCCCCCAAAGCAACAGAGGAGGAACTGCTGCCCACGTCATGCCTTACAGGCATCTGGAGACTACAAACCTAAAATCCCATCTCTGCCATCCTTTAAGGGGTTCCTCTAGTCCGATAAGCCACAGCCTCATCATTGCAGCAAATCCACCTGGGCTCCTGGCTGAGAAAAATCGTGTACTTGCCGTTCCTCTGCATTAGCTTCATCTCACCTCCAGCAGCCCCTCGGCAAGAGTGCCTAACACCGTAAACATCTCCATTTCTTGCCAAATTTTCAGTGCAATACAAAGCCATTTCAAGGTCGATTGTCTTTTAATGCAGAGCAGTGTTTCCATGCCGGTCCTGATTATTCTTTATTAATTTGCAAATGCTTTTGCACCTCTTGTCACACCCTAGTAGGTGTGCTGGCCCAAGCACGTGATTCAATTCACAGTTCATGCACTTGAGAGATTTGCCACCTTGAGTGGGATTTACACCGCAATTTGAGGAAAGGGGAAGACTTCAGCTACTAAGCAGCAAATACCCAGCTCTGGAAGAGCATGATCTGGACTGGAAGACCCCCTGAAGGAAAGTGCCTCTCCCTCTTTTGACCATAGAGGGAGCTGAGTGTCCAGTCTTAACCTCAAAAAAAAATCGAGCACTGGAGCTCCAAGTCCCAATATAAAGCCCAGAAATTACATTGGCCCCACTCCCCAGCACAATACCCAGACCTCACACGTAGAGGAAGGCAGCAATGCAGATTAAATAATTAATGCCCCAAGATACTGTTTCCCCCCCAAACTACAAGGGATCACAGAGGAAAAAACTTCCTTAAATATGATTGATTGCTCGTTGCTGGCACAAGAGAAAGATAAATCAGTCAGGAATATTCTCCATCGTTCCGCTGGGGCTTTGTCAAACACCACCGCTCCTGCATTTCAGTGAATGATAAATTGCTTTTAAGAAGTGACTTTTATGTCAGTGAACATGTTATTATTGATTACTCTAATCTCGCACTGGAAAAGAGTCTTCATACCCTACTGTTCTTTAAATCACCCAGAGAGCTTAGAGGTTCCTGTCTAACAAGCTCTTAAGTCGTATCTTCCTTGTCAATCTTATCAACCCCTTGTTTAATTGTAAAAATGTAAATAAAATGCAGCGAGCTTTGGCCTAATGCCTCATGACTCGCATCTCTCTTCCAAAGAGAGAAACAAGAGATTCTTCAGCTGCACTTGAGGCTCGTCAGGCATCATTTTAATTCAAAGCAAGTTCTGGCTTTCTGAGAGCCACATCCACCACCAGAGCACAGCAGTGGATTGATGGGTAACAAGATACACATGTCAGAGCCAGGAAAGCCTCCCTGATTGCCTTATGTGTGAGGAATATCAGCTTAAATACCAGTTAGAGAGCAAGACCCCTTGGGACCACTCAAGACTCTGTTCTCCATCCGCACTATGCAAGAAGGTGATGCTTTCGCTGGCAGCAGAGATCAGGAGCAACTGAAAGGTGACCCCAGCACTGGCTTCTCCAGCCACTTTGGTGTTTGTTCACAGACCCTACTCTTGTATCCAGCCAGCTTCGATTATGCTGGTAAATAGAATATCTTGCTTTCAACATCAGGATGCTCAAAGTAATCTACATCCCAGCACGTAAACAAAGACATTGCTGATGATACCATGTGCGTTGAAAAAGCCAAGTAGGACTTGAATGCGCACTGACGTAAGGCTTTTCATGTCCTCTGGTTACTCCCACTTCTGCAAGCCCAGTGGCAGCATCTCCTCATTAGGTCTTGGAGACTAGATGCTGTGAAATGACTCCCAGCGTTTGCAGAAAGGCATCTATCGAGCAGAGGAGCTCCTGGCAGCTCTCACTCAAGAGCAATCTGCTCCCCAGGCATTAACCAGAGTAAGAAGTGACTACCAGAGCTGGAAAGGGGCACAGTGTTCTAAAGATTTTTAAAACACATCACTGTGTCATCAAAAAAAAAAATATTCTCTCAGACAGAACACGGCTCTGGACTTTCTGAAAGCTTGATCACTTCAAGGGACCTCAGCTCAGGAAACCATCTGATTAGAAGATTAAAGCATGTGAATGAAGAAAACTAGCCACTAAACTTGAACAGAGGAAGCAGCAGCAGGATTGTAAGGTTTTTCTACAGTGTTTCTCCTAAAACACTGTGTTAAAAAGTTAACGTGTGCATATTTTTTTAATAGCTAAAGAGGAACAGTAAAATATCAATTGCTATGGTAGTGATGCTCCAATCTATTTCTGTTATCTTAAATTCTTTCCGCTTGGAGCACCTCTAAAAATCCTTTTGTTTACACTGAATTTAACCAGAAGCTGGTGATACTCCACCACTTGACCTGCAATAAGGGACCTCATCCCCTCTACAGTTATGCAGTTAGATCCCAAAGTCCTGAGCATCAGCTATTAGCTTTTTTTAATTTATCTACAAGAAAAGCTGCTGGGGAGGACCATGCTTCAGGCACATCGGTGGGATTTCCTGTGTTCAGCACACAAAGCTCAACCTGTGCCTTTTCCTCTACATTGCTGGGCTTAGCTCAGGCACCTTTCATGAGGGGACTGGCCCTACATCCATCAAAGGACACACATTGGCCATCCACATCAGGTGGATGTCCACACTTTACAGTGCAGATCTATCTTAAATAGACCATTTTCCAAAGTAATTCAAGTGCCTTAATTTCAGCGAACGCAAGTTGCACAAAATGGCTTTTAAAGAAACCTAGCTTAATACACATTTATAAACAACTAGTGGGCAACCCCTCTTCCATCCCTATAAATGTTATTCTTTGACCCTTGGAGAAAGGCATTAAAGAAGCACAGCAAAGATCCTGTTAAGCAGCAGCTTACTAAATCGAGAATTCAAATCAATAGCATAGGCATAGCCTGACTTAAAAATCTATTTTAAAACTAAATTAAAAAGCAGTTGCATTGCCAATTGACAAGATTAGAAAGGTTTCCCTAGCAATTGTTGAGATTACAAACTAATGAACCATGCAGAGAGAAGATGGAGCACGGGAGGGGCCGGGAGAGGGAAACATATGTGCGTTTCCACTGTTGGTTTTTAGCAAATACGGTCACGTCTCAACAACTTGGAGAAAACATTATAACCTTACAAAAGGAAAAGTTTCCCAGATATTTGTCATTTCAGCAAGTGCTTTGCACCAGCCTAAGGAAGCCCTCATCAGTGCCAAAGTCCAAAACAAGAGCGGCAGAGGGATATTAAAATAACTGCTTGAGCAAAGGGAGCAGGGTGGGCTCCTCAAAGCCAGACCTTCATCCCCAGCTCCCAGCAGCTAGAAGAGCAAGTAAATATCAGAGCCTTAACCGAGGAACCGGACCCTCTAGTTCAGCTGGTTACCAAGGGTTTATAGGGAAAGAGCAGGGGTCTGGAAAATAGGACCTGTGAGGTGAGAGAGGAAGGAAATAGGGTCGCAGCCAAGATTCCTTCAAATTCATCTTGTAAAGAAGAAAAGAAACAACTTGCCATGTCAGCTGGGGCTAGGGTTAGAAGCAATAAGGTAAAATTGCAGCAAGATGAGACATCTTTATAGCAGGATAAATTCGCTATAGAAACTGAGAAATCTCCACCAGCAGAGGTTCTTTACAAAGAGGTCAGGCGTTCATTCATCATGGTAAAGCCAGCCACAGGGAGACAGGCCAGGCGACCTCTTTAAGTCAATCCCAACCCTGTTTTCCCCACAAATGCACAAAATATCATTGCACATTAACACAGCAAAGTCTTTTCTTCAGCTCAACCCAAGTCCTTCCACTTCGCTGTGCCCAGGCTTTTCCCCCTTGACCCCATCTATTGAGCACCCACCGCCCCCCGAGACGTAGCTATGGTGAGCAACCAACAACTCACAAGGAGCCAAGCCCGGGGATTATTTCACAACCTGTTTTCAAGGCAGCGGGATGGAGAAACAAGGCAGACAAAGAGGAGGCAGGCTTTGCTGCTGCCCTGAGAAATGCAGCCTAGCAACCTCCACACAATAAAGCCCAAAGTGCCCAGACAACACCATGCAAAAAGGCGGGGGGGTTGCAAGCCTCTCCGCAGGGTTGGTGGTGAGCAGCTCCTTTTATACGTCTCATAACAAACTCATCACTGGTGTTGACAGTTTTCTTCCACCCAGGTAGCACAACCTAAGTTTATTGGATTTTTATTTTTTTTCCCCCCCCCGGGAGGCAATTGCCTGAGGAACAGACTGGGAAGAGCAGTTCGGGCTGCCAGACCCAGCTTACATGAACCATCTTAAAAAGGGGTCATCCAAGACCAGAGCTGCACAAAAAAAAAATAAGACAGATTCACACATAAAATAGTTCCAAACCTCTCAAAGCCAAATATTTATTGTTGCTGCCTAAGCACACTTGAGGGTTTTTTTTCCACCTCTTTTGACTATTGCTTGCTTTTTAAACAGATTAACACTAGCACCAGTCAGATACTTCCCAGGGCAGGCGAGGGGCTGTTTTACAGGAATATATATCATTTCTTAAGCTGTTTGTCTTGTAGACAAAAGATAATCCTGCACAGTATTACTCCTGGTATCTCACTGCGTTTACATGATGAGCTCTAGTGGCAGAGCCGGACCTCACGTACTCAATACACCTGGCCCAACAAAAAATTCTTGCACAGCGTAGAGTCACAGGATTCATCCCACCTACCTCAGACACCCGTGCAAGGGGAAGCAGGAGAAAGAGATAGATGTTTGGGGAATGATAACAGCTCCTTGGAGGATCCATGACTCCACACAACACAGGAGGATAACCTAAGGTGTCCCAGTACAGTCAGTGCCCTCACCAACAAGGTCTGTCTGGAAGCATCTGATGCTGGGTGCTCATAAAAGGCTCCCTCAGCACCCTCCAACATAGTGAGGGCATGAAGCAGCTTTAGGTTCATCCAGGAACAGCAGATATGAAGCAGGTAGAACAGGTACCAAGGCTACAGCACAGGCTAAGAAGCTTATTTAAGCTAGAAGCTGAGCTTAAATATGCTCCTGAGCCCATGGGTGTGGGTGGAGGCCCCAGGTGAGGCTCCTTAGGGCCGTTAGTGCCCTCAGCTTTATACTGGGCACACCTGGGTCTAAGGGTCCTCCTGGCTAGCATGTTCTGTACAACCTCAGGGCACCTGGACCATACCTGCTCCTCATCATCTAAGAGGCACTGTAGGGAAGGCTCCCTCCGTGTTAAAACGGGAAGGAAGAGAGTCTATGCAGGTTTATAAGCACAAGAATTGGAAAAACACTAAGGAAGCACCCATCAGGCACACCCGAACGGGTGTTTAGAAACTTGTTGCATGGCTGTATTTACCTCTGATCACTCTACTGAAGTGTTGCGCGCTTTTGGAGGAAAGCATCATAGTCTGCTCCAAGGGGCAGCAGAAGACACTCCTTCTAGGTTTCTCTGTTATTTCCATGGAGCAGTTGCCTCCAGCCTGGAGGGGAGAGGCAATGTATGGTCCAGGGTAGAGGGGCAATCACTTAGATAGGGAAGGGACAATTCAACTTCTCCATTAGGTACTTGAGCACTGACCTTTAAAAGTTGTTGGTGACCTTTGCAGGATGGCAGCTCAGCTGCTGCATAAGCAAACAACCCATTAATGGTCACCCTGTGGGAGAGCATGGACTTTACATGTGAAACATGTGGCTGTAAAGGCAAAATTGGGGGCTACCAGGTCCCTTCCTCCATCTGGTGACTTTTCCTGCCTGTTTGAGCTGAAATGGCTCTGAACCACAGAAAGATGTTGTCGGGTTTCAGAAGTGTCACTTGCCTCCTGCTGCGTGGCAGGGAGAGCATCTTGGGAAGGGCTCTTCTGGTGGCAGGTGAAGGTACATCACCTTCTGCCAGCAGCAGAGGCCACGTCGTCTCAGTTGAGACCCGCTGTGTCACCTGCATGTTTCCCAATCAAGTGCGATTACCAAGGAAATTAAACTAGGTACACCACCATCAAATTTCATCATGCCTTTAGCTTGGTTTGCTGCAAGCAACCTGATTAGAAGCACCTCAGTTAAGTGGAGCAAGGTGGATCATCAGTCAGAGAAGGTCCTGTCCTGCCCGCCTGCTGCCTTGCTCCCCACACCAGACCGTTTTTTTGCAAGTCTGGTTCTCTAGCCAGTTCTTTCTGTAGCAAGGTGAAGGTTTGGTTTCAACCATCCGTGGGAGAGCATCGGACAGAGCTTCTCCCCCAGGTCCCAACTCTGGTGTGGCACCAGCTTGCAGGTGTGACAGCATGCAAAGACAGGAGGGTGAAAAACGAGAGGAGATCTCACTGCTCAGGGCTTTTGGAGACTTTTGAGCACCACCAGTACACTTGTGTGGGAACTCATCTCACACATCTTCAGTTTTTCTCTCATCTCTTAGAGGGAAGAACTGAGGGAGCTTCTTGGCAGAGTTAGTGCTTTCTCTACTGCTGCAACGACAAGAAAGGAGATGGCATGGCAGGAGAAGGTGCTGTGGGAGGCATGATGGTGGGCTTTGCGGGTGAAGGTTGCTTAGAAGGGAAGAGAGAAACAGAGGATGCAACAAGGAGAAAAAACTCAATTAAATTCAGTTGGAGGCTGCTCCATCACTTTTATAACTCCTGGGTTTTGGGGTGGTTTCAGGACTTTGAGGGTTGTTGGGAATCTCCTTGGGAAAAGGAAAGTTTAAAGGAGCACCTCGCTCAGCATGAAGGGCGCAGCTGGAGGAATTCTGCTCCCCAACCCAAGCTTTGAGCTTTCCCAACCCAAATCTTGAGCCCACGCAATATACATCCCTTTATCATGTACAAACTCGTAGTCTCTGGAGCTCTGCAAACCCCTTCCCTGCAGCACTGGAAACCTGCCTTCACCACTGGAAGCCAATGCCTCCAGCAACAAAAACAAAGGGGCTTGAGCCAAACCAAGAACTGGTTTGACACAGCTGTTTTCCCCTTCTTGAATCACGAGCCCAGTCCCACCTCAGCACACAGCCGAGCCAACACGGTCCTGACACCAACACCCCGGAGAGGTGAAGCGGTGAAGATGGACCAGGATTTATCAACAGCTGCAGGTGAAAGGCAAGGAGGACCACGGGGGAGGACCACGGGAGAAGACCACAGGGGAAGACCACGGAGGACCACAGGGCGTGGAAAAGCTGATATGGGGCAGGAGTGAAAGGTCGCAAGCAGAAGCTGGAAGGAGAGACATCTGCAGAGGGGAAATGAAGCGTGACACAATGCTCAGTGGAGAGCAAGCTGTCCTTTCCTTCCAGCAGCAGGAGCTCATGGTAAGGAAAAGAGATTGGAGCGGCTGGGCAACGGGAGCTGGAGCGGTTGTGACAGACAGACAGACAGGCAGACAGCCCATTTTCACAAGATTCTGGTCCATAATAGAAAAGATGAGCGGCACTGGATAGGATGTAAAGCTGCTATAGGTTATTATATGACATCATCTGTCGTGTTTAGCAGAGCTGAAGAATTTTTCCTGGTTATCCTTGTATTGCTGAAGGTCTTCCAGCAAAGCCATCCTTCTGGCTTTGAGGTTACCGAGGGATGGAGCATCCCCTGATTCCCTTGGCAATTTGCTCCGCGATGAATCATCCTCACTGCTCAGGGAACCTGCTGCGGGATGTCCTGGTTAGCAGCAGCCACGGTGTCCCTCGGGAGAATGACTCTTCCCCTGCTCTGGAGGTGCAGCCTGCATCCTTTGCTCTTTGCTCTTTTCCACTGAGTCACCCTCTAAAGATTTACCCCCGGGGCCTGTTGTGTGCTCTTCATTATCTCCTGCTTCCCCTTCTGGGCTATCTGCATATTTTATCAGTGAGTTTTTTCTGCTTGCTTCCAGGTCTTTCCTAAAATCTCCTGAATAATAAGAGGCTGGAGTGGGTGCATAACTAAAGATCACGTGCAAAAAATGGGAAAGGAACAGAGCCCTTAGGAAGCCTTTCCTTCTACCCTCCCATCCGCCCCAGGGAAACAGAGCTGGGAACTCTCTAGCCAGCCAAGAGCTGTGCTGGGAAATTCCCTGAGACGGTGCAGTGACCTCCCCAGTTCAGACCCCAGTACAGTAGTCTCCAAACCTAGAGACTGGCCACTGGTACTGGTATTCCCCTGGGTAGGGAGAGTTTGGGTCTCATTATTTCCGCTAGACATTATTTGTGGCAATCTGCATCTGAAAAATCCCCTGAAAACACCCACGGGTTGGAGCTTGCAGTCGATGGACTTTGATGCAACAGTCCCCGTTGCCTCCATCCTGCTTTCATCTAGGCGAGTTCAGCCTCTAGGCAGGTTGACCACCCTTTGCCAAAGTCCACCCTGACATCACGCCTGGGTGGCAAGGTCCCCGCGTGCCGCTCTGACCCTGGGGCAGGGTGACCCAGTGACACCGACCTTCTCTGCTCTGCTCTCCTGCCAACAGGCTTCAGAGCTGCTGCGTCAGGTCCTACAGCCGGACTCCCCCATGGCAATTCAGCAGTGGCTGCTCACAGCCGGCCAACGGGGTGAGGACCACCTGGAGCATGAGGGTTGGGGACCAGGGAGAGGGGCTTGGCCTCCCAATTCTGTCCATAAAGCTTGCCACCAGGTCATTTCCAAGGGAACCGAGAATTAGACAGCAGCGCAGTGTCCAAATAAGAAAGCGAAGTGATGGAGGGGTATCCTTGACCACTCTACATGAATTTTCATTTATTAGAAGAGGATTTGCACTGGCAAGTTGTGCCCAGATGGAAACAGGAGCTCATGGTTCCCTTGGGTGATACGCAAGGGGCTGGAGGAGCTCTGTTTTTAGGACTGTGCATCTGTCCGTAGGTTTGCAAAGTTTCATAAGGCACCTTTCCAAGAGCACAACAGCCCCAGGTGGGTTTGGGAAGAACGCTTAGCAAATCTGAGGCCTTATAGAAGTTGGTAGAATTTGAAGTGAGTGGAAATGAAAAGTGAAGGTCCAGAAAAGAGGATCGGCTTGTGACACTGCTGTCAAAGCTTTTAGTGCAACAGTGGAAATGCCCTTCCTTCTGTTTCCACTTTACCTTCTTCTTACTGAAGAGAGCATCGTTCTGGGGCTGTTGGAGACCGCAGCTGCCAACCTCCAGCCTGAGCTGCAGGCGATGAGGGCAGAGACGGGGGAATCAAGCCTCTGGGGATCGATATGGGGACATCGACCAGCCCAGCAGGTCCAGGGAGCTGAGGGGAAGCCTGGGGACACTATGCTCCAGGGCTCCCCCACACAGGAGGAAGGACCAACCCATACGAAGAGACGCGTCGGGGGATGCTGGTGAAATTAATCTTGCACGAATACTTGATTTCCCCTTCTTTTGGTTCAGCTGTGGGATGGATTCAAAGCCCACTGAGGTTTATCCCATCACTTGAGCGGTATGTGGATGAGAGCACGGGCTATGGGTAACCGTGCAGTGATGCTGGGTGGCAGTGCCGTCGCCTAGACCCACAGCCACTGTGTCCTATAGTCACCACGGAGCGGACAAACACAGCAACACTGAGCAACAAGGCGAAGCCACCGGCCCTTTGTTTTCACAACCAGCACCAGGAACATAAAACATACGATTTCTTCTGCTTTACTCTTTCACCGCTTCTCCCAGAGGCAGAAGCAAGAACTGGGTCTGGAGAAAGAGAAACCGGGTGAAAACAGGCACTGGAACTCACTCTGCATCCCGGCTTCCCCTCCTGCACTAACAAACCCCAGCAGTTTTCTCTCCAGGCAGAGAAGTGGTCGCAGTGACAGGCAAAGCCCCACGTCAGAGAGTCGGAGAGAGGGATTAATTTCAAAGTTACACATCAAAGTCTGAGCTAGGTATTAAATTTCCTACCTAATTGCTGGAGTTAAATAAATACCATCAGGGGGAGATTAATGTCACCGTAAGTCAGCGCCCAAGATAAGCAGCACGTAGCATCCTTCCAAAGACACCTCTCTCTCTCTTCTGCCTTCAGAAGGATCCGGGATGGCTGGTTTAGTCTAGACACCTGATTTAGGAACCTAGAGATAAATCCCATCCCTGGTGACTTTCCACATGACTGCTTTACCTGCCCATTGCTATCTTGTCGTGAGGCTGAGATTATAACAGAGGAGATGAAGAAATGACAGCAAGACACCTCCCACGCTGATTTTGAGTGGGAGCTCAGCAGCTCATCCCCGGTAGCACGGGCAGTGGATAAACTCCCTTCCCTGGGACCACTGGGAAAACCTCTGCCGAGTGACTATCACATGGTTTCGCCTCTCAAACTTCCCGGCGGGTAGAAACCGGCAGTCCAGAGCTGCCTGCAGGAAAACAGGTTGCAGCCTGTCGGTTTCCCACACCCCGGTCCTAGAAGGACTCAGCAGCCAAGTCTAAAGAAGCAAACCTGCCAAAGTTCAGTTCCAGTTTGAGGCCACCTTATCAGCAGGGTCTTTTTCACAAGCTATTTCTGTTTACCGTTCCTCTCCAGGTAGTGTGTTTAGCTGCAACCAGCAAACACCCTGGGACCTTATTTTCAGGACTTAGACCCTCAACGGCCACTTTGCTCTTTGAAAGAGTTCATTTTCCCCCACCCTGGCTAAAGGGCTAAAGCTTTCTGTGTCCAGCAGGACTTCCATCCATCCCCAGTGCGCTTTGCTCTCTCAATGTACGTTGACAGAGCAGAAGCCTCCCCCAGGTCCCTGCATCCCGGGAGGAGAAGCTGATGCAGACAGACCCCCCCAAGTAATGGCATCACAGCCCGTGGGTTCATCTCAAGCAGCCGACTCATGGATAGCGCTAATGGTCATCACTCAAAAGGAAACTGTTGAACGAAAAGCTGACAGACCAGCAAGACAGACAGTAATAAAGAGGAGGAAAGGCTTCAATCTAAATATGGGATATTTGTCCATAAAGACCATCAGAGGACCAAGTGGAGATACCACGTATGGGAAACCTATAGCTGGGCTTACCCCAGGTAGCTCGCAGCCGGATCTGCCCTGCTTTTCAGGTCACAGCAGTGGCCTGAAAGCCCGGTGGTGGTGGTGCAGAGCTGGAAGCTGGGTTTTGGCCCCGCTGCAACCTGCAGACTGCATCCGTAATGACATTACTGCCTCTCAGATCCCTGTACAAGAAAGGTGCAACATTCCCTGCTCTCCCCACTCTTTTTGGCAAAAAGGCTTCACATAGTCCCTAAGCCACTCCATCACCACCTCGTAGGGACTTTGGCCCTTTGCGGTTCCTTTAGGAACCAATTAAACTCGGCAAATCAGAGAGCTCAGGCACGGGACAGAAAAAAACGCCCCGTTGGTGGGCCGAGGGGTCGGCAGGCTGTGTGGAGGCACAACCAGCAAAGCACCCATCTCCCCAACCCTTTCCCACGCCGTTTGTGGGAGGGTAACGGTGTTCACGGTCCAACCCATCGGCGGGCTCTCCCCATCCCCCTCCAGCCTGCCTCTTTAAGTAACTTGAGCCTCTGGGCTGCAAATCCCAGTCTCATAACTAAAAAGCTGGAAAAGCAGTTTCCCCTCTTCCCCCTTCTGGCTCTTTTCTTTTAAAAAGTAACCATTTCTCCCCCCTTTCCCTTCTAGTGGGAAAAGATGGTTTCACCAAGGGATGGAGCAGCTTTCTGAGCATCCCCCTCCCAACATCCAGGCCAACCGGCAAATCCTCCGCCCCGCAATGCTGCCGGCAACTCTTTTTTTGCCACTTTCCTCCCCTCCCTCCGGTTTTGGGCAAACCTCAGCTGATTTCCAAAGCCTCCGTGGCTGCCGGGGGTTGGCGCAAAGGTTTAATTATTTGCTTTTCTGTGGGTGTGTAAGGCGGGGATAGGGAGAATGTCGGGCCCCATCGCCTGACGCTGCAAATCTTGCCCACTTTTGTTGTATAGTCCCCCTCTCCCACCCCCCCTCTTCCACCCAGCTCCCAGAGCCCACCATGAATCCGCAGGCAGTTTCGGGCTACGTTTGCCTGCTTTGCTTTTCCTTCGTGAGCACAGCAACAAAAGGTAAGAGACTTTGGGCTGCTTCGGATCCAGGGACACGACAGGGTACAGATACCCGGAGAGGCGGGATGCTTATCCCGCCATGCAAAGAGCTTCCCGGGGCTCGCCGTAACGCAACATCTCCCCAGGCTCCGGCCGGGGATGGAAGAGTTATTGCCACAACTGCAAACAGTCTGAGCAGCTCCAGAGGCCGGGAAATTCTTTGTGACCCTGAAAATCCTCCCTGAAGTGGGCGGAGGGGGTGTGCATGTGAGGAAAAGCGGAGAGCTGGGGCTTTTTAAACTGCACACGCTGCAGAAATATTAGAAACTCTTCAGTCTGACTCACACAGGAAAGCCCCCAGGGAGCAAGCTGGATTTCCAGCAATTCCTTTCATTTGTTATTGTAACAGAAGTAGCAAAACCGTAAAACGTTTCAGAAGCCCAGCGAGTGCACCAGATTTGCAGGAGAATTTCAAGTGACTTTAGAAAAGAGACTAGACTGGTTACGTCATGGCAAAGGCAACCCTTCCCCCGACAATCGTATTTGTATAGGAACAAGAGAAGGGACTCCAAATAATTCTAGATAAATAAGGTTACAGCAAGGAGTTTTGATCTAAAGCTGCCCCACCAACTTCATTTTACTCCATCACAAAGTCAGTGATTTAATCAAGAACTGGCAGTTCTGATGGGAAACACACGATAGGAAGAATATGGCCTTATCTTCTCCCCTAAATAAAAATGCTTGCGGTGCTCCAGTTAATGCACAATGCTGAAAAGACACTTCAAGACATTCTTCCTGTCCATGGGGATGCTCGGGAAACTTTGTTTCAGGATTAAAGTGAGTTTCTCTGGCACTATCAAAAAGTCCTGAAAGTCCCCAGGGAGGGTCCCCACTCTGGCCATCATTCCTAAGGCAGGACTGGAAACGCAAGCAGGAATCGGCTCTCGCCCCGAGAACACCCAAATAGCCAAACCACGGGCACAAATAATTTCCCATGAAAGCCTTCCCATGTTCTCCCCCAAACATGTCAGCTTGGTGTCAAAATGACAGTTCCAGGAGGCAAAGTGACACAGGTCCGGTCCAGGTCCTCTCGAGATGGAGGATGCTGGCTGCGGCAAGCGGAGGGACTGAGGGTCTGCGACCGCATACCATCAACATTTGCATCTTTCCTTAGGGGATTTGCAGCCCCTTTCTTTCCAGCCTGGGACCCTGTATCAGTACCGCTATTCCCTGGATGTCCAGCTGGACCACGTGTCCACACCATCCCCGCGGGGAGCCTGGCTGCGGGCTGAGGCGTTGGTCCAGCTGCACCGCCTCTGGAGGGACCGAGGAGGGGAAGAGCTGCTCCAGGTGCAGGTGCGTGAGGTGGGAAAGCCATTGCGGCCAGGTTCTCCACCTGGGAGCAGGGATGCTGTCTTTCCTTACCCCCTTTCCCTTTCTAGCCCAAGCCACCTGAAAAATGACCTCTGTGACCAAGAGGCCATCGCCTGCAGGTAAAACGCACAGCAGCCTTAGAGCAGACGTGCATGGTCATTGCTTTCTGCTGTCTTCTGCTCTCATAGATCCACGACCTGAAAGCCCAACACGAGCTAGAAGAGAGGAGGAGCCAGGATGGCACTAGAGGTCCCCCTGCGGAGATTGCACTGAGCCGAGAGGCACGGGCAGAGCTCCAGCAGCCGGTGTTCATCTCCTGGAGCGGCGGAAAGGTCAGCTGGGCTTGCTCATCCCCTCCACAGAGCACTTCTGCCCACATTCCAAATTTTCCCAGCTACAAAGCCCAGAGCTCCACCCCTGATTTCATATCAAAGCACAAGGAAGCAGAGTGGCAAATTTAAGAATACACGGTCTCCCACGGGGTCCGGTATGACCCTAGATGGATCCCCATCCTCCAAAGGGACTGCAGGCTTGGCTGGAGCTGCAGCATCCCGTGTTAAAAGGGCTTCAGTCCTAACCATGGGATATAAGCTCCTTTCTGACCTTCTCTCCTCTAAGGCTTTGGAAAGCCAGGGTGGGGGGGAAATTTTGTGGGCATGCATCCACCAAGCTCGTGCTGTTGAGGGATACGGTCCTCCTCGTGAAAAATCTTTCAGTATCTACAAGGTGTTGCTTAGGGGGCGATGCCGTTCAGCAGGGAAGGCAGCAGAGAGCCCGCAGGGCCCTCCCAGAGGTGTCCCCACGGCCCGACACCACCTCTCACCCTCCCAGGTCAAAGCCTTCTATGGGGACGAAGCAGAAAGCATCCTGATCTCAAACCTGAAGCGAGGCGTCATCAGTCTGCTCCAGGTCCAGCCCCACGCTGGCACCGCAGTGGAGGTAGGTGCAGAGCCAGGGCCAGATCCTGCCCGGAAGCCAGGGACCACGCCGCAGCAGGAGAGAGCCGACCCCACGGCACAGCCAGCCCAGGTGCTGCAGCAGAGCCAAAATTCAGGATAAGCTTCGTGGACTTTGCTGGTACGGCTGCTCCTGGGCTGTGAGCGTAGATGACTATTGGAAAGTCACAGGATTTAAAACGAAATAATCTGTAGATGATTTTCAGGAATGGGCACGCTTACAAAATCATTGTCTTTCCCTGGACGGTAGGAAAAGCAGAGAAAAAAAAAAAACACCACTCTGCAAGAATTTCTGCCAAGCGGGGATTTGCTTTGCCCAGCCCAGCCAGCAGCCGGCAAACGACGTGGGAATCCCTCCCTCCAGAGCCAAACCGATGCTGTAGTGACCTGCGAACAAGATGAAATAGCCTCAAAACCCAAAAAGCAGGCACAAAGCTGCTGCTGGCATTAGCCTAAATCTGCAAAAGCTAATTTCCTGCCCAGATGGACTTGGAGCTATCCAGGACCCCCAAATATGGTCCCGTTTCTAGCTTTTCGATGATTTTTCTTTTTATTAGTTTGCCCTTTGTGTCTCTCCCCTACACAGATCATTTTATTCAGGTTCGATCAAAGCTGATCACCCTTGACCATGGTCACTTACATTTGTGTTTCAGGAGGACGTCTCCGGGAGCTGCCAAGTCACGTACGCCGTGTCCAACCATTCCATCACGAAGATGAAGGATCTCCTCAGCTGTGCAAAGCCAAACTCTGGATTCGCCTCCGTAAACAAAGCAAGTCTATTGCTCTCGCAGTGGTGGGCTCAACTTACATCAAGTACATCAGGGTTGTCCCCAGAATCTTCCTGCAGGTGGGCTTTGAGTCCCACTCCTGGCTGTCTTCAGCCTTCTGCACCCACCTGGGATGGGGCTCCGGCTCTTAGACCCATACCCAAAGTGGGATGCAGCAACATACCTCAGGAGGAGCATGTGGTTTTGAGATGGGTAGGAGCAGAAAAGATGTCCTGGGTCATCCCATCCCCATCCTTGTTATCACTTCTCACCTGTCAGCTAATCCTGCTTGGGAAGGTGGAGATACAGGAATGTTTTCTCGACCTCAAGACTCATGAGATCGGGGATTAGGTTGACAGGACCAAAGGCTGCTGCTTGTTTCATTTAAAGCAGTAGCCCGCATTCAGCCCTGACATAAATAGATGAAACTCTGTGGGTCTGAATGCTCTTATACCTGCCATGATTAAAATTGATGGGTTTTTTTAAATATATATATTGTACTGAATTCAATATAGAAATGGACATCTCCGCACAGAGACCCCGCGGGCTTTGGCAGGGGTCTCGAGGCCTGGCAGTCGAACTCTGAGTGTTCATATGATACAAGCTTTCTGGGGTATGAATCAGGGCAAACTCAGCCAAGAAAGTAACAAACCCCGCATGGCACATTTTTGGCAATAAGAGCTTCCCACAAGCCTGCCGTCTGGATTGGGGCAGCTCTCTGGACCTTGCCTGTGTCCATAGCTGAGGCAGCAAAATATCGCTGCTGCCCAGCTCTGTAAGAGGCAAAGCCTATGGATACAAAAACCCTCTCTATTAAAATAGTCATATTAATATTACGCATGCCATTTGCTGTCGAAAACCACCGCTTGCACATGGTTCAGCTCTTCCCCTTCTCCAAGACCTACCACGTGCAAGCCCAGCCTCTCCAATAACATCTCCTGGCATGACCGGTGCTCCCCTCACCGGGGCTGGGAGATGAGGCAGAGGTGAACCCAGCAAGTGCGTCATTTCTTTCGGAAGTAAAAAAGCCAGAGAGCTTCCCCAAGGTCACCGCGCAGCACAGCGAGGAAGCTGAGCGTTTTTTGGCATAAGCACGGTGGAAACTGCTGTTGCTTGGCTTTCTCTTTCACTTGGAGAACGTCCTTGCTGATGCTCGTCAGGCATTGAGGGCCATACCTCTTCCCACGCCGTGCAGCTGCGTTGGGGCAGCTATGGAGCTAGCGCTGTCAAATGGACCTGAAGGGTGGGCAATGCTTTGGGAGGCATCTATTTCCAGTTTGCAGTCTCCAGGCATCACCCAGGCCAGGCAGGAGCATCCCCCTCCTCCCTCTGCTGCCTTTTCCTTCTGGGGCAGAGCTGGTGACACCACCTTGTAATGAAAGAGAAAGTCCGCATGGTGTCACCAGTCCATCTCCCCACATCAGCAGTGGGCAAGAGCTTCCCCGCGCCGTGGTCCTCACCTGGTGCTGCCTTCTCCCACACCTGGGAAGAGGGTGGGCTCTTCTGGATTTTCCTTTCCTACATTTAGCAAGTGAAGCAGGTGACTTTGTGGACTGGAAAGCTCGTTTGCTGCTAATAGAGAGAAATCTCCTGGGGAGAGGGGAGGAGAGAAAAGGCTGCACCATTTCTCCTTGCTTTTCCTTTTTCAAGATTTTTGGAGTCCAGTGGCAGCCCACCAGCAGAAGCCAGTATGTGGTGAAGGACAACCTTCTCCAGTCGGTGCTGGCAGAGGAAAGCCACATGGTGTCTCCAGCCCTGAGGTCCACCACTGGCATCAAAATCAGTTCAAGGTGAGTAGTGCCCCCATACCGCTGCCTGAATTGGCCAGCCCAGCATGGCATGAAGGCGCATCTGTTGGACTTAAAGTGTTGGCTGCTCTCCTGCCAGCTCAGCTGGCACAGCCTGGTGCAGGCAGCAAGGAGGACGGGGTGTAGCACCTGAGCATGGCATGGAAGGAACACCAGACACCTTTTGACACCCTGCATCTGCTCCTTCTCCAAACCTGCATGAACCCAAACCAGCCTCTGAGCCAGGGAGGGTGTAAATGACAAAGCGCTTCCCAAAAATCTTCTCCCTCCACAGGCAACAGCTCCAGCTAGCGTCTCCTCCAATGCCTGGCCCAGCAGAGGTGGCTGGACAAAGCCTTGAGGACGTGCTGGCAAGCACAGAGGGAAAGCACCAGCCCCTGGGCATGGCCAGCCTGCCCTTCAGGAGGGTCTGCACCCACTGCCCATCGGTCAGTGACGCTACCCACCCCCAAAACTTGCTGCACGCTCTCCCCCAAGCCAAGCACCCGGGCGGGCAGGAGAAGGCTGTAGGATTGGGGGTTAAACCACGGTGGTGCATTTGGAGGGGCTGGTTACGGGTGTTGAGGCAGGATGCAGCCCCGGGAGCACTGTAGAGCAGCAGCCTCTGTTACCTCTCCTAGACAACGTTTCATGTTGCTACCGGTGGTGGAAGGACCCCTCTTTCCCCCTAGACATAGCCGTCTTTCTGCGATGGGTGGAGTAACCTGGTGCGCAGCTGGCACATCCAGTTGGGTTAGACTCATCACAGGTGTGAGGTCAGGAAACGTTCCCACCACAGGTCAGGCTGGCAAGGACAAAGGAGGGGCTATTTCTGTCTCCTCAGGACCTCCAGGCTTTTCACCTAGGAAATCTGGAATTGCAACGACTTTCAGGCATCAGTGATTCTCATAGTTTCTCCTGCTTTTCTCCTGGCACATACCACAAATTGGGGCATTTGGGCTTCAGCACGAATCCTCTGCGGTGGGGGTGGGAGGCTGCAGTAGATGCCTGCAGGCAACTGCATCACCCCCCGGGGTCCCTCCCACTCCCAAATATTTCCCGAGTATAAACATTCTCCCGCGATTCAGGATCAGGGGGAAAAGAGGCTAAATTCCACCTAACAAACCTCATCTTTGCAGCTGAGAGCCTACCTGAAGGCTTTTGACAGCCAGAGAGTCAAAGTGGACACCTCAAAGGTGGCAACCACGTGGCGGTTCCAGAGGTTCATCCAGATGCTGCGTAGCGCCAAGAAGAGAGATGTTCTGCAGCTGCTGAGAAGAGCGCCCGAGGAGATGCTGTGAGACTCTCAGGAGCTGTCTTGCCAAAATTCGCTTTCTGAGCACGTAGAGCCCTGGCATGACCCTACATTCCTGGCCCTGGCAACTAGGGTTGTTTGGTGCTGGTCCATACACCATCATCTGGTCCAGGCAGCTGTCCTGACTAGATCAAACGTACTCTGTTTTTTCTTAATGCCTATTCTCTACGAACACTGCATGGGGGTTTTGTTGTTTGGGGGGGTTTTTTGCTGGCTTTGGAGCGGAGCCTGGAGAAAAGGAGGATGAGGGGCGACCTTCTCGCTCTCTACAACTACCTGAAAGGTAGTTACTTCTCCCAAGTAACAAGCGATAGGAAGAGAGGAAATGGCCTCAAGTTGTGCCAGGGGAGGTTTAGATTGGATATTAGGAAAAATTTCTTCACAGACAGGGTTGTCAAGCATTGGCCCAGGCTGCCCAGGGAAGTGGTGGAGTCACCATCCCTGGAGGTATTTAAAAGCTGGGTAGACGTGGTCCTGGGGGACATGGTTTAGTGTTAGGTTGATGGTTGGACCTGATGATCTTAAAGGTCTCTTCCAACCTAGGTGATTCTATGATTCTATGAATGGTCCAGCAAGGCTTTCTGCAAATATCATTGGAGGTCTGTTATTTGTCGACCATCCACCCACGGCCATAGCATCCATTCCTTTACAGCGTGGGCGCTGGGGCCTCTCTGCAGTGAAACGCCTAGACATGGGCAAGTTCAGAGCAAGAGCCAACCTTCTAGGTGTTTTTTTTAACCCATGAACTGAAGCTCCCGTGAGTTTTAAAGCAAGAGGAAAGCATAGAGAATAGAAAGGGGGATAAGAAGCTGCAGAGGGTACCTTGTTTCTTCTCCAGCTCTGTCAGCAGGTCGTGCCACTGATGACCTCCCTCTTCTTGCTGCAGCCCCTTCGTCGTGGAGGCGGCGGTGGCCGCGCAGTCGGTGGCATCCTTGGCAGCTCTCTCAGACTTTCTGGATTTCAGCAAGGAGCCCAAGTCCCTGCTGGAGAAGTTTCTCTACGCAGCAGCTTTCTCTCCCCGGCCTTCAGGAGAGCTTCTCCACCTGGTGTTAGTAAGTATGGACAATTCTCTCCCTCCCTGAGTCCCGGATGGACCCTCACCCCATTTCAGCCAGGAAGGAAGAGCACACATATTTTCCTGAAAAAGGAAAATATGTTTCTGTAGAAATGTATATTCCTGCTTATGGGAGGTGTTTATGTGCTTTTAATGGGACACTGGCAATGGGAGTAGGTGCTCCTCAGAGGAAAAGCGTTCAGCAGAAAGTACTTTATGTCAGTGCATTACAGATAATAAAAGCTTAATTAAAAGCCACTCTGAGAAATCTGCATTTTATCCCGTTGAACTGTCATTGCCTCCTTCAAGGCAGGTAAGAACTAGTTTTTCCTTACTTTTTTGGTAAATGCTTTGAGATAATAGGTAAAACATACTCCTTCTCTGTCTTTTTTCCCCATTTTTTTTTTTCCCCCCTGTTTCCTAATACCCCTCTCCTGCTGCCCAGGACAAGCTGGATGGGAAGCGGCTGACTCCTGAGGTCTGGCAGACAGGGATAGTTGCCGTGGGCTCTCTGGTCGGCAAGCTGTGCCAGCAGAAGCTGTGTGGGCTGCAGGTGGGTCCTCTGCAAACCCCCCTTCTTGGCTTTTTCACCCCCCACCCCATCCTCCTCCGGGGGCGCTCAAAACGTCTCCTGTCCCTCCCCTCATTCTCCTTCACTTCTGCCCTCCTGCAAACCCCGAGCAGGAGGTGGACCGTGGGGTGGAAACCATCCTCGGGGGGCTCAGAGGTGCCAAGGAGGAGCCTGAGGTGGTCATTTACCTGCTGGCCCTGGGGAACGCGGTGCTCCCCGAAACCATCCCCACCCTCCTGGACTACGCTGAGGAGGGTCCTGCCACCGTCGCCACTGCGGCCATTTCTGCCCTGCGGCGATTCCCGGCTCAGCACATCTCTGGCAAGGTAGGAAATGAATCTGCCAAGGCTTGGTGCTTCTCTTCCCATTCGAAGCCAAGCCATCGGGGTGCAAATGGAGCTACCATTTGCACATCAGCACCCCAACAATACCATTTTAATTGCCCTCTTGCATCAGGTGAAACAAGCAATGAGGAGGATTTTCCACGAGACGAGGAAGAGCTACGAAAAAACCTGTCGCCTGGCTGCTGCTGAAATGCTCCTGGATAACGAGCCCTCACCCATGGATGTCATCAACATCCTGTTGGCCACCAGCGAGCTGGAGACAGAGACAGCAACGTTTCTGCTGCTGAAGATCCAGAACAGTCTACGTGCTGACCACCACCCGGCAAGGTGGGTCTGGAGGGGATGGTTGCATTTTTCTCCCCGTGAGCTCTCCATCACTTTTTTTCTCCTCCTCCCCACTCTGGCTCTGGCTTTTGACCCAGCGTGCCTTCAAAGCGTGCTAGCATGGCTTCTTGGAGCTGTCATCGGGACTGCCTGGAAATTCCCAGCTGGGAGGGGGGAAGAAAAGAGCAGGGCCACTAACACAGATGCCGCCCAGCCAGCCAAAACCCGCTGTCCCTCCTCAGCCTGCCCCGTGGCAGCAGGACCCAGGCTCGTGGCTTCGGCAGAGACCTTGGAGGCCAAAGCTCCGGCTGGCAGGGCAGCGCACAATTTGTAACTGCGTTAATCTTCCTATCTGCACAAAACAAACCGAGCACCAACATTTTTCAGAGCTAAGCAAAAGCTGTGAAAAAACATCTGACTGGTTTATCCTAATAAACCGGAGGAGAGGGAAATTCCAGGGTAGCCCATGTCAGCTCGTTTCCTTTTTCGCTCACGCTTCTTTGGGCAACTGAGAGAAATAGTTTGGAAATTTAGATTTCCTTTTTTGTACAGCCTTCTGTAATGGCCGCTGACAATTTCACAGCATCACAGAATGGTGAGAGTTGGAAGGGACCTCTGGAGAATCATCTAGTCCAACCCCCCTGCCAGAGCAGGGTCACCTAGAGCAGGTTGCACAGGGTGGTGTCCAGGTGGGTTTGGAATGTCTCCAGAGACAGAGACTCCACCACCTCTCTGGGCAGCCTGTGCCAGGGCTCTGCCACCCTCAAAGTAAAGAAGTTTTTCCTCATGTTCAGAGGAGGAGGTTCAGAGGAGCTTCCCTTCCTTCCTTCCTGGTGCTGACATACCCTTTCCCTCTTGCTTCCAGGAAGATAATGAAAGACATCATGAGAGACCCACGGATAAATAATTACAACTTCTTCTCGAAAGCTGGCATCTCCTCTTCTTTCTCAGGACCTCTGACAGGTGACACCACAGAGGACACTCATCCCACGTTCCCTTCAGATGGCTAATGGAGGGCCTGGTGGGGAAAGGCAGCTTTCACAAGAGGCATCAGCTTTATAGAAATGCCCCAAAAAATCTCAGCCTGAGGTTTTTGAGCATGTCCCCTAGCACCAGCTGAGGCTGGCTGATTGCCATCACCTGAGATACATAGACATTTCTCTGACACTCCTACAGCAGGAGGGCTGGGCTGTGCCACTTACTTTTCCCAAATCCTGCTAATCTGAAAGAGTAACTTCAGCTGGAGATGAAACTAGTGGTAGATTGTAGGTGGGAGTTTCTATGCTTTTCCTGATAAGTCAAGATATTTAGCTCCGTTCCTCAGTTCCTTAGGTATTTTTAATAAGCTCTTCAAAGAGAAGAATCCTTGTACCTAGATAAAAATCATCAAACTTCAGAGAGACTGCAACAATCGATGCTTACTAAATATCTGCTTAAATCTTTGCCCCTCGGCTCTCCTTTCTGTCCCTCTTCAAATTAGCTCAGTCTAGCCTTGTAGGGAGCAGGTGGAGGCAAGATAGCCAACACCTGGAAGAAAAACATTGCAATGCTAAATCCTTTGGTTATTGCAAGAAGGGATGGAAATGGTGCAGAGAAGCTTTCCCCTCTGAATAAATTAGCTTTATCAGATATTTAATGGCTAACATATGAGATCTGGGTAGGTCAGCCACCCTGACCACAGATGGGACCACTCTACAGGACTAGCCATATTGAGGAGGCTTACAAATTACTGAGGAGCTCTCAGGATCCTGCTTTTAGATGTACCCAGTAACCTCACAATTCCCTCAATCGATCTGGATGAGCTCTATTTAAGAAACCTCCCCATCCTGCTGAGCGCTGACTTGGTGGCACCGGGCGCAGGGGATGCACTCGCCAGGATTCTGCCCTTGCACATCCCACCCACGGGCTCTGTGTTTTCTTGGCAGCATTCATCCCATGCTGCTGCTCTTGGAGCATTTATGGGTCACCTACCGTTCAGTGACTCATTCGCAAAAAGAGATGTGCCAGGCACTGCCCAGGGACGCTTATGGGTGTGTCTCTACCTTTCAGTTACCCAGGACCTGCTTTCCACCTTCGGGCTGGACCTGCTCTTTTTGGAGGGTGGATTCCTGAGGAAGAGCGTCTCTGACTTCTCGCTGCTCAGCCATGGCCGGTGGCTTCGTGCAGCCCAGGTGTGCTGCCAGGAGAGCGGCTGGGGGGTACAGCACCAACCCAGTGGTACCACTGCCCCATCTGTGTCCCCTCTTAACCTCCTCATGGTGCTTGACCTCACCTCTGCACTCAGCGTGCCCTATATAAATGCACATCCCTGTCACCGATGTGAGACCAGATAGATCTGCTCTGAAGAAGGGAGCCTCCTGCTCCCCCAAAAAACAGGGGATGCGACACCGCTGCTGCACAGTGCTCAGGGATAGCTTGGATGCCCCATCCAGCCTGCTCTATCGCTGTCCTCCTGCTTCAAAGGGTGCCTATCCAAGGGTTGGACAAGTATAGCAGCTCAAACAGCATTGTGGGGCATGAAATGGACTCTCCAGCTTTGCTCCATGCCGCTTGCATGTCTTCACTTTTGTGTTTTAGGTCACTATTGAAGCACAAGGGATGGAGTCGATGATGGGAGAAAACGTCCTGGAAGGGGAAGAGGAGCCAGAGCTCATGGCTGGGATGTCTGCCATCTTCTTCGATGTTCAGTTGCGGCCGATCGTCTTCTTCCAGGGATATACAGACTTAATGGCCAAGGTCCTGTTAAGCAGTGGAGAACCCACAAGCGTGGTCAAAGGGAACCTCCTGTTGATGGACCATCACCAGGTACTGGATGGGGGGGTGACCTGCCTCCACACCAAATCCTAGCAAATGCCATAGCACAAGCCAGTGGGTTTTAGGTATGTTACTCACTGCAGATACAGGTCTAAGAGCGAGGTGGCACTGTCAGAAGTCTCTTGGGGTTGGTAAAACAGGGGGATGGCTGGGTCTGCGTGGGACACACGTGGCTCGAGTTCCTCCCATACAAGCCCAACTGCGGGGTTGGCATAGGCAGTCCCAGCAGCCATGCATCGCTGCCAGTATCAGCCGCTCAGCCAAGAGTGGTGCCCGGTCACAGCAAGTTCTGCCTTCTCCGTCTTCCAGGTCATTCCTCTGCAGTCTGGCCTCCAAGTGGCTGTCAAACTCCAGGGTGGGCTGGGGCTTGACATTTCAGCTGACATGGATGTGAGCATTTGGGACCAGGAACTGAAAACCAGCATCAATACGAGGTCAGCGGGTGGGAAACTGCTTGGCTCTGGGAGTGTGGGGTACCTGGAGGGCTCAGCACCCAGCACGAGGGATGCCTTGCTTTCCACAGCCCCCTGCTGTCCTCCTGCTGGGTCCAGCCCTTCCTGGTAGACACGTTGGGTAGGAGTCTGGTGGGTGCTAGTTACAGACTCCTTCTCCATGGCTAGACCTAAAATTAAGATGCTATGGTGTTGTTTGTTGCCAGTGCATCGTGCCCAGACCAGGGCCATTGCTCAGTGACCAACTCATGTGCTCCTCTCTCACAGGGGAAGCCTCGCCATTGATTTCCAGGCAGAATTAGATGCCTCTTTCCTTCAAGCCACCCTGAGAAGCCAGACGGAGGTGGAGACCTCAATCCACTTTGACACCATGCTGAGGTTTTCTGGCAGCCCGGTGATCATGTGCCTGCAGCTGAGAGAGGAGCAGGTCCCATACAGGTCTCTGAATATGGCCAGATACTGCAGAAACATCATGATGTGCTTGAGATAAAGGAGGACTTCTTGGGGAGAGGAGGGAATTAATGGTTGTACGCTTAGTGAGTGGGGTGGGCCAAAACCAGTAGAGATGGGGGAAGGACACCACAAGTTTATGATGACATGGGTGGAAGCACCATGCCTTGACCATCAGAAGATGGTGAATGTGCTGGTCTGGGAGGACGATGAGGTCCACTGCCACCACAACCTCCTGACCATCTTGCTGTCACCTTGTCCCACAGAGAAGTCCTCACAGTTTCCAAGTCTGCCGGGAGCCAGAGCAGCACCGCTCGAAAAGGCAGGCGAGGCACTGTGCCTGGGCGGCAGTTTGCCTTGCATCAAGCCAACTCCAAGGTCTGCAACCTCCTGCTGACAGCAGAAGAAGAATAGGGGAGTCGGAGCACGTTGGGACTGGATAACTGTCCCCTCTCCTGCCACACACCCCAGTCATCTGTGAACTTGACATGAGCTGTCAAGAACTCTGCTCAACTCCTCCACAACCATCTTCTAATATGAAAAATGCTGCAATAAGGGCGTCAGAAGAGACCACAAGAGGAACTGCTGCAGGACAGCCAGAGACACCCCTTGCTTGGGCCTGGAGGAGCCAAGCCTCCTCTCCCCACCCCAAAGGCTGAGATTTCCCCTGCCTGAACTCTTCCCCTTCGCAGGGAAGAGCTTGCTGGAAGCCAAACTAATCCTTGTGGAAGCCTTTTCTTGCAAACGAATGAGTTTCTCAGAGCCCAAGAAACCCTTCTGCAAGGCTATACCCAAAAATGCCATGTTTTCTCCCCATTTATCAAAGCAGTCAGGAGGGGGCACATGTGCAACCAGCAGGGAGGAGGTTCCCCACAGAGGGAGTGAACGACCCTCCTTTAATGCACAATTTTGCAGCCACCAGAAGAGTCCAGGAACATAAAAAAAAAAAAAATTATTTCTGGAGGAAGTGTGGGGTTTTTAAAATTATTTTTTTAAATGCACCACAGAGACATTCACCCCAGAATAATCCTCAGGGAGAAAAGCAGAGAAGCAAGACAAAACGCTGCATTAACTGTTGCCAATTATTGTATGTTCTTTCTGCATTAATTGAAGGTGTTTGCATTTATTTGCATAGGAAGGCAACTCAGCTTCCTCACAGCTTGGTGGCATCCTCTTGCTCCTGGGGGGGAATTTGCACACTGGTGCCACATCAGGCAGCAAGGGTGAGGCCATGGGGGGAACAGCTTGTATTTCAGTGGGGGTCAGATTCACAGACAAAAAATTTAAAAAAAGGGGGGGGGGTGTGGGGGGGGTGAAAGCAGCAAGGCAGAGGAATGTGACCCATAGAGCTTTCCCAAAAATTGGATAAGCAAAGGCAAAGTTAAAACAGAGAAGGGGAGAGCATAGCAAATTGCGAGAGACCCTTCTAAAGAGCATGAACCAGCAGTCTCAATCTTGAAACAGGGAGAATTGTCATGAAGATGGAGCTTCAAACTGCGGAAAAGATACCGGAGCCCCACCAGCTGCTGGGGGAGGCTGGAAGGAGACAGGGGAACTCGAGCGAGGGACTGGCTGAAGGAAAAAGGGAAGAGACGTTGGTGTCTCCAAGGCATTAAAGCATCTTATCCCAGCTCTGCATAACCCCCTCGTGATGCTGATCCTCAGCAACTGCTTGCTGCTCTAGTGTCTACACTTCACTTTTTTCCACGAGTTTTTCCCGCCCCCCCCAAGACCTGCTGCAAGAATCATCTGAGGTCATAAAACACACCTTGCAATCAGAAACCACAAGAAGATCAGCATTTTAGTGTTTGCAAAGAGTAGATTAAAAAGGTGTTTTGAGATTATCAGGACTCCCAGCATGGGGCGAAGACACTGGAAGTAGAGAAATTACTGCTGTGGCAAGGGGTGGCACGCAGAGCTGGATCTGAACTCAGCAATGCTCAGCTGGGGAACCAGATGATTTCAAACCATGGGCACAGCCTGCCACGGTGTTTGGAAGATTCTCCATCCTTTGGGTATTTTTTTTTTTTTTTTTCTAATGAGTTATTGGTGGTTCGGCCCATCTTATGGGGCAAATGCAGATGGTGGTTGCCACGGAGGGCAAGAGATCACATTTGACTGATGCGGTCCTTTCTGGACTCGAGAATCTATCACAGAAAGCTTGGACAAACAAAGCCGTTACTTCAGGTAATCATCCTTCAGGGTGGACAGTACTCAACCCAAACTGGAAAAGTTAAGTAGTGGGGTCACAGCTGCGTCCTTTCCCCTTCCTCCTCTTTATAGAAGCCAGAATATAGGTGGTGCGCCTTTTGCTGGTGCGTGCAGATCCAGAACCCAGCATCTATTGAGAGGTGGCTTCTGCCTAGAGCCTCTCGTCTTCCTTTTTGATCCAAAGTTTACATATTAATGCAGAAGCCTCTGGCCTCCCTTATCGCCCGAACAGCAGTTCCCCTTCTCTTTTAATCGAGGCAGCAGATGGAGATAAGATTGCCTCAACCCTACATGCAGGAAGGCAGCGTTCCAGCAACAAAGAGATACAACAGCTTCCCTTCTCTGCTGATATTTGGGCTCTTTTGGTGACCATTTGTGAAAATTACAATTAACTTCAAGTAAATATTGTTCTTCTGCTTTGCATTCTCCTCTAAAGTTGGATTGTTATCAGCCACAACCCCCGAACACCTCTGCAGCGCCGGAGGGAGGCTCGCAAGGAAAAAGCAGTATTTCTTCATTCCTTCCTGATAAGAATGTGCCTTTGAAATATATTTTTTTTGTATGAGAAAACGTGTTTTTTAGGAAAAAGAGGGACATTGAGTTGTTGGGTGGTTTTTGGTTTGGGGTTTTTTTGTTTTTGTTTTTTTTTTTAAATTATGAGCCTGACAATGTGGCACCAAGTCTCCTGGTTTGGGAGGAGAAAGCTTGTCTCATGTTCCATCTGGAGACACTAATTACGAGCGCTTTGGTTACTTACCGAAATAAATACCACGTACTTTTATATTTTCTCTGTTTGACTCTTAACTTGGACACACAGCCGGGAAGAGGAGAGAGGCAGAGAGCAGCTCCCATAGCACAGGCACTTCCAGCAAGAACAGCATGGCCAAAGCCACCTTTAAATAAAGTCATACTCCCAAGGGACCTGCTTTCTAGGTCCGTATTTAGGGTGCCCCAGAGATGCGTAGCTAAATGTCCCATCAGGGCTGCAAGACAGGGACACGAGGGCTCCTTCTGCTCCCAGAAACCCCCAGAGCACCGTCAGGGATGACAGCATCCCTGCAAGAGGGTTCCCATGGGGCCGAAGACGCTGCCTTATCCCTCTCCTGCCAACTTCTGCAAAGGTATTGGAGGCCATCCAAGACTTTGGCATAAAATCAGGGCTTCCCCTGCATCAAGGCTCTGCTGATTACAGAGCGGTCTCGCTCAGAGCGGGCCCCAAGGACGCGGAGAGTAATTGCCCTGGGACTTGCCCTCGGGTCTGAACAGGAGGATCGCTGTGTGACCGTGGCAGGAAGGAGCCCGTATCGCCCTTGATGCATCGCTCTGCTTTCTGCGGAGCGGCTGATAGCAGCCCCAAGTCCTGCTAGCTCCCCCATCTTCAGCCGTTCCCCAGGGAGCATCCCGTTATTTCCCATTCCTCTTGCCTCACTGTCAGGATTTGGGCTGACTCAGAATGTTTTACGTGCTGATGAGTTGCTATCGCCTCTGCCGGCGTGCACCACCCCTGTGACCACCTTTCCTATGGACCTGCACAAGTTTTAATCCCCATCCAAAACCACGCTGCTCTACCAGATGTTTGAGGACTATTTGGACCCAAAAACCTTTCTCAACCTCAGCGTTTGCTCCTCAGCCAAAACCAAGAGGCACCCACCCGCCATGTAAGACTTTTTCCCTTCCTCTTTTTCCCCCCTTCTCCATCTCTAAAGGACATTTACAGAGGTAGGCTCATCATTCAGCTGAGGTTTGCATTGCACAGGCTAAATCAGAAAATGCCACCCTTCGCCCTCGGGGCTGGGGGAAGATAATATTGCTGATGGGTGAGCTCTTACAGCAGATAGCAACCCACTTTTGCCTTAAACAAATAAGTGAGGTTTGCTCACTGCCCGCAGGCAAAGGGACATCAGTGTTCAGGGGGTGTGGAAACCCCAAAAGATTTTAGCCCAAGTTTTACTTAACGCTGAGCAACAGCATTAGCCTAAATCACTTGAACTTCTAGTCCTGAAGGGTGGTACTTGTCCTGCCAGCGGGGACTGGAGCTGGAAACATGTGTCCAGCCCCCTTGGAAAGGGTGAGGAGATTTCAATGGGAATTTTACCAGTTTGCATTCCTGATGGAATTATTTGCTCTCCTGCTGAGCTAGTGAACCCTAAAGTTTCCCAGATCCCTTCTGGAGATTTTTTTCCCCGGTTCTGGTTGGATGCTCAAACAGCAAAAGACAGTGAAGGGACGCGGGCATTCCTGTAAAATCACCCATTTCTTTGGCAATGGCTCCAAACCCTCTTAGAAAGGACCTTCCAGCCCCAAAACCCCAGTGCTGACTGTATTGCCCACATAGAGCTGGAGTGCGGCACCCTGTGCTGCTAAATTTCTGCCTTTGCCTCCCAAAGCGCCGGTTACAGGCTTTGCATTTCACGTTTGGCAGCGCTGCTTGCTTGGGAGCTGTAGGATGTAGGAAACAGCATCAGGTTGTGCCAGGGGAGGTTTAGGATGGATATTAGGAAAAATTTCTTCACAGAAAGGCTTGTCAAGCATTGGCACAGGCTGCCCAGGGAAGTGGCAGAATCACCATCCCTGGATGTCTTTAAGAGCTGGGTAGACGTGGTGCTGAGGGACATGGTTTAGTGGTGGTTTTGGCAGTGTTATGTTGATGGTTGGACTTGATGATCTTAAAGGTCCCTTCCAACCCAAACGATTCTCTGACTCTGTTTCCTGGGCCAGCATCCCTCCCAGGAGCTCCTACACTGAGCTGTGCAATTGGAAATGATGGGTCCCCAAAAGGTCCCTGCATCCAGCAGGAGGGGAGGGTTGGGGACGCCAGATCTTATCTCTAGCGGAGGTCCTACGTGCCAGCAATCCCAGGGATTTTGCAGGGGGTTAGAGGCAGAGCAGGCCAGAGCCAGCACCTGGGAGCAGAAGCCTCTCCAGAAGCAGCTTTGCACGTGGAGCTGCAGATCAGCAGTGACCTCCAGTGGCTGCAGCCAAACCTGGTGGAGATGTCAGCCCAAAACCACCCCGCTGCAGCCACGCAGGAGCCGGGTGCGCAACACCCTGCACCCAGGGGTGTCCCACAGCCGGCACCCAAGGTCGTGGGACCTTTGCAGCAGCAGGCGATGGAGCAGGGCTGACCCACGGCAGCCCCTCACCGCTCTGAGCTGGGGTCTCATGTGGCAATGCCGTCCTCTCCTGGCCTCCAAGCTTGCCATCACCGGCAATTTTTGGCATTTTCTGTTCCCCTCTAAGTCAGTCTACTCCCAGGACAACTCGTACAGCCCTCAGGGGAGCGTACGGACACCGCTCACCAAACGGGGCGATAAAACATTATCTGCCAGTCTATTACAGCTTTCTGCAGAGACAAAACTAACAGCGAGGGGAATGTGTGTGAGAGGATAGACCATCAGCAGGGACCGGCTCTCCCCGGGAGCTAGCAGAGGTGCAGGTCTAAAGCGCTGGGGCGGGTCTCTTGTCATCCACCGCTCCCTCCTTCCTAGGCAGCTTGCAAAAAAAAAAAAACAGGTATTGCCTTTTCTAACTGCTGGGCCCCAGTGGCTCCCCAGACCCCAGGAAAAAAAAAAAAAAAAAAAAAAAAAAAACCAAAAAAAAACAGTTTAA
>VYXH01008497.1:109406-134311 GCA_013397275.1 Burhinus bistriatus | reverse complement strand
GACCCCAGGAAAAAAAAAAAAAAAACAAAAAAAAACCCAGAAAAAGCAGTTTGCAACTCACCAAAGCAGCGGCGTAAAGCCCGGCGCTGAAAAGAGAGCTCTGGCAATAGCACATCTCCCCTGGAGCCGGAGTTAGGCTGCGGTGTGCCTCCCAAGCCCCTCTGCAAAGCTTGCCGGTGCCCTGGGCCAGGCACATGGCACACACACACGTCTGCAAAGCTCTCCCATGAGCATGGGATGTGCACACAGGCGCTTATCTGGGTGCCACCTCCTCAGAAGTCATCCCAGAGCAGACCACAAATAAGCAGCGGAGCATCCCAGGAGCTGCAGCTGGCAAGGGGCTGCTGTTATAACCTGCCCGGCAATCAGGAATGGAAGGGGAAAGCTGCGAAGCTGCAATAGGGCACAGCTGTGCAAGCCTCAGTGGCTGTGCCATGAGGTTATCCCTGCAGGAAAAGCCTGGGAGGGGAAAAGCTCAGGGTCGGGCTGGTGAATCAGGCAGGGAGTCTGGGAACTGGCTGAGATGAGCCAGTAAGTCCTCAGGGCTGGGATAAATCCCCGTGGCACAGCAGGGCCAAAACCCATGGGAAAAAAAGCTGAAGTTTTCCTAGGAAACAGTTCCCTTTACTTCATCCCTGGGCAAGTAAGAGCAAATAACCGTACTTAACTCCATCAGCTTTGGGGGAAAACAGCCGTTTCCTGCCGCTGCTTCTCCTACTTACTCAATTACCCTCCGCCGCAGTTATTCTGCCGTGCCCAAAAGCCATCCACAGGCGTCTCTCTTGCTACTCCACTCCTAATTATACACTTATTAAAGCAGCGTGCAATACTCTATAGATTCACCAGACTGTCCCCATCACCGCTGTGACAGCCCCAGAGCTGCCAGGGAACAGGGGTCGGCGGTGCTTGCACGGCAGCTGCAGAAGGACTTTTCCCATCCAAGAAAGAAACCCGCTGGTCACAACCACACCGGATTGCAAGCCTGGAAGTCTCTCCTATCCCTTTTAAAGCCAAAAATCCCTCCTGGCCTCCTTGCCCAAATATTTTGGCAGTTGCAGCCTCAGAGACTGAAGGTAAAAAGTGAGCCGTAGTGATGCCAAGTGAAACAGAAGCATCTGACCCCTTGGGTACATACAGGTGGATGAGCCTTTCCATGGGAAAAATCAAATGGGATTTTCCAAAGCACTTGAAAAAGCAGATATTGCAAAAGGCCAGAGGAATACAGTGTGGCTGTATTTTAAGGAGTGACCTGGTAGGTTTTGTGTTTAACCTTTTAAGAGGGGCCACTAAAAACACAAGGGAAGGACTGAATAACTTCGTGCCAAAAGATGTAGTGGTCCCACCATCACGGTGAGCAACAGAGGTCTGCAGGGGATGATTAGGAGGGAATAAAGTAGGAAAGAGGAAAACAAGGAGTTACTCGAGGAGTTAACAACAGCATCAATTGCCACCATCACTTCTATCAAGTTTCCGTAAGAGGAAGCACCGTTTTCCACCAGCATGGTTTTAACAGCAGTTTCCACACTCCCTGAGGGCAAAGCCCACCCCATCCTTCCCTCCGTGCAAGTGCCACTAGTTGGCTTTGCCAGCTTGGGTTTGCCACCGCGGTCCTCCATCAAGCGGCTCTGGGAACTGCTAAAACGTCCCATCTCGGCCATGCCCTGGGAACACATTTACTCACAGCCGCCTGTCCAGGGCAGGAGGACAAGCAGGGACCACTCATTCAGAAGGAAGCACGGCCTTTCCCTCCGGCTCCTCCTCTTGCTTGCCTTGTCCTTGAGTACTCCTTATTCCCAGCTGCTATCTGGGCAGTGTGGTCCTATCATCAGGTGCCGTCCTTCGGGTCGGCTATAAAGGGGCGCTGGGATGCAGCGTGCTCCCAGAGGCAGCCCCGTTCCTGCACCATGCTGCTGGCCACCCTCAAGCTGTGCTGTGGCATCGCCCACGACCACCTCCGCCACCTGCCCGGTAAGCACTGCTAGCCTTCCCGCCCCACCTCGAGAAAAACAGGCAGAAAAGAGGGTCCTAAAGGAGATGCTAAGTCTGCATCTGATGGGCAACCCCTTGGGAGGTGCTCCCTTGGACCTGTTTTCCTCCCGCGTTGTATCGTGCGTAGGGTAGTCTTGGTCTTAGCTGCAAATGAACTTCCAGCAGAGATGCGGGCCACCGCGGCATCTTCCTCGCACGCTCCGTGCTCACCGAAACCTGCCTGTTTCTCCCCTAGGCTTGAAAATAACAGCCGTTGCGGCAATACAGAAGGACGTGAGAGGGCTGGTGGTGAGAGGATCCCGTCACCTGCCTTCCAAAATTCCTCATTTTATTCAGAGGTTGATGGGGAAGGAGACAGGTAAGCTCAGCCCGGGCACTTGGGTACCACCACGTTCCCTAGCCGGGCTCACAACCCCCTTGCAACAAGGGATGGAGGAAGGCGTGCTGAAATGCTCCCTTCTCCGTAAGATTTGACCCTTATTTTGGGGGACAGAGTTAATTGTCCTCTCACTGCTGGGTTGGTCTGCAGCTCTCTGGCAGCTTAAAAGCATTCCCCGTACTGATGGCAAATTGAGTTAGCGGGGAGCCCCTGAGATTCTGGGAAAGCAAATTGCATTAGCTCACCGTAGAGGCAGCCGAAGCTTTCAGCGGAGGTTACGGTCACTTATCAGTCTTTTGTTGCACGTCTGCTGTGTCTCTAGTTCCACCACTTACCTAAAGACTTGAAAATTGGCAAATTAATCTGGTTTTTTTGAAGCGTGGCTCAGTCCAAAGCCTGCCTGTGCAACGTTAATAATACCCAAGCAACGTGCAATTTGCAGCACGGTGTTACTGGGAATTGATTTGGAAAGCAATTTCAAAAAGCTTTCCAAGCAGCCAGCGCAGAGACAGCAAATGAACGCCAGGGATGATCCTCCGAGCAAAGTTTTCTGCACCAAGCCCAAGAGGGCACCAGCTGCGTGGTAAAAGCTGAGACTTTGGGTCAGCAAAACCCTCTGCTCTGGCTCCGTTTGCACCTCTGTACCCGCAGCCACGTGGGCAGGCGGAGCTGGGGTGAGGGTTGGCATTTCACATGGCTCTGCCCTTGCTCCTGCAGCCCCGTGCCCAGAACCTGACGGAGATGTCAGCCCCAGCCTGCTCTCCAGCGTGGACCTCTCCTACATCACCCAAGGAGAAACAGCCCTGCAGCGAGCCCTGAGCATCTTGCAGCAGCACACCGGCTGGCAGGCAGAAACGATGCCGGTAAAGCCCGGCCGCCTCTTGGCTTTGCTGCTGCGTGCCGGAAAAGCTCTCGGGAGGAGAAACGAGTCTGGGGAGGGGAGGTTTCCTTCTCTCATTCCTCTTGCTCCTACTGGGGCAGGAGACACGCCGTGCAAAAGCATGCACGGCAAAGAGGGTTTCCAGGCAAGCCTTCGTTAAGCACGTTCGTAAGCCAATCTGCAAGGTAAACAGGCAGCAGGAAAAGGCTCAGAAGGGGAAACTCAGATAACCGTGTTCCTGGGGAAAGCCAGGAGCATTTCTCCAGAAAAAACCAACAGATTGCGACTTTGTTGTTATTTATGGTGTTTGTTCGTTAAGCTGTTTGCTGATTTGCTTAATTTGGCTAGAAAGGAACTTAAAAAGAAAAAAGCAATTGTAGCGGTATGGTTTGGATATAACCGCTTTTGACCATAAACAGAGCAGTGATTTAAAAGCGGATTGGGACGATTTATTAGCAAGGCATTCCAGCGCGGAGCCGGTGCCTCTCGGGGTGTCTGGGGTTGATCAGGTCCTCTGCTCTCCCAGGACGCCGGGGCCACGGTGTCCAGCGCTGCCCTCCCTGGGCTGGGCAAGGTGTTTCGGGCAGAGGTGGTCCTGGCCGTGCCGGTGGCGCGACTGCACCGGGAGCTGTTTGAGAGGATGGAGCAAATGCCCCAGTGGAACCCGACCCTCAGCCGGGTGAAGGTAAGGTGGGGAGGGATGCACCGCAGGCGGCGAGCCATGCTATCACGGGCAGGCGGTCCGAGGCTTTGCGTCACCAGGGTTGCTAGCATCCAAATAAAAAAAAAAAAAAAATTTTAAAAAAAATCTTCCTTATCGAGGCTTTTAAGACCGCTGAAGGATTAAAGCTAATCCCGCATTCCCTGCAAGAGCAGGGTATCACGCTAGGGAGAGAAGATGCACTTTACCGGCGTGGCATTGAGCAACGCGTCCTTTCCAGGCTCTTTTCCACAGGGTGCCCCTTCACGGAGGTTTTTTTTCTGCCCTAGGGGGACTCTGATGTAGCTCAGACTTCAATGTCAGGCGAGAAAATTTTCGGGGGAATCGGACAGCTCAAAAACAAGAGGCAAACCCAAATACGTCACGCTGCGGGAGCACCCTCAGGAAGCTCATGAGTTGTCTTGGGCTTCTTTTGCGTATTTGCCTTATTTCTCAGTTCCCAAATCACAGCGCCTCCCTAAGCAAGCTGCCAGCCTCAGAAAGTCTCCCCTAACTCACCTGGGCTGGCTCAAATGTTACCTGGCCCCTGCTTAGTTATTGCTCCCGTTTCCCTGTTCCGTCAGAAAAAGAAATAGCATAGAGAGAGTCTCATCCCAGATTAAAAAAAAAGCTGGAAAAATTACCCGCTTTCCCCCTTAATAGCTTGCTGGGGGCTGGGATTTAATTATCACCAGGTGCCAGCCCCAAGCCCCTGCCTCTCTGCTCATGCTACCACCCCACACTGCTGTCCCCAAGGTGGCTTAACGTCCCCTGGGCAGGAGTAAGGGGGTGGCGGGGATGTCCTTGGAGGGGCAGCCACAAGGAGCCTAATCGCCGGGGTGCTCCTTGCTCTGGTAGGTGCTGCAGCGCATCGGGGCAGACACGCTGGTGACGCACGAAGTCACCGCTCCCAACCTGGGCAACCTGGTGGGCCAGCGGGACTTTGTCAGCGTGCGGCACCGCGGGTGGAGGGAGACGGCCGTTTACCTGGTGGGCACGGCCACCCACGTCGAGCCGCTGCCCTCGCACGAAGGGTGCATCAGGTAAAACCCACCCCGTCACCCCTCCGAAGTGACCGTCACGGGGTGTCCTGTCCCTGCGGGGATGGCGGCGCAGACCACCGCTGCAGCCGGGCATGGCAAGGGAGGCACGCCAAGAGCTGCCTCCCCCATTGCGTTTGCTCTGGGATCTCCTTAACCCCAGGGTTTTTTTTTCCCCCCCGGGGGGACACCCTAACTGCCCATCCCCTTGCCCACCGCAGGGCTGAGTCCCGGCTGAGCTGCATCGTCCTGCAGCCACTGGCGGGGGACCCCGGCCGTACCCGCTTCACCTGGCTCCTCAGCATGGACCTGAAGGCAAGTGCCACCCTCTTACTTGGGGTGGGACAGCGAGGGGTGCGCATCCCCGCGTGCAAATGCACCCTTCCTCCCCCGGGATGGGCACCCCCAACTCTCTTAGACCCAGCGGGACCAAATTCAAGGTGTTTTCTCTCCCGGAAGGGTTGGATCCCCGTCTCTGTCATTAACCGCGTCCTGCCGCAGTCCCAAGCGGATTTCATCGAGCATCTCCGGCGGCACCTCTCCACCACTGTGTGCCCCTGAGCTGCGGGAGGACGGGCTCTGCCCAAGCCCGAGGGACACGGCCTGAGCCGGAGCACCGAGCAAGGAGGACACCCTTCACCCGGCACCGTGCTTCTGCTTCAGGGATGGAGCGGAGCATCCGCAAGCTGGGGCGACCGAGGCAGCATCCAGCCTTGCGTTACGGGGTTGCCTAAAAAACCCCTTGCCCAAACTTCGCCCATGAGCGGCAATGGTAGCCGGTGTCTGGCATCGCTCCTCCCCGCCGCGCACAGGGGAGGGGGGCGGCTGCCAAAACGCGCCCCAATGTTGGGCATCGCTGCCCACGCTGCCATTTGTTCTGCGGCTTCAGCCCTGCCCCGGTTTCGTCACTCTTTTATTTATTACCTGACTGTGACATCGGTTGTCGGTGCAAGCTCAGGGGGTCTTTTCGGCCGGAAGCAGCAACACATCTGTATTTATTTTTGGAATGGCTAAGCTCTATATTTATGTGTGTGATATATACGTATATAGATACAGGTTTTTCTCCTGCTACGCCAACAGAGGAGGTGTACGGCACTAAAGCCACGTCCTGGGTGGGCAGAAAGGTGCTTTTCACCATCAGTTCAATTGCCTTAGGGTACTGCAACGTGGAAGGGGACGAGGCAAAGCAGAAAGCAGCTAACGAAGACAAGCAGCGGCGCAACTCCGGCAGGGTCGGACTCAATCCCGTAACGCCACATCGTCCCCCTCTGGCACCATGCACCCAGGGCAGCTTGTCACGGCAAACCCGCGGGATGATAAACCCCACGGTGGGTTTCGTCCTCGGAGGATCCCCGGGAGATCACCAGCCATGCTGCACCCACAGCCCTTTGTAGGGAGGGATGGCCGGATCCCGACGTTATCCTACAGCCTGGGAACAAGCACGGTGTGCCCTAAAGGCACCACCAACCCATAAAGAAGCCTTGCAAGAGCGAAGCTGAGCGGCGGGGGTGTCACAAAACATTATTACGGCCACTGCAGGATGCTTGTAATTTAGACGTCCGTGGGTTTCGCTGGGCCTTTGTCTTATTTAAGGGGAAAACAAAAAAACAAAAAAAAAAACCAATCTCAAAACAGCTATGTGAAACTGGCTGATAAAGAGGAGTGGCGGGGTCAAAACAAAATAAAGAGGTGGTGGCTCGCTGTGTGAAATCCGTTTCAACCACGCACAGGTCACGCTCATATTTTCCCCCCCATCCCCCAAATAAATCAACAGAAAGATTTTGATGTGGATTTATTTTTCTTATTTTGTATTTTTTACATTATGTTAGAGTTCAAAAAAAAAAAAAAAGAGAACCCAACAAAATTAATAAATATTAAAAGTTAAAAAGCTCTGAATCTCGTATGTACAAAACTTTATACATCATCGTAACACTGGACAAGGTTACATCACAGGAATCACTTGGTGCGTCCGCCCGGCCCAGAAGGATGCGGGGGACCAGACGGACCCTCTCCGCCCGGAGACAGGGCCGAATCCCCGCTGGGAGCTGGGCCATCGCAGCGCTACATCCCCACGCCGCCGCTTTCCCCGCACCGTGGCGTCTGCATGGCGAGAAGCGACCCAACCTCAGCCTGCCCGAGGTTGGAATAAATACCCAGTGCCGGGTCCCGGACCCTTGGTATCACCACCGCAGAGCATCTACATGCGGCGCGGGAGGTTTATCGCACCCGGCTTTAAATAATGTCGCCCACCGCTCTCGGCGAGAGGCGGGGGTTAGCACCTGCAGCGCAGCCCCCTTGCCCCCATACCCGTTCCCCACCACCACCACCACCGGGGACGCCGGGTGGGAAGGGGGTCGGCCAGTCCTGAGACGCAGCTCTCCTCCGAGGTATCGCAAGGAACCACCGCAAATATTCCTAACGCAAGAAAGCACTAAGGCCCAGGACAGCAACCGAAGGGAGGGGTGCAGCTGAGAATTTGGGAGGGAAGAGGGAGCCGGCATGCACGCACATACATATACTGCACCTTGGAGACATTACGGCCCGTCTTTTTTTTTGGGGGGGGGGGGGGGGGAGGGAGGCATGTATTAAGAATGTAATAATATAACTNGGGGGGCAGGGGGGGAAGGTTTTGTTTGAATTCAATGCCTCCAAGGCTACGGAGCAGGGTGGGTTGAACGCTGGAGAAAAACTTTGCTTTGGGCAGGGAAAGGCAAAGCAAGCTCAGCCCTGCCCCGAGCCAGCCCAGGGCTGTCCCAGCAGCAGGAGAGGGCTGTGGCACAGCCTGGACCGGGTCCCCCCAGCTCTCCCGCCCCACGCCGCTGGGGAGAGATGCTCCTTGAAGAGTAAACGAAGCGTTATCTTTGGCACAAGAAAGAATTGCTGGCATTCCGGCGGAGGGCGGTGCTGGCGGATAGGCTGGCAAGGGGCACGGCAGTGGTGGCAGCAGTCCGAGGGATGAATCCCACCCTGGTAGACCCCCAGCATCTCGTTGATCCCTGTGGGTACCGGTAGCTGCACGCCTCGGACCTGGGCAGCCCGCCGCAGCGTTTCGTAGGCATCCATCCCTCCGTCTGTCCGCTGCCAGGAGGTGTGCTGGTTGCTCGGCTCAGACAGACGCGTGGCTTTGTTCCATCTTTCGTGAAGCCCATTTAGTGCCAAAGGGCAGCACCCAGGAGGCAGGGGGACCTCCAGCCTCAGGTGCTTTTAAGAGTAGTTAGATAAACGCTCATCCTGCCTCGACTCAAAGGCGGTCCGGGGGCAGGAGGGTGCCCAAGTTGCCCTCTTAACATCTCTTCAGTCCTTTTGTGTACCGTTTGGGTAACTCCAGGGGAGCATTGCAGAGGGAGTCCAATGCTTCAAAAGTCAGGAATGCACCGAGGTCTCCGTTGGTTTCAATTAAAGCCTGTACCTCAAGCTCTCCCCCGCTGCAAGCCACGTCAGACCAGCAAAGGCTGAGGGGAGCTTGCACACTGACTGGAGCTCCTCTGAGATACCTCGACCTCAACTTTCTTGCAGCCACACGAGTGCTATCGATGCAGCGCTCTGTCCCGGCACCGACAGCACCTGAAAGCACCAGGCTCAAACAGCAGCGTGCCTGAAAATCCACGGGCTCCTGGGGCGTGCCAAACACCCCCAGCCGCCTGGCCAGCAAGCCCTGGCCACCTGAAGAGCTTACACCAAGCATTGCCCCTAGAGATGCCCTGTCCTGCTCCTCGCATGGCCAGAGAAGCAGCACCGTCAGGGCCAGCGGATGCAGCCACACCACGCACGCGTTCCCAAGAGATCCCACTTTGCAATGCCAAACTGGTCTATCCGCCGAGCTTTGCCTTCCTCGGACTCCACCTCTCTCTCCCCAAAACCTCCTCCCTACCAGCCTCCATCTCCCACGGGAGCCCACCTCCCCCTGCCAGCGCACCTGGAGGTGCTGGATGCCCTCAACCAGGAGGCTGCACACCCCTCCGCACCGAAACCACGGCAGCCCCCTCGGGGACACCCCTCGGGGACACGGCAGGCTACCTGACCCCGCTCTGGGGAGCTTTTGAAGACCATCAACTCCTCCAGGCAGACCCTGTGCCTGGAGCTGGCCTGACATCAAGCAAGCTGCAGGCAGCCCTAGGCTCCTAAAGTGCTGTGCATACGTTTAGTACTTGGCACTGTATTTTTTATCAGCGTTAATCACCTCCCTTTAACCCCCTCTATGCGATAAAAAGGACGCAGATGGATCTTCCTCTCTCCTTTCTTCGTAACTGCCCCTAAAATCCACTCCCGGCTTCCCAGTCATCCCCATTTCCCTCCGAAAGGTGTTGACGCGCCGCAGGCACTGGGTACGAGGGTGCAGGGATCCGGCTTATGGCCCTGGGGAGGTTGGGCATCGGTATCAGCTCAAGGCTGGTCAAGGGCAGCATTGGCTAAAAAGTCGCCGCTGGGTGACTTTTTAAAAGCATTTTTGGTCTTTGACTTTGTTCCTGTCGCTCATGTTAGAGTTGCCTGGACCATCTCCCGCCCATCCTGTAACGCAGGACAGAAGCTGGTCTATGATTTTCATGCTCCGTCTCCCTCTCCCGACACGTTTCCCAAACTCCCTGCCCCAAGAGGGACAGCCCAGGACAGCAGTTTGGGCATTTCCTGACATTTCCCCCTCCTCTCTTTGCCACCTCCCCCCAGCTTCCCAGCATCCTCCCATTGCTACCCCCAAGCTCCGAGCACCGGGGCTGAACCTCCGAGCCAAGACCCTCCTCTCCAGCGCATCTTGTGTTGCCACTTGGGGCAGGAAGAAGGAAAAAGCAACATTAAAGCTCCCCCACCACCACCCCCCCAAAATCTTTTTAGCACCTTGGAAGGAAGCGGCCCATCGCGGGTTACCCGCAGCCAAGCCGTTGTTGCTTTTTTTCTCCTTTTCACCTTTTTTTCCGTGGCGCTGTCAAAAAAACCCCATGCCACACAGCTGGGAGGGCGGGGGGGTGGGGGATGATGAGAACAAAAGTGGTTTTCCCCAGGAATTTCTGGGTGAGCCAGGTCGTTTCCAAACCCCATCAGTGCCACCCGTGAAAACCATCGCTGGAAGTTGGGGAGAGAGGAAAAAGAGGGGGAAGGAGGAGAGGGAAGGAGAGAGGTGAAAGGCTCCCCCTGCCCCCGCCCCGGCGAGGTGGTCCCAAGCGGGTTACCTGGCTGCCTGGCCCCTGCCCGGCTCTCTCGGGGCCGGCAGCCCCCCAGGGAAAGCACCGCTGCCGGGCATCCCTCTGCCGGTGGCTGGCCCGGTTGGAGGAGCCGGGCTGGGGTCCCCACTGGGTTCCCCCCGGCCAGGGGTGGTGGGACGGGGGGAGAGCGGTGGAGCGGGGCTGGGAGCGGAGGTTTCCGGGGTAGTGCTGGGGCCGGTGGCCGGGGGCGAGCCGGTGGTGGAGGAGGCTTTCTTGCCGCAGGATTCGCAGCAGAGCTTGTTGTAGCCAGGGATGGAGCAGTAGCGGGCCAGGACCTCCATCTGGCAGAAGATGGACTTGTCCCCAAGGCACGGCTCCCCTGGAGAGGGAGAGGGACAGAGCAGCGTCACGACAGCACGAAGGATAAGGGTGGCATGAGGGTCCCACCTGTGCACCTTCCCGATGGTCCCAAAGGATACGGGGTGCCCCCTTGCAAGGTGCTGCCAAACCTGCTGTTGCTCCTTGCCCCACGGCAGCAATTTTGGCAATGCTTATACGGGGTAGAGGGGTGGTGAGGGAGTTGGAAAACAAAGCCAAAGCGCTTGAGGTTTCTGTGCGTGGGAGAAAAAACAGAGAGCAAGGGATGCTCCAAACCAGCGTCTTAAATCAGTTCGTGATGCATCGTCGCCCTGGGTATGAAGCGCCCTAAGAAATCCCTTGCTTGGAGCAAGGGACAAAAGCCAGAAGGCCTCTCCCCGCTCGGCTAAACGCGGGAGGCTGAAAAAAGTTCGCAGTAAAAAAGGAAAGAGGCGTAAAATCCAGGAGGAGAAGGGAATGTAACATGGTGCCCAGCCGAAGGCAGTGGAAACTGCAAGATCCCAGACTCCACGAGATGGCAACCGAGCGGCAGGCTTTGCAAACAGAGGCAGCCGGCGTGCAGCAGCGGAGGGTAAAACTCCCCAAAACCGCTGCTGGATGTGCAACCTCCCTCCGAGCCGCCTGCCTTTCCCACGGGGAGCTGCAGAAGCCCTCGGGAGGGTTAGCCCGGAAAGGGTCGCCCTTACCCAAGCAGGGACACTTACTGGAGGAGATCTTGCTAACGGGATTTTTGGGTCCATCCTGGGGCACCCGATGCCCTTTGGGCGCGCCGTGGTCACTGGTGCTGGTGGTGATGCCGGAGAGCTTCCCTGTGGAGAGAGCACCATGATGCCCAGCCGCCACGGGAGGTTGGGGACACTCAAAATACCTCAGGAGGGCGTTTTGCTGCGGGATTTTTTTGTTTTAAGGGATCTCCTTAAAAACAAGGTCCTTTGGGGAGCACTCGGTTGGCCCAGCACTTAAGTCACCCAAAAAACCCCCGAGACGAAGTCCAGGGTGCCCATCTCCATCGTACCCTCAGCTCACTGTATCCCCAAACTGCCAGAAAACCCAAAGCCATCTACAGCAAATGTCAGGGCCAAGACCAGAAAAGTGCAATATTTTGGCTGGCATTTAACCCTTTCTCTGCCAGCAGCATCAGGGATGTTCAACACGACCTGCTTTGCCGGCATCCCCCTGCAACCGAGAGGGGCTGAAGGCATGCGAGAGGGTTGGTCCCCGCCAGCGTGCCCCCCCCCGCCCCAAATGCCACCACATTCCTCCTCCTCTCACCCGGGCAGAGGGCCACATGGCAGCCCTGGACGGCCTCCGGCTTGTCGCCCTCGCAGCGCCCGCCGCTCTCGCTGCCTTTGCAAACCACCTGCCGCTGCTGGACGCCCTCCCCGCAGCTTGCCGAGCACTGCGCCCAGACGGACAGACAGTCAGTGATGGGCTTGCACACCCCAACAGCCACCCCAGAGGAGTGTTTGCAAGTATTTGCCACTCATANCAGATACTGGAAGGCTGCTACAAGGTCTCCCCGGAGCCTTCTCTTCTCCAGGCTGAACAACCCCAACTCTCTCAGCCTGTCCTCGGGTGGGTATTGCTTTCTAATAAGGGCTTTCCTTCCCCCTCTCCAGCAACGCCCCCCACCTAATCTCTGCTGGGATGCACAGGGATGCTATTCCCTGCCTAACTTTGAGTTTCCCCAAAAAACTTCGGTGAAAACACTGCCGACTCTTCTACCCTTATCTCCATCCCTATGAGACCAGCCTGCTCTATAAGCACCTGGCCTTCACTCCCAGCCCCTACACCCCCTCTTCCCAACCCCACCACGCAGCCCCGGGCAGGGGGGGGTTCCTCCCCCTTCCCCAGCTCACCTCCGACCAGGCGCCCGTCCTCCACTGTGCAGGGCAAGGCAGGCGGCTGCACGGCCGGCGCGTCTCGGGCCGCTGCCCGGGGCAGTACTTGGTGTGCAGGGTGCGGTTGGTGCCGTCCTGCAGGCGCTGCACACACTGCACCGCCCGCGCCTGCACCCCCAGCTTGCCGCAGGACTTGCTGCAGGCGCCCCACTCCTCGGCCACCCAGCTGCCAAGGGGGATGGAGACGGAGACGGCGAAGGCGTTAGAGGCGATGCCCGCCCCGGGAAGCAGCCGGCGCGCTCCCAAATACTCCCATAGGTATTTATATACCTATAACATAGGGGATGAGAGCCCCTTGGGCTGGCAGGGGGCGGGTACGACTTACGCTGGCTGGGAGCACTCCTGGAGGTTACAGCGCCGCCGGATCGGCTTCGGCTTCTTGCCGTTGTCGCAGAAGTTTCTATGCACCATCCGGTTGTCGCTTTTCCGCCGGCAGCCGTACTTGGTGTACTGGATGCCTGGGGGAGAGGGGCAGAGCATGGGAGGGGAGGCAATGGGTGCGGGGGTCCCCACCTGCTCCTCCTCCCATCCCTCTCCTGCAGGGAAAGAGGGAAAGCTACCTCCTCCGCACGCCTTGGAGCACTGAGACCAGCTCTTGAGGGCCCACTCATAGGAATCCATTTCCTCAAGCAGGACGTTGTTGTTTCCGATCATGGGCAGCAGGTCTTCGTGGATGATGTACCTGTACATCAGGCTGCTCCTCGCCTCCTCCTCCTGAGGGATGACCTGCGGGCAGAGAGAGGACAATCAGAGAGGGGGAAGGAGAGGAAGGAATGATGCAATGGAATAGGGAAGGGAAGAGAAGGCCATCAAAGAAAAAAGAAGCGAGCAATGGCCACGTGGTACGGTACACACAATAGGAGGAGAAACAAACCACATTACTACCATGTGATTAGGTGGGCTCTGAACGCAGAGTCTACCCTTTGGGAACGTACCTCTCCATTTGTGGAGAAAACCAGTGCCCAAACATCCCAACTCCAGCCTTGGGTGGCATGCCCTTGGCCTCTCCTCTGACCTACAGGACCACAGTCTACGCCCAAAGCCACCACACGCTGTGTGGATGGGTGGGAGCACACACCTACCCTTCCTTGGGTGCCCAGGGAACCCAATTCCTAACTCCCCCAAATACCAGCATAACTAAAACGTGACGTGGAGTCATAAGCAATTGCTGCACAGAGCAAAATACAGATGGATTCAAAGGCAAACATCCAAGCGATGTGTCCTTGTGCCATTCTTGCGTGCCACTCATTGCCCCTTCCATTTGGCTAGCTCATTTCCTTGGGTTTAATGCCACGCCCTATGCTCTTTCTCTACCAAAATCTTTCCATCACCTCCTACATCCCATCTCAGACCGTTTCCTCTCCCTGTACCGCTGGGTGACAGTCATCCCCGATGCCCCCAGAGGATGCATCAGCCAGGCTTACCAGAACACTGATGGCCTCATGCAGAGGACCGCTGGTTTTCAGGCTCTCCTTGCCATGTTCAACCGCGTATTCCCACTCCAAGCCCATCTCAATGAACACTTCGTTTTTGGCTTCTTTGCCCTTGGCGTTAAGGATGAAGTTACCCGTGGCTTGATTCTTAACAGCTGGAGGAGAAAGGGGGTATTTCAACGTCATTTCCTCTGGTCACTGCCTTTGAAGGACTGGAATGACCCAAATAAGACCCTTTGGGTGGGAATTGTCAGAACAGGGCCGAGAAAGAGGTCGCAGGTGAAGGCAGAGGTGAACTACGGCATACTCACCGATGCTGTGGGATGCCGGCTCCACCTCTTCTATCTGAAGGTGCCTCGCCCCAGCTGGAATCTCAAACATCTTCAAAATACCTGCTGAAAGGGAGGGAGGAAGGATGGAAGGAAGAGAAAGAGCAGGTTTGCTCCACTCAGACACACACCCACGCATGAATCCAGCTGGCCCTGACTGAATCCGCTCCCAAACCCATCCAGTCCGCTCACCTGTCTGCTTGGGGGTCTTGGCCAGCGTGCCCTTCACCGTTCGGCAGTGGGAGTTGTCCCCCCCGCAGACCCCGCACTTGTCGTCCTGCTTCAGGGAGCCGACCTCCTTGTCACAGCCAACGTGCTGTCACCCGCGGGGAAGAGAAGACAAGCACAGGGTTACATTCCTGCAGCCCATCCCATCGCTCCACCATCCCCACAGCCCTTTGGTGCACAAAGGGTCGGTCCCCAGGCTAAGACATGTGTCCCCAAGGTCAAGGGGATGCACAAGCTCTCTCCTGGACAGAGAAGGGACAGGGGCGGTCATGCAGCAGCCATCAGCTCCTCACCACACACTCTCCCCGGACGCAGATGCTGTAGGGGTCTCGGTAGCTGCACCGGGTACCATCGTGAACCACCTGATTCATGAACACCACGTCCCCTGTCCCCTCGGACTGGCAGATCAGCTCACACTTCTGAGCATCTGCGGCAAAACAAAAAGTAGAGGGGGAAAAGAGGGGGGAGGGGGGAAGGGTTTGTGGAAATACATTAGGGTGGTTGAAAAGAGAAACCCATCTCAGCTTGTACCCCTGAGCACAAACATATTTCCAAAGCCCAGGCTCTTCATGTGCCTTATTTGGCCGCGTCCGTTTGCTGCTCAAGAGCCCACACTTTTGCCCAGCACACTTGGGAAATTAAGAGAAGGCAACTGGACTGGACACGCTACGTGACACTGCAATGCAAGACGCTTGGCTGCGTGCATGAGGAACACCAAACCAGGCAGGCGGACCTGGCTCCCAGCCCAGCCTGGAGCGGCACACTCCTCACAAGCGAGCAGGCAGCGGGGTCATCCCACCATCTCCAAGGAAAACAAGTCCTCTGCGTGCCAAAGCACACAGAGAGCAGAGATAAAACTTTTAAAGTAGCGCAAACGGATTTCTCTCTGGCTACCGTTATGAGGGGCTCTCCTCTTACTAGCACAGGAGGAGCAGGGAGAGGTTTCAAGATGGGCTGATCTTCTCGGCCCGCCTCTGCTGCTCTTCGAGATGGCAGGAACCAGAGCAACATCTGGGCTTCTCTACGTGCCACCCGAGGGCAAGCACGAGAGACCGATTTTAAGAACCTGGCTGCCTGATGCTGGCTTATTGCACCCTAGTTTCCAGCTCAGGAGCTTTCCACAACCCAACATCTGTGCAGCTGGCACAGTCCCCATCCCACGGTGATGGCCACCAGCATGGATACCTCTGGGAGGGAAGACAATTGTCTACTATGCTCCTTTGCAAGGACCTGCCACTGCTCACCGTCATGATGCTCGTAGGGAAGCCAGGCGTGCTTGCTGTTCTGGTGGGTGTAGTAGGAGTTGCGCTTGGAGCACTGCTGGGCACGGAAATCCTGGTACGGCCCCGGGCACTCCTCGGCGTTGCACACTTGGTACTCGTAGGTGGCTCCCGGGCAGTGGCGCCCACCGTACGCCGGGCTGGAAAATAAAGCGAGTGGGTTAAAAGAGCATCAGGGCAGGAGGGGATGCTGTTCAAACACAATGCAGCTCAGCACCCAAATCATAGAATCACAGAATGGTTTAGGTTGGAAGGGACCTTAAAGACCATCTAGTTCCAACCTCCTTTCCATGGACAGGGACACCTCCCACTACACCTGGTTGCTCAAAGCCCCATCCAACCTGGCCTTGAACACCTCCAGGGATGAGGCAGCCACAGCTTCCCTGGGCAACCTGGACCACTGTCTCACCACCCTCACAGTGAAAAATGTCTTCCTGAGATCTAATCTCAATCTCCCCTCTTCCAGTGTGAAGCCATCACCCCTCGTCCTGTCACGCCATGCCCTTGTAAAAAGTCCCTCTCCAGCCTTCTTGTAGGTCTCCTTCAAATACTGGAAGGCAGCTCTAAGGTCTCCCCAGAGACCTTATATGCATAGCATAGCCCGGGCAGGAGCAGACATCCCCCTCCCTGCCAACCGAGCGCACAAGGGGAGGAGTGAGGAACCTCTGGCTCTCAGCCACTTCCATTTTTTACCCCCAGTAAAAGGAGGGAGGTGGAGGCCAAACATACGGCGGGTTGTCACAGCTCCGGCTGCGAGAGCGCACGCCTCCTCCGCAGGTCCTGGAGCACGAGCCAAACTTGGACCAGGAGCTCCAGCTGCCATCCTGGCTGTAGGGCTGCTCTGACGTCTTCCAGATGCAGTGACCCTTGAAGCACCACTGGAAGGGAGGAGAAAGAAAGGTGAGGTCCACGCCTGCCTCTTCCGAAGTGCTGGGCACCAGCAAAGAGAGCCCTCCTACACCCACAGCACTAAAAAACAGCCCACAGTTTGCAAAGCACGGGAGGAAGGTTCTCTTCATCATACCCTCAGGCACGTCCCTCCCATCGGCAGCAGGAACCAGAGCGGTCCCCAGGGAATGCGACAGCAGGGCTGCCCTCCAGGCTGGTCTGGCGACCAGCAAGCTGCATCATTTCACAACCGACCCAGGAGCACGAGCAGCCCACAGCTTCGCTGCCAGAGCCCAGCACAGCTCCGCAGCTGGGACTCAGGGCAGAAAATGCGGCAGAGGAGAAGGGATAAAGCAGGGCAGGCTCCCAACCCATCCATGTGTTGGGATCAGGTAAAGAAGAGCCTGCAGCTGCATAAACCCACTCAAAAAACTCGTTCAAAAGGCTGCTGGAGGCACAAGCCTGTGGCACGCAAAGATCCCTCTGCAGAACAAATCCCTTTGATTTTCTTTCCCTAACGCGGTATTTTTGAGTTCCTGGACTGGTTTCCTCTCTCCGGTCAAACTGCCTCTCCCCACTCATCCATGCAGATCCTCGGGCAGGCACTGAATTACAGCTGGGTCCGGGACTAGATCAGCCCTGGAGATGTCTCCACCGCTGGCAGAAGTGGGGGATGAACCCAAACTTTTGCAAGGAGCACAGCAGCAAGCTGCTGGGTGTTTTGCTAAACGAAATCCAGAGCTCCGCACTTCTTCCCAGCCACGCACGCAACACCTGGCATGAAGCTGCGGTGTCACCCTGTGGTCACTCAGACCCAGGGGTTTAACTCCAGCCCAGGGGAAAAGCCCATCATGGGCCTGAAGGAAGGACCTCCCAGTCCAGATGTTGCAGTCCTCTGGAGCCAGGTGCCAGCACGACGTGTAACACATCTGTACACGATTCAAAAAAGCCTCATTTTGGAAGCTTTTGGCAAACGGTCATTCAAGCACTCAAGGAGGCTGCATCTTCACCGAGATTGTTGGGATTTATACAGAAACTTATCAAAAGTTGTTGGATACTTCATGCCCAGCTGTTCACCAGCAAAGAACCACCCAAAAACTACATGGGCCGGCAGCTTTTCCAATGTATCCATGCTTTCATACTGCGCTAATGGGCATGATAAGACAGCCTAAGGTAAAAGCCTGATGACATCGTGAGGCTGGATGTGCAATGACGTCACTGCTCTTTTGCCAGGTGACAAAACAAGTCCTGCTTCTCTGCAGAAGCAGGCAGACCAGAAGAACAACAAAGCCATCATCTGAGCACAAACTGGGGAAAACGTGGAGTAACGCCAGCTAAAAACAGGGCACCCACTGCCTGCTGCCCTTGAGGGTGTTCCCGTCCCCTCCCGAGGGAGGATCAGGCAGGACCAGCCCCTACCTTGCCTGGAGAGCACTCGGTCCCGTCCAAGGGTGGCCCCTTCTTGGTCTTGCAGAAGTAGGGGTTGTCCGGGTGGCTGCACCACAGCTGCTTGCAGGGGTCGAAGGTGCGGAACTGGGGGGAGCACAGAGGAGCTGGGCTGGGACAGCAGCGGGGAGGTCCCTCCTCGTTCCCGCAGCGCCTGGCTGGGGGTCCCAGGGGGCAGCAAAACGGGCAATGACGCAACCTGTGTTGGCTCCCTACTCACCGCCGTGCAGGTTTTGTAGCCCACACCGAAGTCAAAGCGGCACTGCTCGTCCATGGAGTAGTTAATGCCCGGCAGCTCGGGCAAGGTGGGCCACTGGTGCTCAAAGGGGTCATCCAGGAGGCAGTCGTAGGAGCTGCGGAGGTGCAGGGCAGAGGCAAAGCAGGGTCAGGCGTGGAGGATTTCCCTCCTTCGCCCCTTCCCTCGCCTCCAGCCCTCTCTCCAAATTCAGATATTGAGAACCCCGAATTATCCTGGCGCTGATGCTAACTACCCGCCGCTGGGAAACATGTTTCCAGGAAAGACCAACTGCACGGAGTCCCTCAAAGACAAGCATCCCTCCGCTGCCTGCAGCTCCTGAGGGGACAGAGCACCTCGGCACTAGTGGGTACCCCCACTGCCACCCGCTTTCTTCCTACTCGTCTTGGCCCCGACACACAGAAAGCTCCCGGCCTGTTTCTACACCTTTTTATTATGCAGCACGCAACATTTTATAGCCTAAAGGGGAAACCACACAGGCTGCCCAAAGCAAATGGCAAGAATATTTGAGATCTGGATCTGGGCTCCACCAGCACAGAGCTTCTGCAACTTATTGCTCTGTTGACATCTCCAGCTTTTGTCAGGCTCCTATTTGCCCCCAGCCTCCGCAGCCCAAAACCCGTTCAGGCTCGTGCAAAGAACCAAAGCTGTTAGTAGAAGAAAAAGGGAAAATAACCTCCCAAGGACCCGTTTTTGCTATTCTGGCAAAACAAGCGATCCCAATGGGGATCTGTCCACCACTTGCTTCACGCAGGAGCTTCACCATCCAAAGGCAGAACGTCCCCCAGATTAAAATCGACTTACTGAATGTAGCGGTTGAGCTCCTGCTTGCTGCAGCGGGACCAGTGATAGCGGTGGAAGGCAGCCTGGACCAGCGGCGCCATGATGCTCCCCATGCTGGTCTCGTCGGCACAGCGGTTGCCCTGGCCATCATGCTCCATACCTAGCCTGGTGGGAAAAGCCAGTGTAAAGTCAGGTTCCTGGGGTATTTACACCAGCCCGTTTGTTCCGCGGCAGTGCACAGACCTGCACCAGCAGAAAGTCCCTTTTGCAAAGAAAGAGGCACCACCACGCTTGTCCCCACCACCACCGCAGTGATGCTGCCCCCACCACACCACCACAGGAAAGGGAAAAGCCATTGGAGGGGACAGACAGCTCTATCCCCATGACTTACACGTGGCCGGTCTCGTGGGCAACAACGAACGCCGAGGAGAAGCCATCTTCATGGTTGAGGGTGCAGCTGCGGAGCGGGTGGCACATCCCCGTCACCGGTGCATAGCCTGGGGCAAGCAAGAAGGGAAGAAGAGAGGAAGAGAGGAGAGAGACAACCTTTGAGAGAGGGGAAGAAAAAAAATGAAAAAAACCAAAACAAAACAAAACAAAAAAAACAAACAAAAACAAAAACGCAGCTTGGCCAGCCTGAGGCAGAGCTGGTCGCCTTCAAAAACTCCTGTCTCGTTGGTGATGCCCACCAGCATCCACACATCTCTTACAGCCGTGGGACGGACAAGGAGCTGTGAAGCCTCCTGTCCTTCTCCTGGATCCTCCTCCTAGCAGAGATCTGGCACAAGGCAAGAGCAGGCAAAATTAAGAGGGGGCCCGGCTCCGCAAGAGGCTTCCCTGCAACAGGAGGAGAAAACAAAGAGGAAGGCGCTGAGGAGGAGGAGGAGATGCCCAGGTCCCTTGGACGGCAGCCCAAGGACTTGTTCACCAGTACGACCGTCCTGGCTGCCAGTGCCAAAACCAGGCTGAGGTTACACTGAGGCTCGCCGGCATCTCTCTGCCCTCGTGCCAATGCAAGGGACCCATGGGTGCTTTATCGGTGTCGGTGACCACCTCCTCCCAGCCCAGAAACAGCATCCCCCGCATTCTTCTTTATTAAAAAAAAATAGAGAAGAAAGGAAGGGAGAGAACGAAAGGCGTGAGGTGTGCCCCAGAGCCCCGCCAAAAACCACAGCCCGGCTCACCGCAGGCTACAGGGGACCCCTGCGACGCACCCACACATGCACCCGCACCAGCCCCAGGCAGGGGGGCACCCCCCCACCAGACAGAGCCGGGGAGGACCATGCACCTCCCCAGCCCCCAGCCCTCGATCAAGTGCAGTGCAGCGGGGCAGCTGCGGGCAGGGAAGCCTTCCCCCCCCAACCATTCAGCAACGCCTCAACTCCATTTTGGCTTATTTTCCTTTTTTTCTCTCACATTATTTCTGCCCAATTCAATTCATTCCTTGGCACCTTCTAGAATTTACTTTCCAATTTTTTCTTTTTTTTTTTTTTTTTTTTTTTTTTTTTTTTTTTTTTTTTTTTTTTAAGACTGACCCTTTTTGGCATCAAGGGAAAGGAAGTTAGTGAAGGAAGGACTTACAGGTCCGAGAGGCAAAAGCAGGGCAGGACCATGCTGGATAACTCTGCCCTGGGGATAGGGATGCTCCAAGAGGAAAGCTCTGTGAGGCTGAGCTGCAGCAGAAGAGGGGTGCTGATGAGCTGAGGGTGGGCTCACACCCCGATGCCTGCCCTCCTGCACACACCCTGGCCAAAAACAGGGTCCACTGAGCCCACCCATCACCATCCTCCTGAGCTCCTTGCTCCACGCCAAACCAGCGACTCGTGACTAATTGCCCTGGAAGAGGGTGGAGAGCAAAGGATGCCCTTGCACTCCGCTTAATTCCTAAACTGAACGAGTGGGTGGGTCCCAGCACCACGCAGCTGGCCAAGGACAAGAGATTAAAGCAAAAAATAAAAGGTTTCCTACAGCTCTGCCCTAAAGTCAACAAGCAGTTTGACTTTGTGGGCACGCTGAGCAGATCGGATGGCTGATGGGACAAGGGACAGGTTGCTGCTGCACCGCTGGACACCCAGAAGTTACCATCACCCCAGGCATAAAGCAAAACCAAGGGGGTTTGGGGCAAGCGTTTCCCTCAATATTTCTATTGATCAGCTGAGCTGAGATTTTGCAGGGTGTCCACCTGCACTGGAACTTGTAAAGGAAACTTCTCTCGTCCTAATAATTTAATTTTTCAAAGCAAGCCCAGACATGAACCTTTGAAGGGCTCACTCACACGGTATTTTGTGGGAAGCGATGCACGCATTTTTGCCTGCGCTCCAAGTGAAGGAGGTCAGGTGAACCCAAGTGGCTGAGCAAAAAGCCCAAGATTAAATAAACACCCGATTCTCATTACATGCAGGGTGAGTTCACTCCTGCCTGCAAAGCACCACGTAACCTCATAGAAACCTCCACAATGACCAGGATCTTCTCAAAGCAGCTTCAATAAACACACTCCAGCTTTTATTTACCGGAGGAAGCGTTTGGTTTTCATCTTCCCCACGTTCAAGCGGGCAACGAGACCTACTCCAATGAACAAATAAACTAAAACACCTTAAGAAAGAGAGCAGAGAAATGACGTGCTCAATGAGCACTGAAGTCAAAAGGAAAGCAAAAGGTAACAGGCCAAACTAAGAGTTTGACAGAATCAGATAATTGGGTTTAACCATACAGTAATGAGCCAAATCCTGGATAGATTACTTTAAAAGACTGCACCTCCTCTCCAAAACTTTCCACAAGAAAGAGCAAAGATGTGGAAAGTTTTCTGGAAAAGGGGAGAGCAAATATATTTCGTCTAGGATGAAAATGGGACAAATTCCCAACCAAAGAGTCTCTGGATATCTGGACAGGAGATGGGATAAAGGAATATGAAAAGGTGGATGCTCAGGAAGGCAGGCACTGGTCTCTCACGATTAAGACCCCAGTGAGAACTTGAAGAAGTAAAGGGTTCTCCACGGAGAACAATGGCACGAAGTGACTACTTGGAAAATACTTAATTGGTAAAGACTAGCTTAGCCTGCAAACGCTTACCGAACTTGCACGTAGGAGAAGTGGCATGTCCTCACCATAACCAGCCAGTCTCTCGCTTCCTCCAAATGCACTTTAGTCTTCTTTATGGACATCTCCTACCTGTCTTCAGCCTCTCTGACCTTCTACATGGACCACCAGTCTGCTCAAAGGCCCATTGTGGGTGATTACAGGGCAACAAATTAAACCTAAGCAAAAGCATCCTGCAGCCTGGGCCAGAAAGCCCTCCCTGCCCACCCGCTGCAGAGGGACACGGCACTCTTCTGGTCTAGACAGGGCTTCAGCAGCAATTAATAATTTACAACCCATCTGTTCACCGCTTGAAAGGCATTTCTTTTTCAAGGGCAGAAGTTTATTTGCAGCCCACGTGCGAGGGCAGCGCAGCTCAGCTGTCCCTCCTGGCCTTCCCTTCATGCCTTCCAGCTTCCCTCAATTCCCAAAGCAACAATTGCATCAGCTTTCCAAAATTACTCCTCATTGGCCATGACTGCTCCCATCCCATCAAGAGATGCCACGAGCAGGGCTGTTGTCAGCACCGAGAATTTTTTGTAAACCTCCTTAGGGCTCAGCTTGGACCTGCAACAGAGAAGAACCAAGACTGCAACGCTTTGCAAGGACTTGCATCCAGCTTCACCAGTGCTGCGCTAGACCGGACGTTGGTCTGGTTTACTGGCCAAGGGGAGGTGACACAATACAGATGGAGGTATGAGCTGTGTCTAGTGGGGATGTGGTGATGAAGCACGGCTGGCTTGCTGGCATGGAAATAGCTAAAAGGACCACGCCGGTTAACAAGTCAGATTCAGCCCCATCTCCAGTGCTAATTGGGCACACAACTGTAAGGAGTGATGAGGCATCAAGCTAAGCACAGGCTTGAAATTTAGGCTCTATTCCCAGGTCTCTGTGACTTGGAGGACTTCATCCTCAAAGCCTTCCTTTCTCCCAGCTTGTTGATTTAGGCTGTAGGGTCTTTGGGGCAGGACCACCTCTGCCTTCAGCTCAGCTTCAGGGTACATACGAGCAGGGTAGATGCTTCCCAACTGGCACATACACTCTACAGCAGTGGCTAAAGAAGTCAGCAGGTATTTGCCATCACCTCAGCAAGCTGCTTAGATACCACCAGTGAACACAGGCCATGAGCAAGAATTGGAGGTGCCACGGTCTGGTCCTTCATTGCATATAGCCCTGAGCTGAAAAGGGACGATACGGAGCAAAAAGGACATCATTTTGAGGAAAAGAGGCAAGAATAAGCAAAGTGTTACTATTCCAGCAGCCCAACAAGAGGGCAGTTACCGATGGGCGAGGAGCACTCGTGCCTTGTGCCATGCAACGCAGCCGGGCAAGGACACAGCAGCCATGGGGACTTCTGCAGAAAGCAAACGCCCGTGCCAGAGGTGTGTGAAAAGCAGGGAGCCAGATTCACAGGGAAAAGGGGAAGGAGCTGGAACGAGTATCCCTGGAGCAGGGCTACTCCATCGATCTCACGACTCCTTCCCACCAAGGGGAAGTTCAGCCAGTCTCCCCCTTCTGCTGACATGCCAAAAAAGGTCCTCTCACCAACGCTTTTGGACACAGTCGCTTTGCCAGGAAGGGTCTAGAAAAACAAATAAAACCTGGTATTTCACCCACGTTGCCATGTGACTCCCAACGAGGTGCCCAAGGCAGGTCAACAGCTCAGCAAGGAGGTTGTTGGCACAACCCAAGCTCTGCTCTTTGATGGCCAACAGCACGTTCAAGAGAGCTTCCAGCTGGATGCGTCCTGTGGTTCATCCCCTGCTGCGGGGAGAACCTTTTCAGGGAGGTAATCAAGGTGAGAACAGGACTGCTCCATCTCTCCTTCCTCCCATGCGCACCAGAAGGACTCATGCTACAAATCAGTGTGACATTACCAGCACGTTCATGTCATCAAAGGGAGTCTCCTGATGGGCAATTCAGACCTTGCCACCAGTGTGGGAAGGAGGAGATGGCAATTTGGAGGCAGTGGGCTTGGGAGAACTGGGAGAAGTCACTTCTCATGATGCCACCAAAGCATTCGTGTTTCTAATGGAGCTGTGAAATGCCAGAAGTTTTTCCTGCAATTTTTTTTAATTTTTTTTGCCTAGATCGCTTAACTTCTCAGACCATGTCAGCACAGCCCCTGCCCCAAGAGGGTGAGAGGACTATTGCCATCGCTCCTTCCAACCTTGTCCTTTGCCCAGGCTTTACTCAATGCTCCTGTGTCCAGTCCTAAGAGGGACAGGAAACCAATCCATGTAAAACCAGGTTTTAAAGGTCCTCCAGAGGACAGAAAGGACTGACTGGCCCCACGAAGCTCCCTGTGGTATTCCATCTTTTTTAGGGTTTAGGGCACTTTGGGACACGGGAAGGATCGGTGCATGAAACCAAAGTAAGGGCAGAATGAATAAAGATTATTTCTTTATCCATTATTCAGGCTGATGCTCTGGATTAATTCTGTCTGTCTTCTACTTCACATTAAAAAAAAAAAATACCAATTTTTATAACCTTTTTCTGGACCTGGCTGGCCAAGAAACAGACTGTGTTTGCAAGAAATCCTCTCCCTTTGTTGGCTTCCCCCCAGCAAACTGCACATACCTGATCAAGATAAATACAGTACCTTGCATACCTGCGGGACCAAAATCTTGCCTGGTGAGGAATACAGCGTGGTCGTGGTACTCGGCGTGCTCTGGGTCGGAGCGCTGCTGCGAGTGAGCCCAGCGGCAGACCTGCTCCAAGCTCCGAGAGGGGTTGCCTCGCTCTATCAGGCTGACTGACTGGGTAAAGAATTGGAAAAAAA
>VYXH01008497.1:92052-109375 GCA_013397275.1 Burhinus bistriatus | reverse complement strand
AAAAAAAAAAAAAATAAAAAGACGGGTAAGTTAGTAGGGAAGGAACCTGCCAAGAGTTTTGACGTCAGAAAGACTCCTAAGCATTGCTTCTCCATCATTAGAAGCAACAACATCCTGCTTTGCATCTACAAAGCATCTTGCACCTTTTTTTTTATTTAAAAACAGCAAGGAAATCATTCCCACAAATGGATGTGGTCTGGTACAGGAGGGTATATGACCCTCTTTGGTCACATACGTGCTTGGGGCAGCAGTAGATAAAAGAGGAGAGCGGCTGGGAAGCAAAGAGGATTCGGATTCTCAGCTCCTGCAGGGGCTCCTCATCAAGATGTCGCCAGATGTTGATGCTCAGCAATGAGAAGAGCAATGCTCCCCTGTAAAACTCGACCCACAGAGACCGAGACCCTAGTAGAACATAGGTGGAGGTGTCCAGCACTGTTTTATAGCAGTCACCTTGTCCTTCATCTTTTTTTTTTGTTGTTGTTAGCATTTTGCAAATTTATGCTCTATAAAGTATGCTCTATAAAATGGATTATGCTCTGTAAAATAAACTATGCTCTCAAGCAGGTACCTGCTGAGCCACAGCGGTGGGAAGAAAGGTGAGAAATATTGTCCTTCCCCTGGCCCTTAAGTGGAAGCCATGGAGGTTTTATCCTACAAAGCGCAAGGTGGGAGACAAGAAGCCGCAGGAGGACTCGCTCAGGAAGCGTCAGACCTAAACAGTGGTGAGCTGAGATCTTGTCTGGATTCAAATATCTTCTCGTCTCTAGAAGGAATTGGGTTTCTGCTGGCCACGCAGATTTCTGTAACAAGCAGGGGTTTTTTTCCAAGACCTAATGGGGCTTTTTTGTGGACCACACACACAGACATCACCGTGTTGACTCACTAATACCCTTGATAGAAAGCTTCACGTAGGAACAGGGCTTGCCCCAAGAAGTATAGCAAATCACATTGTTTTAAAGAAAATCTTTCAGCTGCCAAGCTCAAAAGAGCCTTAAAAAAATAAACGCAACCTGAGAACGCACATCAAACCTTCCTGCGCTTTTTCTGCTAGTGCCCAAGCCACCGGAGAGCTGCGGGACAGCCAGGGAAGCCTTCCAGGGCTGCTGAGTCAAGGCTGGGATACAGGAGATCCTGGCCTCAGCTTCTCCGCACCAATATCCAGCTCCTGCCAATTTGGCAAGCCACCTTTGTCCCAGCATCTACTGCCACCCTAGAGCATCTGAGGAGGCCTCTTGTGGTTTTTCCCACACCTCAGAGTAAGGAGATAAAGGCTGATGGGCAGCCACCCGCCGTCTCCCCAGGGACCCCTCTTTGCCCTGGAGCTGGACGGCTATGGGACTCTCCAGACCTTTGGGCTCCAGAAACCAGCTACACGAGGGTTCAAGTTCATCCCTGCTCAGAACAGTTGTCACTTGGGCTTTGAGGGCTGACCTGAACCAGCCACATTTTTCCAAGCTGGGGCTTGGAAATATTTAGCTGAGTGCTAAATATTATGGTGATGAGACACTAAGCCATGGTGTCGCTGCACGCTTGCCGGCCTCGGGAGAAGCGGCAGCTGCCTGTTGCGCCTACATTGCATTTCAGCGACCATCCTTCTCTCGCGGGGCAGGGCTCCAGCTGGGAAAGCAGCTGAAAAGCAGGGGCCAGCCTGAATAGCATCTCCTCCTCGCCACGTCCGAGCGCTGCATTTACCTGGCGGTATCCCACCATGATCATCCTGACCAGCACGATGTTGATGTGAACGCCCAGGGACTCATCGTGATAAATTTCATCCACCTGAAGAAGGGAGGGAAATAGAACAGAGAAGTTGAGACCATCCCAGCTCTCAAGCTCCTCCTGTCCTCCACACTCCCAACATTCAGCATCCTACCCTGCTTTCCAAGACCACACAAGACCAGGTGCAAAGATCTCATCTCCCTCCTCCCACCCTCAGTGTTGGGTTTGTTTTTTTTTTATTTTCCCCTGTGTAAAAACCATAAAGTCAAAAAAACCAAGCTGGAATAAACCGAATTTCCCCAGGATGGGTGGCTCAGATGGTCAATGACATCACCCGTCCCATCAAGAGAGCGGAGGAGGGTTGCATTTCCCACGGGCGCTGTCTCCACCACCGAGCATCTCGCAATGAGCCATTGCCCCCTTTGGAGTATGAATTCCTCAGATGGAAGGAAACGCTTTGGACTCCAGCATCCTTGCATTTGGTGGAAAGAAAAAATGGCTTTTCGGGGAGAGGCGAGCGATCATATCAAAGCAAGGGCATTACTCAGTTATACCGGTGAGTCAAAGTTGACCTACCACTTCAGAAACCCCAGGAGAAGACAATACAATAAAAAGAAGAGGGAAGGCTTGTGAGTCAATAAGATAACTATCAACGTTGGCTATTAAAAATGACTTCGCAGAGGAAATAATGAGCTATAACCTTTTCCTTCTGCGTTTCTAGGGTGAATAAACAAATTCTATTCCTAAGTGCTACCAAGAGAGGAAGACATCCAGATGAGAAAGGTCCCTGTGAGCTGAGCGTGGTGACAGCCGGCCACCGAGAGAGGCACTGAGTGGGCAGCCATAAACCCACGCAAGCGCAAGGAGATCCTGCACTAGCCTTCACCCACCTGCACAGCATGTGTGAAAATACAGCTCAGGAGAAAAAAAAAAAATGATTTTTAGAGAATGGGACTTTCTTATTCCCTACATGTCTCCAAAACGAACACTGCCACAAATGGGGGCTCAGTGCAGAAGATGAGGAAGTCAAATGAAAACCCTTTTTAATAGTGACTAGAATTAACGTCTAAGTTAAAATATACTTTTTCAACTTTGTCCAAGAGAGAAATGATTTGCCTCGGCTTTATCACAGCTTTCCAGACTAGATGAATACTATAAAGCCAGATTCATGGAGCTTTTCTCTTTTTTCCCCCCGTTTGAACTTGAGGCTTGGGTGAAAACTACCCCTTTACTGCTGCCTGCATCCAAGCCTTCCATTTCCCAGACCCCATGAGTGCTTCATGACCCCCCGATTTATAGGCTGGGCTTCTGTTTGAAACACCCACTCCGGCCAATTTTAAACCCAAAGACCCAGCATTGACATTTCCCCATGACAACTAATACTCCCGCGGAGTGGCTCCTAGCTTTGCAGAGAGGTGGTGCAGGTCTGCCATGTCTTGAAAGCAGTAAAAATTGATTAATAAAAAAGAAGAAAAAAACATAAACCAATAAATAAATCGTCGGTCCTTCCCCATTAATGCATCCCTTTGAATGCACAGGCTGTAAGCCCTGCGGGGTCATCGCTTCATCAGCGTGGAAAGATAACGCCACACAACCCATCCTTGGCTTACCACGGTTGGGATGCTCCTTCACGCTGCACCTTTTAAAGGCATTTTGTAAGAATAATGAGAATATGATGGATTTCTTCCAAAGCTAACTCTTTTTTTTTTTTTTGCGGGGGGGGNTGGGGGGGGGGGGGGCAGGGATGTGCGCAGATGGGAGGTCGTGTAGTGCTGCAGCTGGTCTCCTACCTGCAGACATTACTCATACCTACAGTCCCACCAAAGCACGAAGCATCCATCCCAGCAAGGAGATGCAACATCCCGGGGGGGTGACCCTCAACCCCGGGTTTTGGACCGTAGGAGGCTTTGGCATCCCAGAGAAAACGTTAGCGGGTCTGAGAAGCCCCATGTCAGGAGTTTGACCCTTTACAAAAATATTCCAGCCTTAATGCGTGTTGTATGAGAGGCAATATAAAAGGGTGAGAAACGGGGAGAGAGGGAGAAATGAAAAATACGCTATATTTTTCAGGCTATATGCCCCGAAGAGCCAAAAAGCTGGACCTGGGGGACGGTTCAGGGGAACAAGGGGGAAAACATGGCCATTTCCTTCGCTTTCGCAAATCTTTATGCATTTTCCTTCACCACCAGCACTTGTCGGGACCTGGAGCACCACTAAGCCTCTGCTTCAGTCAGCACCTCAGCATCATCCACCAGCACTCTCCTGCTTGCTTCCCGCTTCCGAGGACCCCTCCATCCATTGGGATGAAAGACATTCCTGCCTTCGGGACCTCTCCACCAGCCGGAGCTCCCGGCCAAGCCGCTGCCTGACCTTGCCGTGACTTGGAGCATCCAAGGGAGCAGCGCAGACCTCTCCCTTGCCGGCTGCGCAGGATATTTTGGCAGGATGCTCAGCAGACCCTGCGGGGAGCGGGAAAGGATGCTCTGGGACAACTTGCCACACGGCAGCCCCAGCCAGCGGGAGAAGAGGAGGGTCGCATCCAGGGGAGGAAGGCACACGAGAAGAGGAGCTGTTGGAGCAAGAGCTGTTGGAGCTGGCTGGCCTGCCCCACAGCCCTCCTCTTGGCCACAGCTCTTCCCACCAGTGGTGCCTGCAAAGAGTCCCCAGGTCTGAGAAGAGCTCCCTGCCCCAAACCCGGCCACCCCCAGGCAACATTAACTAGCCTGGGAGAAAGAAAAGGTGGGAACAGCAATCCTTTTCGCCAGCGTTGACAACTAAACTCATCAACACCCTCCCAGCACCAGCGCATCCTTCCTCAGCCTGGCTAGAGAAGCGGCTACAGACAGCAGCAAGGACCACGAGCAGCTTAGATACAGCTCATTAAGGGACTAAGAGGCAAGAAGCTGTATTATTCCAAGATGGGACTTAATCCCCTAAATCTTCCTTTTAAAGCAGTGCTAAATCCCACTCTCCTCCAGCTAGCAGGGACTAGGCACCCCTCCAGCCTCCCAACCAAAGGGTTAACCCCAAACCCCAGCCCCTAAATGTGGGGGTCTGTACCTAACAGATACCGGTTCACAGCAGCGACCTTTACGGTTAATTCAGAAAGCAGATGTGGAACCAGACTGCCCAAGGCTACGGACTTCCCTTAATAGACAGATATAAATAATTGATTGAGAAAAAAAAAAATTAAAAAATTTGAAAAAAAAAAAAAAAGTCAAAAGGGCTGTGCGCTTGCTGCCCATCAGCCCACCCTGGAGTCGGTTCAAGCTGGCAGAGGGGATGGAAATCGGCCCCGGAGAGCAGTTTGCAGGCTTGGCACAACTCCCCCTGCCCTCTGCGGATGCCATTAAGTGAGTCAACATCTTCAAAGAAAATCCCTCCAGAAAATACCTGCTCAGCAAAGGGCTCCCACAAAGGGACCCGCCTCCCTGAAAACAGATGGGATAAAGATCTTCTTAGCCCTCTCCTCCACGTGGTTAGATGCCCAGCCTGTTTAATACTGTCACCTGGCAAGAAATGCTCTCCTATTTCATTTAAAAAGAGGATTTTTTTTTTTTTTTCACCTAAACCAGCCCAGCCCTTAAGGCTAGCTGTGCATTAAGGGCAAACCAGCAAGAACAACCAGCCCGCAGGACGCTCCCCCAGAGGGGACACCAAAGCCCCCAGCCCCGCAACGCCAAGGGGACCACGCTAACGCTTTGCCAAGAGTGAAAGGAACACTAAAACCTTGCGCATCCTCTCCCAAATGCTCAATGAATTTGCTAAATGCATGGGCGTCCCCTCCCCCTGCCCCTCTCCCCAGCCCAGATCCTCGCTGGGGCTGGGAGCGAGCAAGGCTGCCTACCTAAATCCCTGCAAGTCTGGCCAGCCCCCGAGTCTGCAGCCCCAGACGGGAGATCTCGACAGCAAACCGCACTGGCAACGTCGAGACCTCGCCGTTCTTCAGGGCAGGAAAACAAAGAGCGAGACGCGAGAAGAATGTGCCAAACCAGCAGAATAGCTGACATTTCAAAACCCCAGATCGCTTACTCGGAACAGCCAAGTCATCTTTAAGCTCCTTTCTTCTATTCCCTCGCTCGGTTTTCGTGCCGGCGGATTCAGCCCCCAAGCCCGTTTGCTGGGGCTGAGGGGCTAGGAACAGAGGCAAAAGTCCTCCTTGACCACGTTATAGGGCTTGCTTCGTGCGCTTGCATCCCCTGCAGGGATGCATGGCACCGTGAACATCGCCTGCAAGGGCTGACCCACCTTCTCCACGTTTTCAATGCAGAGGAACGGAGGGCAAGGGGAGGTTTGCTCTGCAGAGCAAGACTCCAGGTTTTATCACAGCTCTCTACGCTGGCCCGAAAACATAGCAAGAAACACGTGAGTCTACACAGAGGGTGGGAAAAAGTGCGTGCGTGCATTACGAGGGACATCAGAGGTATTTTTCGTTATGAGCGGTCAGCAAGGTGACGGCTCGTGAACACCCCCAAAACAAACCCGTACACCAGCAGGACAATAATCTGCCCATTATTTTAGACCGGCCTCCCTTCTGAAAAGGCACCGAGCTCGGCAAATCCATCTCTCAAGCAATCCACCCTCCGGCTTGGCTTTTCAGATAATCCCAGGTTAAAAATAAAGCCAGAGGTTTGATTTTTTTATTTATTTTATTTTTTATTTTTTTTCGCCCAACCCTCTCCTCTGTGGGGTCTCGGGAGCAGTCCTTGTCCCCTGGGAACAATAATTCTGCTGAGGTGCCGGAGGGCAGCCAGGCAAGTCCCAGCCTGGAGCGGGCTCTGACTCATGGGGTTTCCCGAGTAACCCGAAACAACGGGAAAACACCAAGTACCTTTGCATCCTTAACCAGATCATGGGCAATATCCGACAAAAAACCCAGCAAACCAGGTGACACCAGGGCCAGGATTCACGGAGCCCATAGCTTAGCTTGGCTCCTCCGAGCGGGGCCAGCCTTGAGAGCATCAGGGGCGCGCGGTGGGAAGACCGGAGGAGAAAACCAAGGAGCCCAACGGAGCGACAAGAGGGTGAAAAGCAAAGCAGGACACAAAACATTGACTCTCCTCTTCCCGTTACGGGGTGCTGGATCCCCTCCTGGTTCCCAGCCCTTCTCCCACCCTTCAGCTCTCGCACACAGCAGTCACCGTGGCTGAGGGATGCTAATTTTGCTTCGATAGCATCGCAATCCCTGCCACGGGCAGCAAGCAAGACAGGGAAACGGCTTCCCCCAGCCGCCACATCACCAAATATTCATCCCAAGAGCCCAGCGTCAGGTTGTGGCAGGGTGGACACGGTGATACTCGGCTCGGAGTTACGAGATATGCTCAGATGCGCCTTCTCCAGTGTGCACAGCAAGCGATGGCAAAGGCACTCTGGCAAGCCAAACCTCCGGTTTTTGGTGCAGAGGCTGGCAAGCCACTTGAAACAAAGAAAGTCAAGCTCACGTCAAGCTTACTGTCAGAAGACTGCAAGGGAAAAAGGAGAAAGTGAGAATATATTGAAGTTAGGATGCATTTCCCAAGGCTGTGATCCACCTAGTGCTGCTCGCTTTAACCTGACCCAAAATCCTTGTGTAGCCTGCGAGCCAAGAAGGGAACGGCAGGCTGGGAATGCAGGCTGGGAGCTGGGAGCCAGCAGGGAGGGCAGCCTGCAGGGAAGCTCTTAGGTGCACAAAAGGAGCAGTCATCCTCATGTCAGCTTCCCAGGAAGGACACAGTGCCGCTTAATGAAAAGCTTGGCAGCCGCATTTCTGGCAACGAAATAAGGGTGGGTTTTTTGGTTGGTCTTGTTTTGTTTTTTGTTTTTTGTTTTTTTTTTTTTTAAAAAAAAAAAGGTCTCCGTGACAAATCATTTATCACCGAGCTTCAGCCAACACTGAGCTCCTAATAAAAGGGTTTGTGTCTCCAGGAGAGCCCCAGGACCCTACCTACAGCAGCGCCGGGTTAAGCCAAGCCCGCGCAGCACCGGGAAGGGGTACATGTCCCACCACCCCCTCGGCACCCAACGGGGACCCTAGAAAAGGCCAGGAAAGTTTATTATCAACTTCCAAGCTCGCTGCCCCCTTCCCTTGGGATGTATCTCGATAGGAAACCAGCTTTCCCAGCTGGCTCCCATGCAGCATCTCGCCCGGCATACTCCAGCCCAGCTCATTAAGTCCTTTCCTCGTTAGAGGGCTGGCCAAGCCTCTCCTCTTGCCTCCAACTAATGGGATTAGTGTTCAGCTGTGTGGTCCCAGCACGCTCCTCCCCGCCAGCCCCCAGCACCCTCCTCTCTCTCCCCTCTGACATCCAGGCCAGAAAGCATTTTTTTTTTTTTTTTTTTTTTTCCTGCTGAATCAGGTATTTTAAGGCAATCTGAGCCGGTAAGGAAACGAGGCGGCGCCAAGGGAAGAGGAGGCGGCCGGAGGTCATGGCAAAGCTGGAAAGAAAACACACTAAAAACCAGAAAGAAAGAAGGGGAAGGGAGTGGGGGAAGAATGTAGAGAAGGAAATAATACTTGGGGAAGTATTTGTTGCATGCATTATCCTGGGGTTTTCCCCCTTTTTATTGATGCTGCTTTTTTCCCCCCCTTTATTTAATTCATTAAAGTCTCCAGCGCTGCCTTTATTTGAATAGACAGCGGTCCTCCCTTCTCCCAGCACAGCATCCCGCGCATTCACTCCCTGAAAAGTCCTGCCCGCGGGGTATAAACCATGAAATGCGCCTGAAAACCAACCTTTTGATTAGAGCTGACAATCCCCAGGGGCTCAAACCAGCCCTTCTTTCCCCCGGCTCGGAAAGGAAAAATGACATCATCTCCGACCCCCGTAACGTGGGAAGAGCCCGGGGTCAGAACGGGGAACCCTGCGGCTTCCCCCTGGCAGAAGGATTTAATAAGCAAAGGGGAGAAACTTTCAGAGAGTGAATTTAAGTGATGCTGAGAACATCACTTAACGAGCATCAGGATAACGCACCGCAGAAGAAAACGCTGCGACGAAGGCATTTGCTCTTTCAAACCAACGTCATCTCTCTTTGGGACTGGCCACATTACACTTGGCCTCTAACCCTGCAAATCCTTACCCCGCATGCTGATGATTTCCCTTTCGTTACCGGCAATGTGGCTCTGAGCCTGCCTGCCAGGGCAGAAATAATGCCCAAACAAACGAGATAGCAACCAAAAAGCAAAAGCATCTTTATAGCTCGGTTATTTCTGAGCTGGCTGCGCCTTTCAAACGCTTTCCCTCACCGTGGAAAAGAGTACTTTAATAAAAATAAATAAATAGAGGTGAGGATAAAGCATGGAAAACAAAACAAAAATGGGACAGTGCACGAAAGAGATCTTTGAACGCTGACCCTATTTGCAGACGCTCAGGTGCCAGCCGAGCAAACCTGCCAGACGAATAGCTGAAAAAATATTGATCCTGCCACATCTCTCAGGACTTGGGGAATATGTACATTTTTATCTTGAAAAGGAAAGAAAAGTGCTGTAGGGAATCAGCACAGGCTGCCCCGTGCCATCGGGTGAGGAGAGGTGCAGAAGCAGGGCTGCTCTAAAGCTGCTCTAAATTCCTGTTCAGACACATCTGACTAACCCTCAAGGTGCACAGGTTTTCCAAGGAACGTGAAAAACCTTCTGAAAAATCCATAGAAATATTCCCCCCCAAAATCAACAAATATTATTCAAAATAAATAATAAACATAATAATTACGAAATAAATAATAAATATCATCATTTCAAACTAAATAATCAATAAGCATCCTCTTTCCTAGCATTTGCTGCAAATTCGGCCACGAGGAGGAGATGGGCTCGGCCAGAAGAAACAGAAGAAGCTCTCAGACTTGGGCGATAGACAGTGATGGCAACCACCACGCCGGACCCTGCCGCCGGCCAGGGAAACGTGATGGAGATGAACATAAATGGGCTCTGCTTTCCATCATTCCAATTACCACGGCTATTAAACACCAGAGCTGGCTGTGCGAAGGAACGGCCCTTCCTGCAGCACTTCCACCACCACCCCCCGTTTTTTTCCAGGATAACAGATTTCCAGCATCAGAAGAGCAGTAAACCAAAGGAGGGGTGGGAGCCAACGGCCCCCCAAAGCCAAGCCTTACTATGTTCATGAGGGTGAGGACGTAGTTCTGGACGTGCTCCTTCCCGTGGAAGCGTACGACCGAGTCATCCACCGCCAGCAAGACCTCGATGTTGTAGTCGTCCTTCCTGGCGTGGCGCCTCTTGCGCTCCGCATCCCCCAGCTGCTCCGTCATCAGCTCCAGGGAATTGGGGAGATCACCCACCCGCACACTGGGCACTGAGTGAGGCATGGGGGGGGCAGAAAGAGAAACAGCCAGTGAGGTGACCCAATACCAAGGTGAGATGCCAAAAAAACCCCATCAATTAAGCAGGAAAAATAAATTAGGATGTTTAACTCCAACCAGGTCACTGATGCAGCTTGCTGTACGGTGGGGAAATGGCTCTGAATTGGGAGTACCAGCACTAAAAGATGAGATGGTGGTCCTACACTGTCCATTGGGTGGTGGTGGGACACCTGGGTAGCTGGGGAGGATGCGTGCAAGGCTGGGGGCTGCTCCCTGAGAGCAGATAGCCACAGCCAGAGCATCCTTCACCCTTCCTCGCATCCGTCTTCACCCTTCCTCGCATCCGTCTTCACCCTTCCTCGCCCAGCAGTCCCTTCGAAGCTCTCGATTGCAATTCCATTAGTGATGCTACAAAAGCAACCAGCACACCCTGGAAAACTTTGAACTTTTTTTAAAAATCAGGGAGCTGATTACGGTGCCACAGGAGGTGAATAAACACCGGGGCAGGCTAATGCCTCTGCGTAAATATTAATAGGTTCACAGAGTGTTTTTGCACAACGTTGACCCCAGGCTTGTAAACACTTCTGGGTGCGCTCGGCTCTGTGCGGGTGAGAGGGGAAGTCAGCAGGCGATTTATGCGCGCAGAGTGCAGCGCACGGCTAACTGATGCTATTAAGGAAAACAAAAAAAAGCCACTTTTTCTGCTTCAAGGCAAAGGAGAAGAAAAAAAAAATAGGACAAGGCACCAGAAAAGTGAAATTAATTACGAACGCTGCGAAAAGAAAGGACTTCTATCATCTGTTAAAAAGTCAAATCATCACCACATTTTACAACGTACGGGTGATTAAAACAAGACTGCAGCACCCACATCTCCAAGTCACAGCCAGAGGCCAGGTTGGACCAAGCCCGGCTCCTCCTGACCCCTCCGCTCGCGAGTCCCAACTCTGCTTCCCATCCCAAGGCCGATGTGATCATTCATGGGTCTGAGCACACCCATCTAGGACATTCTTCCTCTTCAAAGAGGAAGACTAGCTCGTATAACATTCATCTGACTTTAACCAAATTCAGAAGAATTTCAAAGTTCCCAGCATTTTCATTCCTTTCTTCTCGCTGGCAACCCAACGGGCGGTTAAAGCCAGCCTAAAGCCATAGGGCTAGACACGATCCAGAGGGCAAGTGGAAGGAGAAATCCTCCCCACCCCCAAGAAAGAGTAATTATCAATTGCTGGGAAAGACTAGATTGGAGGAGCCCCTACCTTCGGGGTGGAGGTCCTGGTGGGGCTCGGCACCGTCCTGCCGGATGGCCGACCGGCGGTACACCACGTGCGCCCTCCCGTGCTCCTCCATCTCCTGCTGCCCCCTCTCCAGGGGCTCGATGAAGAACTCGTTGCTGTCTGTCCGTATCAGGCCAGCCTGGACTCCACAAAGAAATAAAGACAAGGGGGGAAAAAAAAGGTGGGTTTTTGTATATGCATATGTGTACATACACACTCAATATACTCATTAACGATTGATGCGGAGCATGCGTGAATGCAAGGGGGAAAAGCATCCCAAGTAAACCAGGTGTCCTATTGCTACTCCCTGGCACTGGGATGGATCCATTACCATGTTCACACATGACGACCCTTAATTTCGCCTGTAGATGGAAAAATAAAATTAAAAAGGGGGGGAAACCCAAACAAACAAACAAAAAAAACCTGGCCACGGTTCAAGTTCTGTCTTTATACGGCTAGGAAACTCCACTCCTCCTCATCCGCAATGAGTTTTTCTGCCTAACCCTGTGCAGCGGGGACACGGGCTGCACGGGCTCCCACGCCACCTCGCCTCCCTCCACCCTCCCCATCCTCATCCTCGTCCCCATCCCCACGGTGCTGGGGAGGAAACCAGCCATTTCACCGGCACTACTAACCGCAGTCACAGAGAGAAGGAAGGAAAAAGAAACCATCATCTTTGCCCCGTCAAGTGCTTGGGAATTAACACCAGGGAATCCCTTCGGAGGAGAAGCTGGAAAGCCTTACGACTCCACCTCCCAAACGCGGGAAAGATGAATGAGAGGGCAAACATGGTTGGAAATGTTGTCCTGGCTACCGGCCTGCTCCTAATTAACATCAAGCTCCCACCATGTTCCCCTTGACATCAGCCCGAGCCCTCATACCCCGCAGCGCTGGCCAGCTTGGACCTCGGGCAAGCAAAAGGATCACCGGGATTTGGCTTCCATCCTGCAGGCAGCCTCCCCCTGCCCCAGCCCAGCATTTTTTCACAGCTCCCTCCATCATGCACACGCACGTTCCTTCCTCCGGCGCTGCCCGCTGTTGAATAGCTGCCTGGAAAGCGCAGGCAGAACATATGGATCTGTTCCTACAGCAAAACCTTCAATAGCATGTACCTACTGGAGTCCTCATCAGGGCTGGGGGACTGGAACGGTTTTCATCAAATAAAATAAAATAAAAATTAAAAATATCTATATATATATTTTGCACGGAGCGGTACTGACGTGAGCTGGGCTCTGTAAACAGCCAGGCAAAGCTGGGGCTCTTCCAAGCCCGCATGGGTCATTGGATCCCCTTCGCATTCATGTACCGTTGCATTCATCGTGGCATCAGCCAACCTGGCTCTGTCAGACTTCATCAAATTTCCTGCTCCACTTGGGTTTTATTAGCTGCTTAACTCCTCTGGAAAGCAGGTTTTTGGCTGGTTTTGTTTTACCTCCTTCCCGAGGAATCTAAGTACGGGCAGTTGTGCTAGGATCAACTTGCCTGACACACGTATCTCAGATCCTTCCCATAGGAGATGTTCAGGTCACCAGGGCAGGACCTCTCCCGCCGGGGCTCGTCCTACCGCCCCCAGCCAAGGAGATGAAGTTCACAGCCAGGTTCAACCAAGAGCCTGGAGCACCAGGCAAGGTGGTGGTGGTGATGAGGCAGAGATCAAGCCAGGGAGTGAACCCACAGGTCAGGTCCAGTGATGGCTGGGCAAGACCATGATGATGGGGCAGGTCCAAGCTGTTGCTTTTTCTTAAATGATAAAAGAAGGTGGGCATCCATCGCTCAGCGCAAAAATGAGTAGCTACAAAGGGCAGAGCACTGGGCATCTGACACAGGCACCGCAAACACGCTTGGATTTTGCACGCATGAATTACGCTGACGATTTCCCACCGACTCACGTGCTTCCAGCTTGCGCATCGCTCCAAATTCGGGCTGGAGGGGCACTCCTCCTACCCGAAATCACCCAGCGCGGTACCCCTGCCAGCATCCTATTTTAGCCTGGGGGCAGAAGAAGCAAACCCTGCCCCAGGAGGAGGTCTGCTGGGACACCGCTACACCCTGCCACGGGGCGTTTCACCCGGGACGAGGCACCCCAAAGCTGGTTTATGGGTTTACGGTGAAAGCCGGCACTTGCTGAGTCAGGCAGCCGGAGGAAAGCCTCGCCGCCGCGCCGGGGCAAGGCTGGATTAAAATATGAAAGAGCCTGGTCCCGAGCCACAGCCCCACTTGGGTTTGCGCTGCTCAACAGCTCGTGACTAATTACATACAGCTCAAGAAATAAAGCAGCCCAGACTTTCTCGCCCCTGCTTTCTCCCAAAGGTGGGATGCCACACGCTGCTGACTCCAGCCACGACCCACAGGCAAAGCGGGTACCGCAAGGACTTGCGTGCGCCTCCGATCAGGGCAGCCTAATCAGTGAAACACAAACCACGGCAGGCAACTTGGCATTTGCAAAAATTTAAAAAAAAAAAAAAAAAAGAAAAACCCAACCAACCCAAAACCACCACTGCAAGAGGCGTGCACGAACCTGCTCGGTCTTAAAAAAAAAGGAGCAGCTCGGGTTGTATTTCAGTATGTCAGGACGGTCATAGCTGTAGGGAGGCAGCAAGAGCGGCCAGACGCCACCCGAAAAGCCCCCGTAAGCTGTCCCTGGGCTCGTGCCAAGAGATCGATCCCATCCTCGACGATCGATTTGCCATGCGCTTCCCACCCCCAATTTTATTTGGCTTAATGATACCAAATCAAATGAAATCTGGCAAGGTGGGACTATCGCTGCTGCTATTTCTAACGTGAGGTGCTGTCTGCAGCTCTCGGCGAAGGTAATTCCCAAACTAGAAAACAGCCCTTTGAAGACAAACCCAGGGGAAAGAGGGGAAAATATACTACTTTTTGTTATTTTTTCTTTTAAGGAAAACATCATACTCACTTCTGCCAGCTCGCAGAGGGTGAAGTCTCTTTTCCAGCTCTCCTCTGTCTCCCCAGGCTGTGGGAGAGAGGAACTGGCCGCACTGGTCCGGTGCCAGCCTTGCTAAGGGGGACACCCCCCCGCCCACCCCGCACCCCGGGTAAGCGACTCCTCCTTCACCGCTGGGTAAAAAACTCCGACTCCCACAGGAATTCAGGAAATTCTGACACTTCAATGCAGCTGAAATGTGGAAAAATTAATAAACCCGCTTCACTCAGCCAGAGAAGCAAACAGCGCCGAGGAGGGGGAGATCCAGCTGCGTGCATAGTATGTATTTTTCCTACCCGATTCACACTTAATTTGGACAAAAAGTCCCAGAAAGCCGGGCTGTGTGAACGCAGGCGCTGTCAGTAGCCACTGTTCCCCTTTCATCCAAAGATTGCCTGGCAAGGGCATCGGTGTTGAGGGCCGGGGGGGTGGGATCTGCGGAGGGATGCGCATGGACCTGGACCACAGCTGGCAGCAGCAGGGCACGGGTGGCACCAGGGCATGGTCCAGAGATGCTCGGTCGCTATTTTGGTACCTCTCCGGCCGCAGCACAGGCTTTGCAACCCATCGAACGCAACGCTTTGCGCTCCTTGACTGCTTTTCCCCGCTCTTCGTGCCAAGGCAAGAGATTTTTTGGGCACGTCCACAGACAGGGAGCTGCTCCACCTGGGCTTTGCCAGGTGACCCAAGCCAGGATTCAAATGTAGCTCCCGGTGGGGTAAGGGCACGGAGACACGCTCAGTCCTAACTAATTAATTAGGTTTTCAGCCCAAACGGGGCCTGGTTTTCATCTCACTGCCAAAGGTTAGGATTATCGCATGGGAGAAAAGCCCTCATACCCATGTAAAAGCCAAACCAGCGGAGGACAGTGGCATCTCCGTAACCAAAGGGACATCTCACCCTCTTGGGCACTTAAACCGGCACCTTTTTCTCTTCCTGAAATTAATTCAGGAGTTGCGGGGAAAAACCTGGAAGACAAGCCGTACTTTTTTTGCACTGGGGCATCGTTACGGGGACTGTTTCTCCCTTCGTTGCCTATTAATTACTGCTCCTGAGGGTTTTTGTGTTCCGCTTATCCGCTGCCACCCATCCGAAGCAAGCCAGGGCGGCAGGGACAGAAAACGCTGGCTCTACAGTTTGCGGCACGTTGGCGTTTGGTGCAGATAACCCCAGAGAGCAGCGGGGAAAAGTCAGTCACGGAAGGCAAATACAGACATTAATTCTTCACCCGTCGCTGCAACCGGCAAAGCACGAAAGCAGCAAGGGTCAACCACACGCTGCTAGAGCCGGCGTGGAAAGATCGGGATGCCTCCCCTGCAGCGAGATGCGTCCGCCGAGGGAGATTTCTGACTAATGCTGCTTTACCAGTTAGGAATTTGGTGGTTTGGATCAGTTTGGAACGACAGCATCTTCCCACCCGGGTACGAGACACCCTCGTAAAAAAAAATATTTTAAAAAAAAAAAAAAAAAAAGGCGGGATTTTCACGCGTGGATGCCTGCAGCAAATAACAGCCATGGGTTTGGCGCCTGTGAAGAAAAAAAATCAGCTCACTTACACGGCTAAATATGGATTTAGGAAAGACTTAATGTGTACTCTCTTTTTCAAGAACCGGGGCTTGGGGTTTTTTTTTTTTTCCCTCCTCGTTATTTATAATTTCAGTCTCCGTTTATACACGGCGTTAGCTCTTTGTGTACACAGCCATCACCCCCAGCATCCCAGAAGACTTCCTCCCAGCAGAAACCAGCGGCCAAGCGTGGTCCTGCGCCTCCCACGCACGCTATACCGGCATGCAAAAGCCGCAGTCCCCTTTTGAAGCCCGTGGACAACTTCCAGCCCAAGTCCACAGCAATTCCAGGGTAGGCGCATATCGAAGAGCAACAAAGCTGCCTGCAGCCGGTGCTCCCCGTGTCAGCTTAGTCCTCACCTAGCACCACGTTAAGGACAGTCCTGACCGTGTACGTCCCCCTCCCAGATGCTCTGCTGCTTCTCTGCTGGGTCATGCTGGAGGCACAGCGGGGTCATAAATACCATCCTCCCATCCCACCACGTTTCGGTTCTGTTTCTTGCTCCGTTTGCTAAATCAAGCTCTTTTCACTGCGCTCTTTTATTTTTTTTTGGGGGGGTGGGGTGGGGAATCCTCTTGGTCTCACAACTCCTCCAAAGGGGACGGACCCTGAGCAGATATAAGCTGTCAGACCAACTTAAGCCAGAGGACCACAGAGCAATCTACGCCAGCCGGAATAACCCATGAGAGAGAGAAACCAACTGCGATGTTGGCCGTACCACAAAATCCTCTTTACCGGGGGGAGGAGCAGAGCCCCTGCTCGGGCTCTGTCCTCCTGACCTCTTCCCCCAGCCCGCGATCGCCACATCTGCTTCGCCAGATGATGGGAAATTGCTGCTTCAGGCCAGGGCACTTATTCGTTGGCCACGGAGCAATAAATACATTGCAGGAAGATGAAAAAAAAAAAAAAATTGTAAATTTTTTCTTTTTTTTTTTTTTTTTTTTTCTCTTCCCTAGTGCTGCTGGAGCTCTACAGGCAGAAATAAAACATCTGCGAGGCAACACATCAGCAACCACGGCGCTAAGGCCGTGTCCCAGGATAGCTTGGGAAACGGGGAGGGGGGGGGGCATGCCAAAAGGGCTCTGTGGAAGCCCCGGGGTGTTTGCAAACCCCCGAAGCCCCCTGCATCAGCACAATGCCGCTCGGCTAATCCCACCCCGCACCGCAGCGGCAAAACCACAACACACACACCCCCCACCACCACCACCAAGAGCTGGCTGCGTCGGGGGCTTAACGAAGGTAAAGAGGGGTGAAGCAAGCGCCCCGAGCTGCTGATCCTGGGGGAAGAACCACTTTGTCCTTAAAAGAGTGGGCTTGGGGGGTTGAGGGGGGGGTACCACGGATGGCAAGGCGGGTACGGCTGCATTAATCCACACGCAAAAGCATCCGGCGGTACGAGCGACATCCTCAACCGGCATCGCCGCTACGACCCGCGGCCAAGGGACGGCTGGAAGAGGGGCAAAAATTCTAAGAACGACAACCCCCGCCTGAGAAGGTGTGCAAGGGGCGGAGAGGGGAGAACCTGGGGCTA
>VYXH01008497.1:77724-89148 GCA_013397275.1 Burhinus bistriatus | reverse complement strand
CACCCCCCGCCTTCCCCATTCCCCGGGGTTCTCCCCAAAACCCACCCTGGAGCAGGACCGTAGGGAAAGCCAAATCGTCTCCCAGTGCTTAAACCGCTGGGGGTGTAGGTAAACAACCATCTGGGATGATTTATTATTTTTTTTTCACTCCTCCCCTCTGTTTTTAGGAAGGTTTAGAGATGGGAGAAGGCGCTTGCGCGAGAGCAGCGCCTTGTTTCGGGAGGCCCCGTTGCCGGCTCTCCAGGGATGACCGCCGCTTGGGTTTTCCAAAGGGCACGGCCAAAGCTTTGCGTCTGTCATCAGGCTCCTCACTACCACCCTGACGAGGGGCAAATAAATTAGGTAGTCCCCTAAAAAAAATAAGCAGAAGTTCAACAAGTCCAACGCCACAGTAAAGGGGCTTCTCTCGTCGCTTATTTTCATCACAGAAGACACCCACCAGATGAATGCTTAAAGCCCAGGGCAGAGGACGGGTGGCCACCAGAGCATCTCTCGGCACCTCTTGCCCAAACCTCGCCTCCATCAATGCAGAGGAACGTGCCTCCTGGTACTGTTTGCATTTGGTGGGTCCGGTTTTGGGGTTTTTTTCTTCTAAATCTCATTCTGGACAGGACTCTAAGGCCAGCTGCCGGGAGGGGGCTGTGCTGCGGCACTGGTAATACCAGTTGTGCTGGTTGTGCATGGATTATACTTACCTGGGGCCTCAGGGGCAGTTCGGGTTACGCTCAGGGAGGGCAAAGCCTGTCCTAGGAGGTAATCCCTGCCTTGAAGACCTCGTCGTCTAAGCTGCCGCAGCAGCCAGAGCGCCATGGGAAAGGCGAGCAGGGAAAACGGCGTGCCGGGCTGCAAACTTCACATCAGCTCTACCCTTGGATCTCCTTGGTAGGACCTCAGTTGGAGCTTTGCTCCCAGCCCAGCAGCAGAGCGATGCCGGAATCGGCAGGAGAGGACCACCCTTTGAGAAAAGCCACCTTTGGGAAGCCCTGCTTACCTCCGCTGTGGATGTGGGTGGATGGTGGAGCTGCTGGGTGGCGGAGGAAGGATCCACACGTGGGGATGGGGAACCCCTTGGAGGTGGTTCTGCTGCGGCTGTTTCTGGGGAAGCGCTGAGGGAAGCACTCTCCGGTCACGTTATGCAGAACGGATGCTGCCAAAGCATCACTCTGGAGCTGCAGATGAGGGGGAAGAGCCTTGCTTTCCAGCTGGGTGATTGGGTTGGGTTTTGGGGGAGAGCAGGGGAGACTGGGGTCTCGGTGATCAAAATCCAACCGAAAAAAGCCAGCGGGTAAAGCCACAAGATACCACTAGAAAAAGAGATGACTAATCTTACTTGAACTAGAGAAAGGGAATTTCAAGTTGGAAAAACAGATTGCATTTCCCGATTTCAGTCTTTGCATGCTTCTGTTGCATACTGCAATATATAATTAAGCACAAGAAGCGATATGTAAGAGATTCTTTGCATGAAAGATAGAAAAAGAATTTGTGCTCCAAGCATTTTAGGTGATTTAGGCAGATAGGCACCCGACAGAGCATTAAAGCTGGAACAAGCCCTTGTTACGACTAAACAGATTTATGATGAAACACGTAATAAAGAGCATACTTTACTTGGGAAGAACAGCTCCACAAAACATCATTTAATTACTTTTTTGCAGAGGCAGAAACTGTTTCTTCATCCGCAAGATCCATGAACTCATCCAGTCCCTCTAGACCATTAACGCTTCCCTGATGTTACCAAACCATTGGCTTCGACAGCGTAAATCCGGCTGAGCGACGGTGGCCATGGACTGAGATGCAATTCCACCCATGTGCGGACTTGCTAAAGCTGATAAAGAAATGGTGTTTTGGGTACCGATCCCGTAACCTGCTTCACGTGGTGGGAACAAGACCCTTAAGTGGATCCCGTGAGCTCCCGGATGCTGAGATGTTAATTTGTCACCCTAGCAGGGACATCAGCCCTACCCGTTGGTCTCACCTGCCTGAAACACTAAGCTCATCAGCCACAAGTGGATTTTTGTGTTATCTCTACCAATACACCGTCATTTAAAAAAGAAAAAGTTGTTCTTCTTTCCAGCCTTCTTCCTCCCAATTCCCAGCAGAAAGAGAGAATGAGAAGAGTGAAGAAGCGAGGCAAATATGGGATATTTCTTGCTAGGGAAGCTAAATCGAGACCTGCAACAATTTAATTTTTCGATAATGAATTAAAAACAGAGAGGAGAGATGGTGACTGCTTCGTAACATCGTTCCAACCGGGGCAGGAGGAGACGCCGGGCGTCCCCGCGCACCCCAGAGAGGACTTGGCCAAGGCAGCAGGGTGGGTACCGAGACATCCCAGCTTCTTTTCCCCACCAACGCATTCACTCTTGCCCCCCAAAAGCCCAGCAACACCCCATTTCGGCTGCAGCTCATGGGAACAACCCCTGCGGCGACCCCCGGCCCCTCCGCCCCCCTGTTTTGTCCTGTTCTTTCCTTCCCTGCTTCTCCTTTCCCTCCTGTCCTTCCCCTTTGCTTTGGCCCCTCTGTTCTCCTCTTTGTCTCCCAGCTTAGCCTTTTCCCTCCCGGCCTTTAACTCTGCCCTGACCTTTCTCCTTGACTTTAGGCTTAACCTTTTCCTTTCCTTTTTTGAGTTCAAATGGAGCCTTTTCCTGTTTTCCCCTCCTCGAGCGCTATTTTATCTCGAGCCCCCCGTTTCCTCCATCGATAATACACTTCGTAATTCTGCTTTCTTATTCAACAGGCGCTCCTCTCTTCAGCCCTGAGATTTGCCAGTGACATCTTTTGGGGGACTTTCCCATTTATTAGGTGACCTCTAGGTCCGGGGAGGAGCAGTTTTTCTTTCCAGCCTCCGGAGAAGAAAGCTGACAACAGCTGCTGCTTTTAAATCCCCAAACCGGATTGTTTTTCCCTCCGGGAGATTCCAGCGTGTATTCCCAAAGCCTGGTTTTTGTCTGGCGGTACCAAGCTCTGCCCATCCTGGAGAGCTGCGGTGCGACCAAACTCTGCCCATCCCGGCTGGATTACTCGGAGCGACGTGCCTCAAACCTCCCCGCAGGGTGGTCCCTCCCCACCGGCAGTAGATGCGGCTATAGGCCCCCAAGTGTAATTAATCCTGAATTTGAGAATTTGAGCACCGGGAAAACCTTCACACCAAGCTGGGAGGATTTTTTTTTTTTTTAAATAGTTAATTGGGTCTGGTTTTTTGTGTCTTTATGGGCACTCGTCATTTTGCTCAGCCGTGCAAGCCTCCTGGAGGGGAGGGCATTAGGTCTAATAAAATCATAGCAATCTCCACTAAACTGGCTTTTCTACCCATAATATCATGAGTTTAGGAGCGAGGAGCTTGGGATCTACCAGAACGAGAAGTGAGAGCTGCATTGCCAGCCATCCGTCACCGCGTTTCTTCTTCCCCAGATATGTAAAGCTTCTGTTTGTTAATCCAAAAGGCTACGAAACCGTCGCCTTCGCACCGGGACTGAATCACCCCCAACCCGCTCCTCACCATGGGCTGGTTTCTGGCAAGGAGGGGTTAAAGTGGGGGGCAAAAAAAAAAAATTAAAAAAAAATTAAAAGAAAGAAGAAGGAGGAAAAAAGCATTTCTCCAGCAGGTTGGTTTGCTTTGTGTTTTTAAAAGCAGTTGCGAGAAGCGAGCAGGAGAGATGAATTAGAATCCTGGGAGAGATGAGCTAGCATCCCAGGAGAGACAGACTAGCATCCCGGGAGAGACGGATTGGCACCCCGGGCACAGGTAGGGTGGGCAGGGGGTATGGCCAGGGTTTTTACCCGCTGCCCATCCCAGGTGCAACACGCGTCCGTGCACGGAGAAGGGCAAAGGTCCGCGGCGGTGCTTGGTGGTTCGGGGAGACATCCACAACCCCACCGAGCCTCCGCAGGGAGCGCGATCCCACCCACCCCCAGCTCCCCCAAGCCGAGGGACCGAAGGGCGAGCGCCAGCAGGCTGTGGGTGAGCAAGCATGACCTCATCCCTCAGACACGCAGAGCCGCCCTGAGATTACACCGGAAAATCGCTACCGCTGCAGCACCCGGTGGCAGGAGGGGACCCTCACTGTTGGGAGAGAAAAGCCCCCCGAACATCTTCCCCCCATCCCTCTCTAAAGCATCCCCCTGCCCAAGCCGAAGCAGGGCAAGACACCCCTTTTCCAGGTTTTCAGCTCTTTCCAGGGAGATTTTGAGGAGCGCTGCTGGAAGACCACCAAGGAGGGTGACAAAGGTGCTGTGCTCATCTCGGAGAGGAGGAGGAGGAGGAGGAGAAGCCCAAGCCCTGCTCTTGGAGGCAGAGAGCTGACAGGCACATCATCTGGTCTCCGGCTGCCCTGGGGCAGGATCATTCCTGGCAGATCTCTCCCTAATCCGCGCTTTCAGACCTCCAAAGATGGAGGAAGCCTCCACAAGCCCCCAGGACATCTATTTTGTGCTGTGTCTTGCTCTTCTAAACTTGGAAAATTTTCCCTCCTGTTTTATCGGAATGTTTCTTGCAGCTGCTTACGCCCAGCAGTTTTTGTGCCGTTTACTTGGATTTTCTTGCCTTTCCTGCAGCCCTTTCCCAGCACGAAGATAGCTGCCGTGCCTTTCCGCAGCCTTCTCTGGTCTCCTCTGACCTCTCCCTATTCAGGCCAGCGCTTTCCCCGGCTGCGACGCCGAGCTCCCGGCGCACCCTGAATAAAATCCAATTAGCCGTCCTAATCCTCCACAAAGGTCCAGGGATACGACTTAAAGGCTTCTGGGCTTTTCCTCCAGAAGTGCAGTAGCAAAGCCATGCCCGTCTGCCTTGCACACCCCTTGGGTCCCTTGCACACCCCTTGGGTCCCTTGCACACGAGCACCCGCGACACCCACGTGCACTCAGAGCCGCAGAGCTTTGCTCAGGGAGAATACAAAGGCAAATATGCACGTCCGATACATCCTGCCACCGAACTCCTCCTGCTAAGGTACCAAAGATGCTGGATGCTATGATGAAGCCAAGTGGCAACGGCAGCGCCCGGCAATGTCGCAAGCCCGAAGGCGCTGGCATTGTCACAATTTCTTAACGTGGGACTTGGCTGCAGGGGGAACACCAAGTTCTTCGTATGGATTTGGCAACCTAGGAAGCAAGTAGCACGCGATGCTGTGGATTTTGGGGAGGAGTCATGCCCTTTTCCAAGACCCAGAAGGGAGAGGTGAGTGCCCGAAGCGGCTGGGCCAGCCGGGATGGGAAACCGCAGTGAAGTCCTGTGGTGCAAGCTCCTACCCTCTCCCCATCACCGACCACTCCACAGCCCACATCTCCAAAGGCTGCCAGCCTCTTTGCTTCCTCGGCGAGGCCAGCATCCCGCAAACACGTGGCATGAGGCCGGCAGCGGCCTCTGGAAGCAGCTGGCCAGCAAACGCGACATCAAGTTATCACGGGAAGATGGGGATAATTCCCATATCCTGCACCGAGGTGAGGATGGAGCTCAGACCCTACCAGGGCACGCATCCTCCTCCTCATGGCACCTGGGCAGCGCTTGCTGGGATCAGAGTCCTGCACCCAGCCCGGTCCCAGGGGAAGCGTCTTTCCCTCATCCCACCTAAGCCCATCGTGCTGCGGCCTCCGAGCATCACTTCTCCCGCGAGCCGGGCTCAGGCTCATCCCTGAAGCACGTCTCCTGGCAGAGCACTCAATTACAGCTGCATCTCCAAATTCCTGCAAGATATTTGCCTTGGCAACCTCTCTGGACAGTTTTTAGGGGCTGGGAGTCCCCCCCTCAGCCCCCTGCGCACCCAGGGATGAACAGGCAAGCTTGGGAAACGAAACCGTAAAGCTGAAAATGGAATAAATGAGCCAGAAAGCGGGAGTCGACACCGGGCCCGGCTGATGGGAGATGCTGAACTGCAAGTTAAGGGGTGGTGAAACAAGGTCAGCGAGATTTATACCGACAGCCTTGGACGGCTTCCAGCCCCTACTGTCAGCGGTGAAGGCTTGGAAAAGAGGAGGGAAAAAGTTGCTCTCCTTCTAGGAACCGCGGTGCAAGGTTTGAGGTGGAAGCTCCGCCGGCACGGCTGGGTCCCACCGATGGGAAAGCAAAAAAATAAACCCCTCCAAAAAAAACCCCCTTGTTTTCCAATCGTAAGGCAACACGGAGCCCAGCTGCGGCAGATGTTGAACTCCAGGTCAGCAGGACCACAGAGGAGTTCCAGCATTCGGCACCACCTCAGTTTAAATAAGCCAACTGCCCGGCCAGCCCAGACGCCGGGGTGAGGGGCTCCCCGCCATGACGGGTGGAAACCTGTTTAACCGCTCCTTCCCAAAAACATGGTGCCCACATAGAGTCTTAAAGCTGCCTGATGGCCATGGCATCCGAAAGAAATATACACACCGTATCCCTGGGCCTCAGATGGCTGTTAAAGCCTCTCCGTGCTGGCGAGCAGCCGTGGCTCGGACCACCCGTGGGGCAGGATGCTGACCCCGGCATCGCCCGCATCCCACCAGCGTCGCTTCGTCTCTGGGGAGACGAGCTATTCCTGCCGAAATATGCACCCGCGCCACAGGGCTGGCTGGTGGGAGGCATCCATCCCTGCCCGCTCTCTTGGCATCCCCAGCCCTTCCCTGTATTTACAGCAACATTTTTCCCGCCGAGGCCCAACACAAACTAGGTTAGCCTTGCCCAGCTTCCCTCCAGATGTGCCTTCCCCTCTCAACTTATTAATTTTTAATCATCCTCCTGTGAAAAATTAAGCTTACTGGAGTGTAAAACCCGAATCCGTTGGGGGTTTTTGGGGGTTTTTCTTTTTGCCTCTTCAAGCTAGCCGCGGAGCATTTCCCAGCCCCCCGGGACCTCGCTCATCCCCTCGGCTGACAGTTACTGTTCCTGCACAATCCCTGCCAGCCGGTGAGCACTTTCCAGTGAATCTCATTGAGCCCCATCTCTTCTTCCAGCGCTTTCAGCTCGAGCTGAGGAAAATTAATTTTTCATTTGCATGGGGCCTGAAGCACCCTGAGGTGGTGGAGGGCCAGAAAACAGCTTCATCTGGGGGGTTTTTTTGGTTTGGTTTTGTTGTGTTTTTTTTTTTTTTTTTTTTTACCCCCTGCAATATTCACGGGTCAAACGTGAGAAAGTGAGGAGGAAAGTCATTTCGAGCCTGGGGACCATGGTTCGTACACATTTCGCGGCAAGAAAAGAGCCAGCCCTGATGCTTTGCATGATGCCCCCAATTTTTGAGGTTTCGGAAAACCTCCCCTCGCTGCCCGCAGGGACGCTTACCCCTCTACAACAGGATGGTGTTTCCGTTGCTCCTTTGGATTTAGTCAAAAGTCCCCCTTCCCTGCAGCATCCCCTTTCAGCCTGTGCTTTATTCCTGCCTCCGCAGCACACCCCGGACCTGCCACGCCATCCCCCAAAACGAAGGGGAGCTTGGCCCGGAAACGAGCTGTGCTCGGGGGTCTGATGGGGCTGGGAGGGTGAGAACGGGGGGGAGGGGGGGAAAGGAAAGTTTATGGTGCTCGGAGGTCTGGTATTGCGCCTATATGGCTTTTATTTTCAGTTTTCCCAGCCCTGGCTCCGCAAAAGCATCTTAATTACTGTTCTTCAGCTATAAAATGAAACACAGATGCGCTCTCTTTGCAGAGGGCCGACGGTTTCGTCTGGGGGGTTCTGCTAGAGAGGTACACTGTAGAAAGAAAAACATGGAAATTATTATTATTATTATTATCATTATTATTTTGTATCAGAGCTATTTGGGGTGGCCCCGTGCCAGCACGTGCCTCCCCAGCATTCGCTTTCGCCCCGGCCCNCCAATTTTTGAGGTTTCGGAAAACCTCCCCTCGCTGCCCGCAGGGACGCTTACCCCTCTACAACAGGATGGTGTTTCCGTTGCTCCTTTGGATTTAGTCAAAAGTCCCCCTTCCCTGCAGCATCCCCTTTCAGCCTGTGCTTTATTCCTGCCTCCGCAGCACACCCCGGACCTGCCACGCCATCCCCCAAAACGAAGGGGAGCTTGGCCCGGAAACGAGCTGTGCTCGGGGGTCTGATGGGGCTGGGAGGGTGAGAACGGGGGGGAGGGGGGGAAAGGAAAGTTTATGGTGCTCGGAGGTCTGGTATTGCGCCTATATGGCTTTTATTTTCAGTTTTCCCAGCCCTGGCTCCGCAAAAGCATCTTAATTACTGTTCTTCAGCTATAAAATGAAACACAGATGCGCTCTCTTTGCAGAGGGCCGACGGTTTCGTCTGGGGGGTTCTGCTAGAGAGGTACACTGTAGAAAGAAAAACATGGAAATTATTATTATTATTATTATCATTATTATTTTGTATCAGAGCTATTTGGGGTGGCCCCGTGCCAGCACGTGCCTCCCCAGCATTCGCTTTCGCCCCGGCCCGCCGACCGCTCCGCTGAGCTCAGCCTCTTCCCCTGCACCCTCCCTGCCTCACTAAATAGAAATTATATCATCCCCCCCAGCCCCAAAACACCCTTCATTTTCACCGACGGCTAGGGAATACTCCCGAGTCGGTACTCGAAAAGCTGATGTCCGTGGGACTTGGCTACATCTGACGTTTTACGTTAAGCAGAACTGCCACAGCTGGGTGGAGAAAATAGGAAAAAAGGGGTTTTTTTAAAAAAAAACGAAACGAAACACAGCCCTGAAGCCCCCGATAGCCGCGGTGATTTAGCTGGGGCTGCGGCAGGTTTCCCCTTGCAGTCCCACGTGCCAGTGGAATATTGGCTCCTCGGCGTATTTTCCCCTTTCGATGTATGAAAAAACATAAAGACACGTGAATTTAAGCTTCCAAGGATTTCTACTCACCCGTAAGAGGAAGGGGGGGAAAATAAACCCTGGCCGAGGTAAGAGGAGCCCCGTTCCCTTTACCTCTGTTCAGCCCAAAAAGGCGTCCCTTTGCCAGGGCCCCCATCTGATGGAAAGATGCAGAAAGGGAGAACCTGGCCGGGAACAGCTGAGTTTTTGCACGTTTTTGGTTAAAAAAAACCCCAAGCCTATCAATAATCTGAACAAAATAGAGGGGGTCCCACAGGCTGGCTTATTCAGGGGGAGTTTCAGAGGGGGACGAGGGAGCTGGGATGTGGTCCCTGGCCACCTTTTCACCACCCTCCCCCATGCAATGAATTTACGCGTGCATTTATTGCACGTACTTACTAGACGTATTATTATCCTGCCAGAAAATAGTATCTGGCAGAAAGCTTCGCTTTCTCTGGAGGGAGGCAGCCCATCGAAGGGGACGGGTGGATGCGGGCGGTGCGGCTCTCCGGTCAAACGCCGGTCACAAGAAACAAGCTCCATCCAAAAGCGAAGGCTGAGCAGGGAGGAAGAACACCTGCACCCATCGCACAGCACCGCTGCCCTCCCACGGGCGAGGAATTAGGGTGTACCTCCGGTTACGAGGCAGCTTTTGACCCCGAACTTCCCACAGACCAAGTCACAGGGCTTTTATTCAGTTCCCAAAAGGTTTTCCTCTTTTTTCTTTTTCTTTTTTAATAAGTGTTTTGTATTAAAATATGTTTCAATGGGGATTTCAAAGACAGTTTTTATCCCTGTATGAATAGTGAATACCATTTAGCACTGCCCGCGGTTACAGCTTCGTCATGTCTCATTATATATAGGTGGGGTTTTTTTTTTAATTATACCCTTATTTGTGAGACAAGAGCACATCCACCGCAGAGAAAAACCTGGGAGAAGTTTATCGGCATACACCGAACCCTCAGGGACGGGAAGGCAAATGGAAGCGTTACTAACTACAAGCTTATCCATTTAAAAAATAATCTCGGTAGCCAGTAGCAGAGCACAGCCACGAAAGTCGCCGTTGCCACGTTACCCCCACCCTGCAGCCAGAAAAGGAGGAGGGGGGGGGGGGGGAAAAAAAAAGTAATAAAATCACTCACTGCTTTTACGACAATGGAGCTGGACTCCCAAACCTGCCCAAAAAAAACCCCCTCTTTGATGACGATCCAGGGTATTTTGGCACACGGGAGCAAGCGTCCCTCCTTCGCTCTGTGCTCAAGGCTTCCTGAGCATCTGGGGGGAGGAGAAGTACCAACAGCGCTGCTCTGCAAGGAGAAATTAGGGGGGGGGTTCTTGGTGCCCCCAAGGGGGACCAGGAGCTGGAACCAAACCTGGGGACAATTTGGCCGCGCTCAGCACAGGTGCGCCTTTAAAGGCTGCGGGTCCCAGCCCTGGGGTGGGGGGGGGGGGGAGGCACCGATGGGGATGCAGCTACCCTGATGGCTTCCGAAAGATGCTGTGGTCCAGCCTGGTGCACGTGGGCAAGGCTCCGCCGGCACGGCAGCCTTTAAATTCACTCCTACAGCAATATATCTAGATATATAAATATATATAAAATATACATATTTTCTCTGGCACGGGGAAAAGGCCCGCTAGCGCTATTTAAGTCAGCTGTGGGCCTTTTTTTTTTTATTTTATTATTTTTTAAAAAAAAAAAAGACTCCAGCCCCGCATCTCATCTCTTTCAAGCTCCATCAGGGCTGTTTGCCACAAAGAACATTTTCGATGCCGCGAATAACTTTTTCCATAGGCAGAATAAGGGGTGGGTATGGGGTTGTTTTGTTTGGTTTTTTTTTTAAACACAATTTTAAGAGTTTCTGTGACCCACCCCAGCCTGTGTGTACAAACACGGGTGCAACGGCAGGACGCTGGGTGGTTTCGGGGAGGTGGTGGCTTCTCCCCTTGCCTCGCTGTGACGCAGAGCCCGGCTCCGCATCCTGAGGCAGCCCAGGCATCACATTCCCAAAGCCAACGTGCTGGCTCCCGTGGCTGCAGACCCGGCTCTTTCCAATTTTCCCAGGAGCCTGCAGGTTTGGGGGAAAAAAGGCTTTTAAATTTGTTTTTTAAAAAAAAAAAGCCCCCAAAATGGGCAACGATACCCAGAGCTGTAGGAATGCTCCATGTCTCCCCATGGAAACGAGATGCAGACCCGGGATGAACGCTGAGATGTTACACTGCCTGCTATACGGATGGATGCTGCATCATTGGGCCAGTAGAGCAGAAAACCAGCCAGGGATTTGCGTTTCCTGCTCTGAAATCCATCCTTTAGGACTGCTGGCTGGGCTTTCAATATTTACTTATCTGCCCCAAAATAACCTCGGATCCCCTCGGCTGTATTCCCGTGCTCAAAGCCCTGAACGAGAAGATGGGGAGAGCAGAGAAATAGGAGTATAACATGGTTAACCGAAGGTCAGGAATCCGCAGAAAACTAGTTTTCATGAAAAATCAGTGAAATCAGCCAACAAGCGTTCCTTCCACGGGCTTTCCTCGGCTGAGCAAAGCCGGCTCCGAAAAACCAGGGTAATTAGGAGTCAGGAGTACGAAAGAGGTGAAACAAATAAAGGCTTGTTTCGCTCCCTGAACCTCACGTAAAGCGATTTCCAGTGGAAAGGTCAGCTAGCAGACCCAGCCAATGGAAAACAGCTTTTTTTTTTAAAAAAA